>BMAW01101535.1:372586-500918 GCA_019974015.1 Nephila pilipes | reverse complement strand
TTTTTCCTCAATCCTAAAAGCGCCGAGAGGAAAGAATATTTTGACTTGTTAAAATTATTGAAATATTAGTTAAAACTTGTCGCAAACGTCTAAATATTGCATTGTTAGGCGAGTACGAACGATTCCCAAAATTTCAAAGCTCTAGCTTGATGGGAAGTTGGTTAAATTAACGATCGAAAATTTGATGACACACACTCTCTCTCACACACACACCAAGTGAAATTCAGAAAAACGTTGTAAAAAAGATAAATTTTCTTTTTCGGTCTTCGTGTCAGAATAAATCGAAAAATAAATTCTCACATAATTAATTACTAACATACTTTATTTTGCGGATATTGTGTAACAAATTATTCTTGTTAAATAGTTTAAGAAATTTTTATCATGAGATAATATTCTTTTTTAAAAAACTATCCCGAAAGAGTAAGAGGATTGGCTCAAAGATTGTTTACAAACGTCTCAGACGGCCCTCGTAATTTTGAACTTCAGTCACGTGACGAGAATACTTGAGGTGGCCTCTACCTCTTCATATTTCCACACCACGTCAATGGAAGGACACCCAAACCTTACCAAAATTCCTCATGAATTAGAATAACGCCATATTGACAACCATGTTAATTAAAATGAAACAAATAAAAAAGTTGCCTATTTATTCATTAAGATAATCGTAGCATTAATAAATATTTTTACGTTTAAAAATCAAAATTATGAACGATACGTAATTAAAAAAAATTAACGCATCTTTGTATTTATTATTAATATAATATAATTTTTGATATGTATGTTTTTAAATGGAAAAAATAAAATTAAATTAATTTTTAGAATTAAATTTAAGATTTTTTTTTTTTTTCATAAAAACTTTAATAATTGCTTAAACACTAACATTCTATTGAGGGTAGATGTTCAATTGGATAAAATGTGCCTGAATACGCAATAATTAATTGAGATGTATATTTTTAAATCTTATTTTGCTAAACTCTTTTAAAAATATCGATCGGCATACAGAAGCAATTTCAATTAAATATTTTTTTAAAATTAATTAATCTTTTTTTATTCAGATTTTGAAATTTTCTTTTGTTGAGTTAATAAAATACTCCCAATAAATATATTTTGAAAAAGGCTGAATGTTATATGTTTTATAATCTAAGAAATAAATAATTTATAATATTACCATATTAAAAATGCAAAAATTACAAATTTAAGATATTTTAATTCAAAAAATGTAACAAAAAATAATTACATTTGTGAAATAAAAACTTTCACGAACTACTAATTTAAAAAATTTTTTTTTTTTTTTTTTTTTTTTTGTAATAAAATATTAAACACTAATTAAGATATTTTTATAGTGTTCATGATAATGCGAAAGCAATTTTGCTATTAAAGTTTTGGAGAATAATGAAATTATTTCAATAGCATGCACATATAACGAAAATAAAATTATTTTCAAGTTTTGAAAATTGAAATTTAATTACTTTTAGCATTTTCAGAAGTTTGCATATAGAAATATAAAGGGGGAGGTGGCGAATTTGCCGGTTCCATTCGCAGTCGAAAGGAATCAGGTGCAGCCATATTATTAGCCGACGCCAGCGCTTCCTTGCGGATGGGAGAGAAATCACGGTCTTCCCGCCTCCATGGGTAGGCGTGGCGTATGATCTGCAGTGATTCATTCGAAGCGTGATTGGTGGAAGTAACGTAAGTTAATATTAGGACCCCGCCTCTCAAAACGCCTCGATCTTTTCCTTCTCCGAGAAAAGTTGGAAGAAAAACTTTCTCTTTTTCTTTTCTGCTCCTCTCTCTCTCTCTACAGATATAAATGAAGAGATTTTACTCTTTTTTTTTTTATTTATTTCGGGTTTCCTTCTCTGTAGGATTTTCATTTCCCATGTACTCTGAGCGAAAAACGCGCAAGAGTCACGTGATGTTGGGTAGGCGTGACTCGAGATCTACAATGGCTGCCTTTTTCCCTTTCAGAGAGAGAAAAAAAAAAGTTTCCCTTTTTCTTTCTTTTTCTTTTTTTTTTTTTTTTGCATTTGACTCGGAGGTGAGTGGAATGAAGAGAAAAAAAAAAGAGAAAAAGGTTCTTTCTCAGAAAAAGAAAGCGGCAAAATTCAGGAACTCAATTCAAGGCAAATGTTATTTCGTGCTACACTAGATTTTCTCAGGATTCGAGAGTAGACATTCCCTCTCCCCCCTCTCCCCATTCTCCTTCTGCATTTGCTGATTTATTCAATGGTTGTAGTTCAGAAACGCATATAGTAATTTTAATCTATCAAGAATAATTCGTTCTATTGTCGTGAATGTGTGAATAGGTGCATATCGAATAGAAATATGTGGAAAAAAAAGAAGCTTTTTATGTATGATGAATTGTATAAACATAAATCATAATATTTTATTTTTACAATGGATAAAATGATTGAATTTATCCTTTTTTTTTTTTTTTTTTTGGCTTAAATGTTATCTAAGATTTAAACTCAAAGGGCATTCAAGGGGGGGATATTAATTTGATTACTCTAATCAAATTAATCGCTTTGAGCAGAATTTTGTAAATTTAAAAAAGAAAATTTTGAGATTTATTTTTTTGGTAAAGATGTTTATAAAATTGCCATTTTTTAAAGAATTAAAGAAACTCTGCACTGAATATTTTATCAAAAAAACAAAAAAAATTGTAACAATTGCTTTAGGGAAACATGATATGATATTTATTAACAAATAAAATTTTGCCACTCATTTGTAACACTAGATACCTTTGGAAAGATATATTCAATATTACATACTATCCTCATACTTCTTAAAATACAATGTTATATCCACCTAATTTTTTTTATTCATTTACTGTAATACATGCTATTGAAAATGATGATAAATTTTGAGTTCCTTCATAAATATTCATTTTTAAAAACTTTATTGTATTAGAGGATTTTTGAACTCTTTACGTGAAGAATTTAATTCTCTTTCTTCGTCCCCGATTTGAGGGGATGTATTTTAAAATAATTATATCTTGAGTTATTCCGTAATTTCTCATGTAATCTTATACTATGAGAGAGCAGAGTAAATGTTATCAAGTTACTTTAATACATATATATTCATTTTCATTTCTCTCTCTCTTTTTTATTTTTATTTCACAGAAAAATTAAAAGTTATATAGTATGAAAGAAAATTATAAGTATTTAAATTCAAAGCTTTTAGAACATAGTTGTAAAAATAATAATTTCTAATTTCCTGTATTTGAATTATAATTTATATTTTCTTCGCATTTATCATAATGAATATATATTAATATTTATTTCTTTTCTTTATTTTTTCTTAAAAATTAAGAAGTTCATTAAAATGGATAAAAAATGCATGAAAAATTCATCAAGTTGACAGATTCAGAGCTTCTAAACAGGAAGGCACAGTGTAAAACGTCCTGAAGTCTTCATTTGAATTTTATTGCTTTAAATTTTTATTTAACACATCTAAAAATCTTTAAAAAAGGGTCACAGAAGATTATTAATAATTTAAAAATTAGAAATACTGATTAATAGATTGTTTTAAAGTTTAAAGTCGCTCGTTTATGCAGAAAAAGAAAAAATAAAAGTTAGTTTAATTTTTATGTTTAATGATTTCCTTTATGTTTCATAAATTTTTAATTTAATGAGGAAATAACATGATTTAATTGACGTTTTTGGATGAAATAAGTGGTAAATTTAGCTGTGCATAATTACTAATTATTTTACAAATGATTAATTTATTAATTATATTTAAGATGATGTAATTAATTATAACTAAGTTAAAAAATATACTAATTTTCTTACATTGATCGTGAATTTCTTCTAATTAGTATAATAATTAAGAAGAAATACTTATTTTAATTACATTTCTAAAAGCAAAACTTGTTTGTTTCAGCTAAGCACATTTAACAAAGCGAGTGAATTTTAAAATAAACACAGAAGTAAAATTTTAATCAAAATTTAAAATCTAATGTAAAGCTATTAATTCAGCAAAATTTATTACGAATCCGGTTACATTTTATTTGGCTTTCTTTTTAAAGATTTGCTGATCTTAAGGAAATAATTAATTTAAAAATAATAAATAGAATATTAAATAAAATTATAAAATAAGAAAAGTATTCGTCAGATAGAAGAAATTCTATTCATGATAATTTATAATCTATAATCATAAAAATCAAAGATTACGAAAATTAACACACAAAAAGTCTAATAACTAATTCAACAACAGGAACAACAATCATAAAAATAGTTATGAAATATTACATTAACATAAATCGATGTCAATTGATCGATGAGAAAGTACTTATGTTTTGATAAAAGTGTTAAGAGTAATGGTTTTTTTTCTTTTTCAATCTAGTATTCATGGGCATATAAAAGTTTTCCACACACTTTTATGTTATTAAATATGATTTCAAATAAATAAATTAAAAAGGAATAGCACAGTTATGTATATTTTCCTATTTATTTCTATAAGAGCCTGTCAATGAAAAGAACTTTGGAACGGCTTGGACGAAATATAAATTATTTTATTAACATGGGAAAAATTGACTTCCAGATTCATCAGTAAAACTACAATCAGAATCAGTTATCTTATGCCCACCGTTGATTATTTTCAATTTTTTTTATCCGGACTATATTGCCACCGATGGAATAGTGTATTTCTTTTTTTTTTTTTTAACGTGTCCTAACCCTTGAACACATTTTTTATGGGTTTTACATATGTTAGCCAATTATTCGATAACAGGACACACCATACCTTGATGCGAACTGGGCAGAAGAAATGTTTTATTTTTTACCCCTCCGTAGGCACAGAAAAAAAAATCAAAAAATGAATATTAAATAAATCAAATATGTATAATGCAATAAGGGTATACTCACAGAAAAGCATTTTAACAAAATTTCTGAAAAAAACTAAAATTGGTCCCACAGGTGAGATCTGTGCTATCAATGTGGGCAGGGAAGTAGCAAGAGAGTTTTTATGTGGGAGGGAGAGAGTTCTCCCTTTACAACTCGTATCTCAAAATTAGTTTCGAATTTCATTGTTTAATTTCAAGGTGAAAAGAATATTTATGGGGAATATGGGATTTTAAATATTCATTTTTTCTGAAAAAAAAAATCAGTATAAAAAAGTTTCAGTATTAAGATTTCAGTATACAACAATCCTTTTGGGGGGTATGGGGGAAGAGGCTACGACCCCCATATCTTCCCATCGCTACGCAACTAATTACTTTCTATTAGCTTTTTTTTTTTTTTTTTTTGCTTATATGATCTGTGGGAACTTATACAAACACAGGCGTCAATATATCTCACGGAAAGATAGTTTGAAACCCATCAAATTCTACATCTTGCCTACTTTAATTCCGAAATGAAGAGTTCTCAGCAAAGGGAATTCTACAAAACAAAACCAAAAAAAAAAAAAGTAATGCGAGTCAAAGTTGAAAGAAAACGAGACATAAAACATTAATGATGTCTAGGACCATTCCTACAGTGGTTATTCTTTTGTTCTAAAAATAATGATCAAGATATCTGCTTGAAACTGTAGTTTGTGTTCATTATTATGCTATAAAAACTTCAGTGGTGCTATTTCAAAAATACTGGTGTATATCTACTATAAAACGAATTTTCCTTAATTATTTTGTTACATCTCTTATTATTAGTAGCATTTTTCTAAGAATATTGGACCAAATCATCAATTATTTTATGAGAGCTACCATGGAGAAATGAATTCGGATATGTGTAACTATTAGATCACTTGACGAATAAATGAATTTTCTGTAAAAGGTTCAACTACGAGAGAGTATCGTAAAGGTTAAATTATTTCTGAGAAATAAACAGAGTCGTCAGCATGAAATTTATTCCGCATATTAATTGCTCCTTATGTAGATAATGTTGTAAATCACAGCTATTCATGTTGATTTCTTTGTTCCGGGAAGCCGCATATTGAAGTAACCCGAGATATATAGAGTTCAATCTCCTGAGTTGAACAAAGACGGTCTTCGAAAGGTTCAAGAGCTCAGGGAGAAACTTATTACTCTGGATAGTGTTAAATTAAATTTTTATCTCTATTATTTTTAGTCATAATTATGATTTTACTATAACGCACACAACACACCACAATATAATAATTAAAATTTTACGACACTGAGGATTATTTGTATCTACAGCTTCCTGAACAAAACAAATGAACACCAATAGCTGCAATTTACAACATAATGAAGTATCAATTAATATGTAAAAGAAATTTATTCAGATATATCTCTACCCTTTTTAGTAATAATTAAGACTATGCGATTCCCCCCTCCTACATCAAGATGCAAATAAGTTGAGCCAAAAAACATTATTATTTACTTTGATACCAACTAATTAGCCGTAAATTAACAAACAAAAATTTCGGTTACTATTGAATCATTTAGTAGGTACTAAGCTCTTAAACTGTGTCAGTCACAAGAGCATTTAATGGAAGTTTCGAACAGTTTCAGTTAAACAATACAAAACGCTAACGATCCATCTTGTCCGGCAGAAAAGAACACTGGAAAAATATCCCAATCCGAGCAAGTTCGACATCCTGCCGTGCCTCCTTCGAGTACCATCTCCGAGGTAAAGAATCCCCTTCAAAATGTTCCCCAAATGGGCTCTGTAAATAGCAGCATATGTTAAAGTTGACGGAAAACCAGAAATAAGAGCCAACTAATGACGTCTGGGGGCCGTTGTCACAACCGTAATTCCTCCAGCTCCGGAGGACATTGCCCAAGATTCGCAGTTGGAAGATTCGTCTCTATCAGTGTAAACGTATCATCCGCGGAAGCCTTAATTATTCCTCCTTTCAGTGGAACGCAGAGCCCGAAAGAGTTGTACCCTTTGACAACTAACGAATGGGACGACGCAGCATAAAAGCAGGCAGCAGTGGCCCCCCCCCCCCCATCTTCAGAATCGATATCGCAGGAATCGATACTTGACCTGAAAGTGGGAATTCAATAGGGATGAGGCTTCTCACTTAGCGCAATGTAGGTCATTGGGTACTCAATTTAGCATCCCTGGCAAACAAGGGAACGGGGGACTCGATTCTGATTTCTGTTGTGATTGTGTTTGATGAGTGTTCCGCCCTTTCTCCATAAACTCTGTCCCGGGCCCACCCCAAAGGCATTTTCCGTCCCGACCCTCACCACCCCCTGCGGTTGACAGAGAATGTTTCGAGAAATAGTTGCAAGGATTCTAAGGTCACGGGATCAATTCGGTTTGCGCAAGACAGACCCACAACCCCTTCGGCGTCCCCGATTTTCGAACACGTAAGGAAGTGGGCCCTTGTCGATACTGAAATATCGAAGGGGATCGGTCCTCAGTAATGTCTTGAAAACTAGATTGGGAGATTTTAAATAAAGCAAATAGATATTACTTTGCTTATGACTCCGTCTTTGTAGCCGTTCTAGGCCTTGATGTTGTGCAGTTTGAAACAAAGTTAAACGGTATTTGTGAACTACGTCTCAGTAGTGTTAATGTAAAACATTGATCTAGAATTGGTAAAAAACTTCGAAAGGGTATCATTTCTTTAACGTATCTCAGAAATTTCATCTTGAGGCTCGCAGACAAAAACCAACAACTTAACAATATTAAATTAAAAACATTTAATTTGACGTCAACCTACTAAGCAATATATCAAACGTTAAAAATCCAATGTACGACAATTTATAAGAAAATTTTAAGATTATGTATTAGAGAAATTAGTTATAAGTCGTTACTAACCAAAGCCTCTTGTAGCCAAGAATCATTATAGATTTGTGAAACCTTTCAGGAAAATAGGAGCTATTGTTAATTTATAATCATTGTCTGACACAAGAAATCGAACTAAGCATTGTTAAATCAATATACAATGTGTGTGCAAGTCATGTTAAGTTAGATTTCTTGTTCACTTTTCACTATCTTCACGAATGATAATTTGATAATTAAAATAAATTATAAGCAACTATCATATTTGTTTTTCTTTTTACGGTTGCATTTTTCCTTAAATGAAAACAAATAAAAAAAATTCTACTCGACTTTTCCACGAGTCATAAAAAAAATCTCTGTGACCTTTGAATTTAACAAGTATGTGTATTTCTGCACATGGAATTTTAAATTCATAAACGAAAAAGAATACAACGTCAAGGTATGAATTCCATTTATGAGCAAAAAAAATTTCTAGATATTTCGTAATCTGAAAATTCAGTAAGAGCCCTCGGCTAAATCGAATCTTACAATTTTAATAAACAACTTTGAAGGATTTTTATTGGCTCCCTCCTCCCTTTCTTCCCTTAAAAGACAAAAAAAGAAGAAAAAACTATTGAAATTTCCCAGAAGTCAAAGAGAATCTTTTCGACCGTTAATTTCAACAAGACAGAGCCTTTGAGCCTCAATGAAAGAAAAGGTGACCCAACCTCAAGGTGTGATCTAAATATATTGGTAAAAATAAAATTTTAGATCCGACGCAATTTGAAACTTCAGCAAGAGCCACTGAACCGACAAACACAACATTAGCATTCCATCTCGAAAGCGAGCCGTCTCTCGACCAAATGGAATCTTAATTTCAACGTAACGAGGTCTTAATAAGACGGAAGTCCGATTCCCCCCCCCCACCCTTTAAGCGCTTGCAAAATTATAATTATATCGGAAATTCGAAACTTGTTGATTGCCCAAATCTTCGCTTAATTACGGACCAGATTCAGATATTAACGGAGTCCTTTCAGAATCTGGCTTTTCTAAATGTCCTTTCAAGATTTCGATGGTTATGGCCCCGGAAGAATTGGCCGGGGAGCATCGCCACATTGAGAAACGATTACACCTGAGTGCCGAAGTTGACAACTCACGTTCCAAATATGGAATGGAAAAGGATAGTTTTAACTTAAACTTGCATGTCTTTGAAAAAAACATCAAGGCTTTTTCAGCATTTTTAAGATCTTGTAGCTGTTTGTATCGATAGAAATATAGGAGAAAATGGTTCAAAAAATACCCGTGTTAGAAATGGGAAATGAGATAATTCACTATAGTAGAGCAAAGTGACGTTTTCTCCTCCACCCCCTTCTTTTCTTAAAGTAGTCCAAGAGTGTGATACCATTTGCATCTTAAAAAATCATAACCATAACTTCTCTATCCGATAAGGCGGTCTTTGACTTCTTTGGAGCAGATTCATCTGGCCCATTATTTTGATTTTTTATAAATTTCCGGTGCATAATAATGAATTACCTCATCAACAGGAGCAACTCGAAGTGGCAGAAATCGAATTTTGAATCGGCTGCAAACCTCAACCCGCTTCTATACGATTTAATGTATAATAAAACCTCATTAAGTTGGATTAATTTGATCGAAAATCCGAGTTAAGTGGAGTACGGGGAAAATGAAACAAAATAAAATATTTACATGTTCTTTGTACTAAACAAATCGAGAGTGAATCTTATTTATAGAAGATAAAGACATCTACTTTGTAAACAATCGAGATGCACTTAAAGTTTTACAACAATTTCCATTTAGGCAGATAATATTAGCCCCGTATGTAATTTGTTCACTGGTAATAAGAGTGTAAATAAGGTTTTTTGACATCACAGGTTATTTGTAAAATATCACCCCTCCCTCTCTTTCATAGGTTCATAATTGTTAGCAGAGTTTATAAAAGCAAATAATAAGCAAAGCAAAAATTCAATTCAATTAAAGCAAATTTCATCAAAATACTTGCATGTTATATATAAATGTTATTCCGGAAAAAATTTGCAGATCGCATCGCAAATTTGAAAAGAAAAAGAAAAAAAATTATTCGTGCTGTTCGATCCGATTTAAAGAGGTCCGGCTTACTAAATTCTACTCCACTTGCAACATTTCTTTTGACTCCCTCAATTCCATTTTGCCATAATATGAATAGGTTTTTTTTTCTCTTCCAAATTTAAAAATTGATCGCAACGTTTTGCATCATTAACTAGCACCATTTTTTTAACAATAATTTACGACCTTTTCAACATTTCCCAAAATAAAATCAATAGCAGAAAATATCGTATTCCAACAAGTATTAGAGACTCATTTTTGCCAAAAATTGAGGATTTCTTACACATGGATAGTATTACAGATGTTAGCAAATTACTCAAAACTCGAATTTTCATAATTTGTTTTCCATAAACCTTATATCAAAATCTAACGGAAAATGTATTAGATCAGAATTATGAGGAATTTAATGGTTTCGCTGATAAATACAATTTGTGTATTGGACTTAAAGTAAAAAACATCTTTGATGAAAAATTTTTGCTAGATTTTAAACCCAAAAAATCAAGCAGTTCCTTAAAAACGTCAAAAAACGATAAATTCCATTTAATGTTTTTGCATGCATCCATTCAACTATTCGAAATATCTTTTAATTGGGTTTCAACTCATCACACAAATTTATCAATATAGTAATATTTCGCTTATCTAGCAGATATAGGACCGGAGCACCACTAGATTATCGAAATCCATGGATTACTGGAAAATCAATATCAACGCATTTAAACAGCATAAGCTATGTATTGTTGAATAAAACTTAACACAGTATACGCAAATTAAGTGTTAAACACTGGAAATAACTAAAACTACAAGAAATGTACTGGTTCCTATTGATAGTCTATATTATTTCATCAAAGAAGTAGAAGGTATAAAATAATTTTCTTCTGATGACTTGGAGGACATCAGCAGAACTCAGAAAAGGCCCGGAAAAGTGAAGTACCGAATTACGGAGGGTCTACTATACTCTCGTTATAAGGCTGAAAAATTCAAATATCAATCAGAGCAGAACGAATCGATTATTAACGATATATGTCACGATGCGCGATTACTATTCTTGAATTTCAGAAATTCAACTTAGATGTTACAAATGAAGGAAAATATTTAGGTGACCTGGAAATACTGACGGGGGGAAGGGAGAGAAAGAGAGAGGAATTGTAAAAAAGTATGAAGATAGTAAATTTTAATACCGAATAATAATAAGGGCATTTCAGCAATTATATGGACTTAAGGTAAATTTAAATGACTATTTGACAAGTACTTCAAATTTAAATAGCGGTCGAAATATTTAGTGCATTTGTGCACTAAATAGCACTTTATTGTGAAAGGAGCACTTCATTTTGAAAACGTTTTGAATAAAGGTCTTAAAAATGAAAAAAGCTAATTTGAAATAATAGAACAATTTGGAAGGTTAAATTAAAGCTTTCCGCGTTAAATTTCTCGGTTTATTTAGATTTTATTTCATTAGAAACATTGAGACATTTCTATAATTTTAATATTTGTTATCTTCTTTCCAAGAGAAGCAGTTTCCCATAAGATATTACATTCAAATTATTTTAGTATTATATTAAACTCAGTTAACAAATATATTCATAAATTCTGTTTCAAAAAATTAGTCTCTTGAAAGTTTTCAATCTGAAAATTATTATTAATTGTACGATAACCTGAAATTCAAAAAGAGAGAAAAAGAAAAGAAAAGAAAATTGGAGGATTATTTCATTGGAGCATTGATTATTATTACACGTACTATCTGAAAATAAAATGAGGAATGTTATTTAAGTAAATAAAAAAAGCTCAATTATCATGTGATGGTCTGAAGCATGTGTGCATTTATATGGATTGTAACATGGGATTGTACAATGAGGTTGTAAATTGAACAATTGATGACATTCAAACAAACTGCAATTAAATATTTATCCTTCCCTCCTTTTTTTTCCATTCATTCTGAAAAATACTAAAGCTATTTTGGTTAAATTAACCACATAACTTTATCTTAAGAATTTGATTAATTGAAGAAACGTTAGGATATTGGAGAAATACCATGTATTATTAATTTTAAACAATAATCAAGCGACGAAGAGGGTACCTGAATTGGTACTTCACTCTCCGCTCTTCCTAACCTATTTTGTGGGAGGTACATTTCCATTTAAAATTTCTGCACTCTCCAACACCCCTTATAACAAATCTTAGTAGGAACAGGACTCGAATCAGTAGCTTCCTTTAAACATCGCGGGACATGATTGACTGCTCAGAATCTGTGGCCACAAATAACACAAATAGATTAAAGGTTATGACTATAAAGTATAAATATATGAGTGTGATAAGACACATCATGACCCTAATATAAAATGAAGCTGTGTAATGTTTGCCAGTTAAAATCAGAGGAATTGTTCGACCATATAACTGTTCTAAGTTCCATTGTTAGTAAAAAGAGGCTCTCAAGCCTTATCAAAAAACAACTAAAATTATTCATATTAATCTCATAAAATTTCTGGGACTCTATAATGTTCTTCTCTTATTATAGTAGATAATCCTTGATAAGGTCTACATATTACCAGTAAGAATATCTAATCATTCCCAAAATGGACTCAGTGATCAAATACTTTGACATTGGAAATGTTTGCTTGGCTTTCAAATTAGGTAACTTGGCTTGTCATAACAGTAATTTTTAATGGTGCCGCTATGCATGTTTTGTTAGTATGCACCTAACGCTATGCACTTAATAACAGTAGGACAGAGCTATAAATTCAGGGACCAAGGTCATCAAGTCTAACAAAACTACTTTAAGCGACAAGTCCATTCTTCTGCTAAAATTGCAAGGACTTCAGAGGAATTATCACGCGAAGCTATTCCTTTGAGTCACAGTTTTACTCACATATGTCTGTATTTATGAGAACCATGAAATAAAACTTAAAACCCTCATTGTGCTCGTATTCCAGTAATTAGTACACAAAAATTATGGCAAACTGCATCAAACCCTCATAATGTAATTAAGGACCAGAAAAGGATGTCCTTGGAAAAAGAAAACCCTAATTTTCAAAACAGTAATAAAACTATACACACTGTGTTACGCCCCTGCATCCACTTCGAATTGTCATCGCCCGCAAACGTGGAACACTGACCACTGGTGAGGGGGGGACGGACATTATCTCGTCCAGAATTATACCCTCCCCCCTTCCGTCACAGAGCTCAATGCATCGTTACCATTTCCGCAATGCTAATTTGTGCATCGAGGAAGGCCATTTGCACCTAATTACAACGCCAGCTTCATTCGGGATGCCCGACACAACGTCCTTCCCCTCCCTCTGTCATTCGGGTAATTTCGAGTCGTGACGTCACGTACATTAGTCCTTCGATTAATGAGAGTCATAGTTTTTTGCCCACTGATGTTTAAAAATTCGTTAAACGAACAATGTTCTACCAAAATTGATATTTTTTTGAGCTATGAATTTGCTTTAGAACAGCTAAGTTTTAGAAGACATGTTAATTATTTTTAAATGTTGTGTTAGAAAATGGTTATGACATTTAATGTTTACATTTTCGCAATATCATATCTCCGTTGTTTTAATATGGACATAATATATCAGTCTTGTTTACTTTGGGTCATCAATGTTGACCCGAATTGGGGATATCATAGTATATTTGGCACTATATTTGTTGGATTTGAGTCTATAAGGACTTTTTTGACAAATAAGCTCACATTCTAGGAAATTCTTGTTCAATTACTTTCAAGTCTAATTCTTAAAAAATGCATATTAGTCTAATGTTGTTCTAGTAATTGTTTTGTTATAATGAAGTATTGAAAACAAACCGAATGACTCTCTCGAATCGATTAATGTGATTGTGATTCGATTATTTAAATTCAAGTTTATCTATCATCGAAAGTTATAGTTATTGTAAGTTGTTTTCTAATTTATATGACGCACACCATTTCCATTCATTTACCGTTTATGAACGTAGCTTTCATTCAATGGAACAATTTACTGCATCGAAACTTTCAAATACAGTTTTCTTAAAACAAATTTTGAATATCTGTAATTTATTTAACGAAAAATTTTTTGGACATTTGCTGTTACTAAACTTTTTTTTTTTCAAACTATAATTTGAAAGGGAAAAGAAAATAATTTTTAATCTTTCTGAAGTGTTTTAGGGAAACTCCTTTGTATTTAATTATATGGGTGGGTAAGTGAGTGAATGAATGCGGATTTATGAAGCAAAAACAAAGAGACTATGCTATACCAAATATTTGCTGTTAAGACCATAAGTTATTTTTTATGAAAAAAACCATCTAAAAATATCGATAAGAACCAGTGTAAAATCTGAAATATTGTGTAAAAATCCTATTTTGTACAAAAACGCAAGCAAATGGTGGTGGGGATTTTTCTGAATTAAGTCAGGCAAGTTTAAAACAAATGAATAAAAAAAAAAAGTGCTGCGCTGAAGTTGAAACGTTCGACAAATTATTAAAATGTAATGAACAGTGTATGGAACATAGCAGGAAAAATACTCGGGAGCACTCTTTAAAAACAAAAGAAATATACGAGTGAAGCGATTATGTTCAAAACGAATGTGAGTGAAAGTAGAAGTTAATGGCGCAAGAGCTATGTCCAATGTGAAGGCGAGTCAATTTGACATCCGCTCTTCGCATTGGGGATGTGAAGTCATGTTCCAATTAATGGCTTCACCGAGTGTAGTTTGTTGACCGTCTGCAGATTCTACGTTTCCTGCCATTCCATTATATGGGAGGAATTAGTGGGAAGTGCAGTGTGGTCAGAATATAAGAATTTAGATTTCTGTCACTGAAATCTACTTCTTAGTCAAACCAAAGCAGATATAACGGTTTTGAAATTTGACAAAACAGCCTAAACAAATTTGACACTGATACACAGGTTAGTGAGTATGCTGCAAAGAAGGTGAAGACGGTCTCATTGTCCAAATAAGCTATGGAGAGGATTTATTGGGATGTGCAGTATTTTGAACACAAACCTTTGATTTTTAAATACAAGATCTTAAATCATTAAACTGCATGTCTTGATTGTTTCTAGCGAATTCCTCTATCCGTTCAAATTGTTATCGTATTGCAAAGAATAACATTTTCTTTCTTTTTAGAATTCATCCGAAGCCAGAAAGGAGGAAAGGCAGAATTTGTAAATTATTTCTTCTCTCAGATTCCCTTTCCTAACATCCAATAATTAAATACTTTTTTCCATCAAAAGCATCTATACCACGATAATAGTTTAGTTATTGTTATACAAATATTACCCACTCAAATACAAAGATTCAAACTATCAACATTAGTCAATATAGTGATTAATCTATCTTTTATCAGATTTAAGACTGATTAAAGATATCTTTTTTACCTTACGAGAAGAATAAAGATAACTAAGAAAGGCCTCAAAGGAAAAAAGCAGAGAAAGCATTCTTTTTTTAAGGTACCTCTGCGAACCTCGCTTTTCAAAAGGAACTTCCAAAAGCGAATTCTCCTCTTGTCCTTTGTAAATCCTTTAATCTATTCACTCCAGATATTAAAAGAATGCCTTCTTGGCGATATAATACATTTTTTTTTCTCTCTCTCGTGGTCAGATCTGTCAGAATTACGCCGAAGAGAAATGATCGCCAAAATTGTTCTTTTCCCCGGGAACAAAGAGGCTCAGAGTTTCTGTCCTTTTTGTGAAAAGGCTCCAGAACCATTTGTCCTCGCAGTGTCAACAGCGCGCCTTTGTCTGTCCTGGAAAGGAAAAGGGGATTCTTAATTACCGCCAACTTTCAAGTTTTCCCCAAAACTTTTGCTCGCCAACAAAGAAAAATTCCGACAAAAGGGGAAGCTGATATGTCGATATGTGGGGTATGAAAGGAAGGATTGCGTTTATTGGAAAACTCGTGATTAATCAGGCACCAGGTAGCAGATGACGTCCTGCGGCCTTTGCTTGTTCAACAACTGAGCTAGGAACACTCGCTTAATCACGGGACCGTGTTTTCCTCCCCCTTACCCCCGCCTTTTCTTATTCGGAAAAGGGGGTAGGGAACGTTATCGGGGTGTGAAAACATTCATTTAGAGCCGATAGGAATGTTTATGAAAAATTTTAATGCTCAAGAACACCAACAACTGCGATGAGTGAGAGTAAAATTAATGGTTGTAATACCGTACTTATAACAGGCAAACAATAGACGTGACTTATCATCCATGCCTGGATGTCTTCGAGACGTTCGGTTTTTCTAAGTTATTTTTCAGCAAAAATTCAACAATTGCATGCAAAAATTAAAGAGTGCATTATTCAAAAGGAGGGGAGGGGGAAGAAGTTTTCAGCCCAAAATTCTGGTAATATTTTAAGTGTTATAGTTCTTTTATGATTTCTTTTCGTACAGCATAATGAGTAATGAAAGAACACAATGATTTATTATAAATACCCGAAAACATAATAATTAACATAAAAACAACTTCTAAGCTTATACAACAGAGATGGTAAGTTAACTATATTATTTCGATAAGTCAAATACGACCCTTTAGAACATCGCGGCCATCTTTAATGGATCCAAAACGTCTAGGAGGATTCTTTGTTCAATCAACGTATATATTTGTTTTCTGTTATATAAAATATTTATTTTAAAGCTCTCTACATGTTCAAAATCCTTTTGTACTCGGGAGACCTCCCTGAAGATATTGATCAGTACATTAACTTTCTTCATAGTTCATACTAAGAATTTTCGAAATTGATAATCAAAAGAATGTTATGCAACTACCGGGATTAGTGCCTTGACTCAATATTTCCATCCTTAATCAGTAATTAAATAGTCACTAATTAAATATAGTTAAACAAATCAGGAACTCGTTTGGGTTCATTCGAATCTTAGAATAATCACCGTACAAAATGCTTATTAACATATGTGGATTATGTCCCTACATTCGTCCAAAAAACAAATGCAACAAAGATACAATTAAAAGCCACAGTTTAATCGGGTCCGAGTTAGTAGAACTTGTAAGCATATTCGAATCACTGTCCATATACAGATATTAACTTCGAATCATATAACTATTTATTCTTATCTGCTTTAGCACAATTCTAACTTCATTGTAAAATTCTCCCATTGCTCTATCTACCTCCAACACTCATATTAAACTCTTCACTATATATAAATGTTATCACATCAATTCTCATACACTACACTTCAATATTTCCCCACTCATTTACATAAGGCACGATTCATTTAATGGAAGAGATGCCGAAATCCAGTAACATTACACGTAAATCCCAAAGGGTTAGATGATAGAAAATACGCGAGTCAACCCCGTTGTAGTTATGTTTTTTAAAAATATATTTGATCGAATTTTTTTGGTTGTGACCTGTTTAGATTATTATGAGGGAAAAAATGGCCTCACTGACTAGCAAACAAACGCTCTGCGAGTAATGTAACCTTTCAGCTTTAACAGATTTGCTTGTAACTTCATATTAAATATACACTGCATCTCTTTAAATTTAGTTTACATTTTTTTTAATGTTGACTTGAAAAAACACTATCAGTGTAACTATGCAGCTCAAATTTCCACTAAATAGCAAAGAGTGACCTGAAGTGGGGGGGGGATGTTCCCCGCTTTAGCCATGGATTTTAAAATTATCTGAAAACAAACTTAACTAACCATTGAAATTCATATTTAAAATGATACACATAAAACTAATAAATTGTTCGTAAGTTAAATAGAGCTCTATCTAAATTAAATTGTTCGGATGAAGTATAATTTTGAAAATCTAGACTAAAAAGAGGCAAACACTTGACAAAAAGAGAAATATATTAAATATTAACTACCGAGATTTGAACACAAGTAAATGGATATCATTGAACAAATGTAATTTAAGTTATAAATGTGTGTTATTTAACTATAGAATGTTCCATAGATTTCGCCAAGTGTGCACAAATGTGAATATCTGTTGAGAGTGTGGCTCCCACTGAAAATTTAAATCAAAGTTTTCATATTATTTCAGAACTTTTTTTTTTTTTTTACTGAATAAGTTCACAACTAATAAAAGCTATTTGTCGTCTAACTTCAGTTTTGGTACAACTTATTATCGTGTACTCTACAATGAAAATTCATGAATTTGAAATACTGTTCACATCTGACCAATCATCATCTCACGGATTGCTGCGAATGGTTTGATCAAATTGAACGCCAAATTTCAAAGATTTGACAAACGGTATTCGACAAATATTTTGCTTTTTATTAAAACATTTTTAAAATATTTTTTTACAAATCGTTAAGATTGTGATATAATTTTTTGGTTTTTTTTCTTTCTTTTTTCTTTCTCTTATTTATATTCTCTTACGCGTGTATAATTCACAGCGTACTAGATACTTGTAAAGAATATGTAACCAGATAAACTAAAATAAAATTTGAATTAGCGTATTTAATGCTATGTAACTATGATATGGCTCTTCTCAATATTTGAAAAACCGGAATGGGTCTCTCATTATCCTCATTCGTGCCCAACTTTGGATTACACAGAATATAGACTTTTTTATAAAAAAAAAAATGTGGCTTGAATTAATAATGTATCTTTTCCTCCGAAAATGAAATATTCGGCAAAACTCTGAGAAAAACAACCCGAGTCCTTCGAACCTCAGTCACGAAACGCAAGTTTTTTTTGCACGACCATCAAAAACCCTAATGATTTTCTTTCCTTCTTAAAAACTCCACATAATTCAAGGCGAATGATCGTTTTATTCACCGGATAAAAGAAGGGAACCTGTCATAGGCAATGACTGTGTGCGCGACAAGAAACATCACCTCCAAATCACAATAATCAGAAGAGGGGCATGGGCTCGCGTGCAAGGCGTAAACGGTGGTACTTTTGATGAAGGTTCGCTCCATTGGTGCACTCGGGAACAACCCACCGACCTGCTAACCTTGAAAACGAACAAATGATCAACAATGCGTTCAAGTCAGAAGATGGTTTCCATTAGGGATGGATAAGCGACCGTAACTCTATCATCACGAGAGAGAATCGTTTGGTGCTGAGGGGGAGTGGTCCTCCCCGGGTGTAATAACAGTGGTCTGAAAGCACAGTTGCCGATCCATGAAAGTATTTTTCACATCGTCACCTTGTCAATGAACAGATAACAATCGGTGGGCATTGCCTTCAAAATGGCCCCAATCATGAAAAAGATCGACGTCTTTTTCTAAGAATCCCCGAATCCGATTGGACGGTTATTGGAAAGTAGAAGCCGGGGAGATTTTGATTGTACCCTTGCTTTTTATAAAATAATAGGACCAAAGGCTTTAGTCCATATTTATTATAGAGTTTATTCGACCGAAATTCCATCAATACTTTCTCTCCATCAACCTTTGTTCCTGGATCATTCAATCAGTGGCATGTCAAGGTTTGTTGTTGTTAGGTTTAAATGCCCCCTGGAAATATCTCTAGTGACCTAGAGAGCAGATCAACAAAATTTTGACTACATGATGTAGCCATTTTAAACAATTCATTAAATCTGTTTTGTGGCTAAGCCAAATGGAATGTGATAAAAAATTTACTGATATTTTAATCTATTTCCTGTAGAAACTTATTTACATAAACAATATTTTTATTTAATAATAAACGCATTCGATATAGTTGCTTCCATGTTTTTTGTATGTTCAAATAAATTCAGTTAAATAGGGAATATATATTATTACTGTTGTCATTCTACAGTAATTTATTGCGTCTATATTTTCAAATCAGCAAATGGTTAAATTTTTACAGTTGATGAATGAATGGATGGTGTTTGAAAGAGAAAAAAATTTGAAATCTAGAACTCGGCTTCCATTCGGATCTATTTAGTTTAACTGTACCAACGCGTTTGCACACATTCAATATAAGTATATCCCACCGTTTATATAAGAGAAGACATGTAATCAGGTTAAAGGAAGAAAAATTGTCATATCGGAAGATCGCTCAACATTTGGTCAGAGATATGCCGCCAATCGACGATGTTAACAGGAATGGATAAATAATGACAGAAACATAACGTTAAAAGGATGAGGTTAATGTAGAAGCGCAAAAGACTTTGATAACAGAACAACCCTCAGAGTGACTTTCACAGTACCTGATACGTCATTACCAATGCATATAGGGGTAAAACTTAGACACCATTGACAGCCAGAATTGTTGAGGCCCTCTCCTTTCAAAACTGGAGTTTGATGGGTAAGTGCATCACACCTTCTTAGGATCTCACCAATCTAACACGACACTTGGAAAAAAATTGTCAAGATATCCTGCAGAGGGATATCAGTCAACTCTAAGAATCAATGCGTGGCTGAATAACAACTTCTATATGAACAAGAGGTGAACTAATGCCTTAATATTTGATTAGTTGCATGTTATTATTCCTGCATCATTTATAATTCAGCCTATAGTTCTGCAAGCGGTCTTTTGAATTGTATCAGACTTGGCAAAGAAAACCTACCTAATTCACCTTATCTCAATCACGATTTCTGAACTTGGTATAGCATTCGATTGCACCAAGCAGAATAAGTCACAACACAACAACAGTTATCCCCTAAATTAAAGTATTCGATTACTCCAAAGTTTTAATCGTAATTTTCCTTATTGCTATATGTTGCATCTGTCGCTTTTCATTCATTTCGGATATATTCTCCTTAGTTGACCATTTTATAAAGAATATATTTAATATTTAGTATATATATTATGTGCACTAACTGCAAATACGTTACTGTCAATCAATTTATTTTTCTATAATGTTCTTACAAAAAATTCTCTTCCTTTTAGCTATTTTTATACTACTAAATAGATATGTTTTTGCTTAAGAAATTCGTATTTGTAACCATCCATTTCCCCGTCATATTTGCACCAGAAAGTTCTTATCAAATAAAACCAATCCTCGTGACAGAAAAATCACGAACGTCCAAATAATGAAATCTAACCCAATAAATCCTAACGTGGATTTACTGCCAAAACGTCTTTACAAATGAAACCCTAGAACGATTTAATTTTTCGACAACTTGATGTATGATCCTCCCGAAGGGAGGAAAAAAATGTCACGACAAAATGATGGGTGGTTTTCTATTTTGCTTTTCACAGATCGAAACGAAGATTTTTCAATTTCGAATTCTGTGCCTCAATGGTCCAAGACGGATGTGACGTAAACAGTTTGCAGAGACATGCGTGAGAAAGAAAAAAAAAAGCACTCCTTTTATTGGAATATGAACACGCCAAAGATATATTGCCCAACCTGTCGAACAAGACACAGGAAGAAATATCGGAAAAGAATAAAAATCCCACTAAAAATACTTAAAATAAAATAGAACTCTACGGGGCTATGTCTAGACAAGAACCTCTTGGCACCTCTCCAAACCTATATCTTTATTTACAGCTTTCAGAGAGCAGCCTAAAGAAATATCCTGAGTCAGCAAAAGGCATTGAAGTGACAAAAATGCAAGCCAATGAGTAATATCTCTGTAAGCGCGTTGAATTATTCATGATTATACTTGAATAATTACATAGTTTGCTGTAAAATAAAACGGAACTCTGATAAGCAATTCGATTATACGGTGTTCCGTTAGTTAACACTAAATCATTTCGAAATGTTAAGTCAACAACTGAAAGTGATGAGGTCTCCATTCTTAAGGAGGCTCAACTGGTTTCGATTAAAATGACTGCTGCTCGCTGGAAGATTAAATTAGAAAATTGAGAAGTTTCAGTGCATCAAAAAGGAAGAAAAAATAACGTTTTTCATTAAAAAATTAGCATAGTATTAAATAAATATTAATAAATTGGACAAAAACATTTGTGTATGTGTGTGAATCTATAGTATAAATATATATTAAGTTGGATTAATAACAGTGCTAGATTGGCCAGTTTTCATATGGTTTAGAATTCCCATTAGTTCATTTTGAGTTGTTTTAAAAACGTTGGAAGCGCGAAAGGTATTAAATATAAAAACTCGGTGATAAATTTAAAATGATGAAATATTTCAGCAAGGAAAATAATCCATTCTTTCTTTTTTGGAAAACAATTTAATTAATGAACTAAGGCAAACTAATAAACTGACACAACTATTTGGATATATGCATGGATCCAAAAAACTTTGCCGGAATGGCAAGGATTTACATTGCTTAGAACTCTTAACAATTCGTTTCATTAGAAAATGGCGACAAAAACGAAAGATATTACAAATAAAACCGAAAGGAAAATTTAGAAAATTAAGATGTTTCAGCACATCTGCAAAGAAAAAAATGTCTTTTTTTTTATAAAAAAAAAAAAAAAAAAAAGATACTAGTTTAATTTCAAAACACAACAAATACTTGCAAATTGACAGAAAACATTTAAATATACTTATGGACACTGATAACTGTATTGGGTTGGCCGGGATTCATATTGTTTAGAATTCACAACAATTTATTTCATTAAGAAAGGATGCTGGAAACGAGAGATAATAAATATAACATAAACTGAAGGCTATTCGAAAAACACTGATCAAACCGGATATATCCCCATGATGAATAGTTGTATCAAGTGCATTCACACGTCGCCATGCTATGTTGCAATTTTTCGCCCCAAAAGGGAGTTTTTGAATAGTTTTTATTTTCACCCACCAGATGGAGACCGAGGAGTGAAGCTCTGCCGATTCAGCGCAATGTTTGTGTGTAAAATCTTACAGTTGAGAAACATGCGTGTTGCTTATTTGTGTATATATATATATATCCAAGAAATACGATCTTCCCGATTCCTACGATTGTTACGACCTTAACCACAAGGCTTCTGTGAATGATTTTAACGCTGAATCCTTAGATAAAGCCTGTGAATGATTTTAACATTAGACTAAATTTAACACTAAAGCTTCATTATTTTTAACCAAAATTTGAAATTTTGACTCAAGGCGTCAAGTTTAAAGTAACCGTAAAAAAATAAAATAATCCTAGTCAGAAATAACTGGATGGATATTTAGGGGGGCCTATTTTTAATCACAATCTTGCTCTTAAATTAATGAGAAAATACATTTACCATACAAGTTGCTCAAAATTTATAAAGAACATTGATACGAATAATCATCCGTCGTGTATATACCTGCATTTTCTATCTTCAGACGGTCAGTTAAATCTGAATTTTCTCTTTGGTAAGGGTATCGCAATGGCTCAATTATTATTAAGAAATTATCGAGATATCTGTATAAAATTTATTCTGTATATTAATTGATTCTTGTGTACATAATGTAACCAATTATAGCTACTCATGTTCATTTAATTGGTTCCAGGAAGCCATAGACTGAAGTAACCCAGAGTATAGTTCAATCTGCCAAGTTCAACAATGACGATCTTTGAAAGGCAAAAAACGCTGAGAAAAACGAATAACTCTGGATGGTGACTATGCAGAGAAATCTTAAGAATAATAAATGAAAATTGAATTTGTGTCTCGATTAATTTTAGTAATAATTAAGACTTTACGATACTCCGGAATAATAATCAAAACATTGCGTTACCCCGGTAAAAAAATTTAAATTTTACAATACCACCGGTTCCTTCAATCTACGATCTCTTGAAACCAAACAAATCAACATTAATAGTTGTAATTTACAACATTATGTACATAAGAATCAATGTGTAGAATAAATTTCACCCAAAGATCTCTCTCTCGGTTATTATCTTGGTAATAATTAAACCTTGACGATACCTCCTAGTAAGTATTTCAGTTTTGGAATAATTGGCTTGATTTTTTATAGTTATTGTATACTCAAATGTTCTGCTATGTGAAATGAACTGCATATAACGATTGTTTGTTTGAACGATTGAAAGGCTTTGATAATTTTTGACCTGAGAATGCCTTATAATAGTAATAAAATGGGGTCGTTGTTTCGTAGAAGCGAAATTAATTCCATACCGCTGCCAACAGTCCATTATGCTGACATTGATGAAATTAGACGGTAATCCAACAGGATGTTCAATTTCCCCTTTTACAGTTATTAATTAAGGGAGTTGAATCTAACTCTAAGATGAATCGTCATGGTAACACCCAAATGCCAGAACGCAGTTCTGACAATTGCCCTGAACCAGATTATTGAAGATGGATTGCGGATTATTTGCAATGTTATAACGAGATAGATCTATGGCGGAATACACTATGATTAAAAAATCTCTACAGAAACCTCATTTCCAGCTTTAAATTTTAATTTCTTCTGGGTTTATTATTGGGTATAAAAAATAAATTTTAAGTCTAGTTCACCCATAATTTATACACAGGATTATCTTTACATATATTTCGTAAATAAGGCTTTCGATACATAACTCCAAATAATTTAGATGAACTTATATAGAACTAAAGTAATTAGTAATGTAATAAGATTAAGCATAATTCTGAGAAAAATAACTTATCTCCAAAACGAAATGGATTAAAATAAGATCCACAATTTCTGCACTTTTTTTTGTTGTAAAATCGTTCGTGAGAAGTAGAATTTTCAACTGCATTCTTGAACTTAAATGCTTCACACCATTAATTTTTTTCATTACGATTATAGTTATTCTGAAGAACCGGAATTCACCGTTGAATATGTATACTTTTTTTAAACTGGATGATTTACATGTTTTTCACGACGACATCAAAGAAAAATATCACGAAATGAAATACAAAGTCAAACAGCAGCTCTAGCTAAATCGATTTTAATGTCCTTCTATTTTTTTTCCTCCTCGAGAATTACCAAAAAAATTTCGGATGTAAAGCGATTTTAAATGATATCTTCTATTAGGAGAAGAAAACAATTTCGAAGTCATTATTGAAAGAAGCCTCATGATGTGGAAATTCCACAAAAAATGATGCTTGTCATTTTCCTATTTCTGTAGCTAGGCACTGCACGAAGCTTAATCTGACGTTAAACTCTAAGCAGTTTGTCTGATAAATACATGTTAATGGATTTACTTCAAAACCTGGAGGAGTAAAATTGGGGAATGATCGTAAAGAAAATGGATTTCAAGAATAGTTTCAATTTCAGAACCCGAGTTCCAAAAACAATCAAATAAATCTGAATATAATTTTGTTTTATTCGAAAAATAAATACACCTTCCGATGTCCAGTATTCACAAGTTACATATTCTCAGATGTATATCCCTCCCTCCCTCAAATAATTTCATCCTATTTGCTTGATATCAATATTACTTAAAAAACTGTTAAGATCAATTTTATTTTAAATATTTTTTTTTAAAAAAATAATGGAAGACAGCCCCGATGTTATCTTCTAAAAGCACTTACAAAATTTCTGTTATAATTGATCTTCAAGACCTATATTTCTATTTGAAGTTTTTACTTGTTTCATAATTAAAGTGAAATATACTTAAAATATGCATTTATCAGAGTAATTATTCTTTCTTTGAGACAAGAATAAGAAATCGTTTATAAAAAATGCGCAAAATATCCATCCCCTCCTTACCTTTATTACGCATCTTTACCACCTTTGCTAAATTTCTTTGACATTTAAGATAACAATAAGAGTCAAAGAGAATTGAGACTCCCAAAACTAGAATCAGTCGTGTCATAATTCACCTCACGGTATGCAATGTTTGAATTCAGAAGGTAAAGTACTGGCTCACATCACATTCATGCTACTTAACCGAGCTCAAAACTTCGAAAACTGTGGACAATTTCTCATTTCTAGTTCGAGGGAGAGTGAAATCAAATCTTTGATAATATTATTGTATAATTAACAATCCGTGTCCTAATACACTTCACACTAAGCAATGTTTAAATTTTTAGGGTAAATTACTAACCGCATCATGTTCATGCTACTTACCGAGCTCAAAACTACAAAAATCATGAACAATTTTTTGTAATGAGTACTTCAGTCTGATTCAAGGGTAACTGATATCAAATCTTTGATACTATAACTGTACTGCAATTGACTAAACAAAGGTATTTTGTGTTAAGAATGTGACAAACTTTTAAAATAAAAATTTGTTACCCCTCGGATTTAATTAAGAAATAAAAAAAGGCATGAATCATCTATTAAATGAAAATTGCGATTCAACGTAATACCTGAAGCATTTATTAGTTTAGTTATCTATACTATGAAACTCATAGTGATCAGTAGCATAAATATGAAGCATTATTTTCGCTTTTTGAAAAACTGAAATGAGGTTAACTGGCCAAGTGAAAAAATTTCTTTAGTTCTGAATTTCTTTCGCAAAATGAATCAATTATCAGATTCATGGGAAGGAAAACTGTTTGTTAATGTATTGAATGTAGTTGGATACTTTCGCTCGTAGTATTAAAGGCAATGAAACAGTAGATATTGCTGCTAAATTTTCATTGTATGCTAAATTCATTTAAATTTCCGACTACATTCAATCTCTCCCATCAATCCTTATTGTGATATCATACAATGCATTAAACCGGTTAATCGTTGACAGTTAGCAGGATTAATGGAATCTCGAGATTAATAATAAATTGAATCATGTGAAAACAATCATACGCTGATACGCGAGGTTTACACTATGAACACCTCTTTCTGGGGAAATTTCCCTCAACCTGTAAATATTATGTTTGTCCCCCTGACCTTGAGACACATCTTGACTAGATGCTATGGTTTTAACTCCATTCGCTTTAAGCATTTTAAATCTAACACGTCATCTTTAATTGACATCGTTGAGGAAAATCCACAACCAAATATTTTTAATTTCTAACATAACATTGGTTTTACACCATACATGTAATTTTATTAAGACCTACTTTTACTTTTAATTAAATGTGCGTTTCAATTATTGGAAAGTCCTCCCGTTGGCATGGTGTGGAAGTTAGGAGAAGGGGTGCCAGCTCAGGTGTCGTCCTCGTCACTTGACCGCGGTTCAAAATTATGAGGTCCTTCGCCAACAGCTCTCGTGTTGCTTCTAGTGCGACGTTAATAAAACAGACCAACCAATCAATCAATTATTGGAAGACCTTCACCTTGAGTTTCGCACACTATGTCTCTTGAGGATATAATACCATAAATAAATCTCACATAACCAATCAACCAATCTATTTATTAATGCACACTTTCTTCGAAAAGCATTTTAATTTGTACAAAAATAAATTTTTCTTTGATTAATTTATCCTATATGAAGTTGTCATCACTCTATATTACAGAAAAGGACACAAATTAAAAAAATTTTAACAAGAAAAATATTAAATTTTTAACGCCAAATTTGGACTCTGCACTATTGTATTTAGATAACATATTATAATCAACTGTATCGAATCAGTGTTTTTTCCCCTTCATGAAATATGTTCTTTTTTTGTGTGTTATGTTTCACTAATGACAAACTTATTCTCTTTTATTTATCTTATAACATTTTCTTTTTTTTTTCCTCTCCTTTTTTCTTTCTATTATATTTCAAACAAAATATTTGCTTAATTTTCTTATATGTCATGCAAAAGGCTTACTTTTCTTTTATATCGTGATAAAAAAATTAAATGTTCCTTAAATGCTGTTAAATTTCTGGAACAGAGATAGTACACCACTATGAATCAATAGACACACCCGCTTATTATTATTATTTTTAATATTTCAATAGTAATGTTTTAATTATTACTTTAAGATTATTTCATATTTCCTGCATGAAATATGTTTCATCTTCTACACACTAACACCAAACTTTTTTTTCTTCATATTTTAGAATTTTTACTTTTTTTTCTTTTGTATCTTGATAAAAAAAAAATATTTCTTAATTTCTAGGAAAGAGAGAATACAGGGTTATGAAGAAATTACCACACCAAACACGCTATTCTTATTTTAATATTAATCATTATTTTACTATTAATACATATTTCCTACACGTGGTATGCTTCATGTTTCATCTCTTTCATTTTCACTAACTGCAAACTTTTTTTTCCTTCATACCTTAGCACGTTTATTAATTTTTTTTTTCCAGAAAAAAAGTGTTTGCGTATTTTTTTCTATATAATAAAGGAAATGTTTACTTATTTTTTCTTTTATATCCAGGTAATAAATTAAAAAATCCTTAAATATTTCCAAAATCAAAGGATAGAATGTAATAAACCGTTATACATTAATATAAACAGACGAGCTTATTATTATTTAAAGCATCGGATCATTTCTTCCTTTGCAAAACGTCTTCTATGTTTGGGTACGTTGTCCTTTAATACCATGTAGTAAATAAACGCTCTAGAAACTTCAAAGTAATTATCCAAGTATATAGAGGAAAATAACGGGGGAATATTTAATGTTCTAGCTCCCTGTGAAAGTCATATAAGCGACGAAATTTAATAAAGCTGTCTGGCAAAAACTTTTAAAATTAGTTCCGGTCTTACACCTATCGTATCCGCGTCATGTTTATCGTAGAAATTATCTGACAATCCATACATTTATGCAACATCACGTTCTTTTTCCTTCCGACGAGAAAGAGCTCCGGTCCAGATGGTGCTCCAACACAGAGATGCGTAAACTTATGAAAGGGCAAAAGCCCATCTTCCAACGGTCGTTCAATACATGTCAACATCAGAATCCCTCTTTTGCAAGATCTATTTTTTCACAATTTCGTTCTAGCCTCCTTTATCTTCCGTCTCTCCTCCCCTTCATCTCTTGATCTTTTTGCTTATTCTTGTCGCTTTCTTTTTTCTTTCTTTCTTCGAGGAAAAGGATTTCTAATCTGAAAGGATCATTCGACGGGGAAAGGGGCGCTCTCGGGCCCCAGATGGTGCCAGGGCCGATAAGCCCTTGCATCAGGGGCAAATGGCACATCTCCTGTCAACGTTCCAACTGGTGTGCAACTCTCAGCAAAGCGTTTTGGATATATACACTTTTTTTTCCCCTTCTTTCGTATCATTGCTTATTTTCTTTTCTTCTTCTTTTTGATTCTTGCTGTCCCCCTCCCAGTTTCGTCCTCATTTATTATTTAGGAGTCAGTGGCCGTCTGGGGGGAGGGTGGATGGAGCTTTCGGAAGATCAATGGAAGTTAGAAAGATGCGATACATCTAGAGCCAAGACAAAAAAAGGCATAACTGATGACTTTTCCGCTGCCTCGTTAGGGATAGGCAATGCTCTTCAAAGATGGTCTTTGTGCTTCAGTGTGGAATTCATTCCATCACTTTTTTACCCTATTTTTTACCCGAGATTTATGCGGGAGGAGATTTATCACGTTTTTTCTTCTTTCCAACAACCATATGCAGAATGGATTTTTCATCGTGAGATGTCTCTAATTTTCTCATTAGAGTAGACGGTAGAAGATTTTGAATGCGATCTCTCGCGCTAAAATGGTGTGTGAGTGCGGGTTACGCATTTGTTAAAGATATAAATAAATGTTTTGGTGTTGTTGTTGTAAGTCTATAAAATCTGTTTGAACTTGCTGTGAGTAATGTAGTAAGTTTAGCTTTGACCTCTCTGGTAACCTCTCTGCTGGATGGACAACCTTTTCATTTTTTTTTTTTTTTTTTTGTCTTTAAGGCCCTCTTTGCAAAAATGCCAAAAAGTCTAAATAATAATAAAAAAAAACTAAGAACATACTTCATATAAATTCTTGCTGTTCTAATACATGCACGTGTTTACAAATGAGTGACTTAATTTTTTTAAAAAAAATAAAAACCATAAACATATAGCCATTTGCATTAGCATATAGGATGACAACTCAAAAAAGTACCATTGTTAGGAATGAGAAAAAAGATATTATGAGAAAAGAAATGGGATAACTCACTGTCCAATTGTCCAATGAGTGCGACGCCCTTCGAATCCTCGAAACAAGCGGGAATAATATTTACGGCTCTCTTCGCCTTTTTTGAAATAGATTCATTTGAAACATCCTATTGCTTTTATTGTTGTCTGATTTCCGGTGTATTATGATGCATCCTGACATCCTTGATGGTGACTTCTCAACGCAAATTGACGATGACGCAGATTTTGAATTGGTGGCAAATGGCTGCCAAATCAAAACTAACCATGAATCAATGTCAAATTTGTTTTAGCGTTGATTAACAGATGGCAGCACACAATTTACCTCAGCTACGCCATCTGCGGTCAAATATAGGTAGCTTTTGAGCTACCTTCGTATAACTTATAGTTCATTTAGCATTATTGTATAGGTGAAGAAATATGGAGCAAAATTTATACAAGGAAAAAAAATGGATGAATTTGATTAGAAACGAATGAACAAATTCAACTTGCATTGGATGGCGAAGTCATAAAGCAATAATTAATATTAGAATGATTTTCAATCCGAAAAATTGTATCGATGTTGAACCTTATTGGTAAACATCACGTGAAAAGAACTTGATTATCAGAATTTTGTTTTTTTTTATCAATTCGAAAACATTGATCTCAGTTATTAAAAATTTATAGCAAGCGAATATAGGAGCTTATGAACAATAATAGTTTTTGAAGGTACTAAAATTTTAAATATATAAATCGAGTTATTTATAAAATGAGATAGATGTATAAATAAATTTTTTTGAATTTCTACGCATAAAGTCTAGGTTATAATCCGAACATAAACAAATCTTGTTCAAAATAATTTAATAGTTCCCGACGAAGTATTTAAGAGAGTTGATAATTTACTAAAATTTCATAAATATGTTCATACTATTATTATTTAGTTTCTTTTTTATTAAATGAAAAAAATAAAATTTATTGATAAAAATTTTTGTTCTTTCTATATACTATTGAAAGAAATACGATTTATAAGTATTGAGATTTCGTAACATATGAACATAATTTGCCAAAAACTAAAATCAATTAAGAAAATACCTTACTTATGCATTATAAAAATTCAAATATTATGATAACATTTTTATTCTATCGTGTTTCCCCTCCCATCCCCCCCCAAGTAATTTAACCCGAAATTAATACTCGTTTGCAAAAGAAATACGTACAAAGAAAGAAAACTTTAAATCAACCATATTCACTCCGTAAGAATGTTATTAAATGCGAAATTGAGCTTTGTATGAAAAAGACTGAAAGATAATTGTATTGTTTTTTTAAAGAAAATGATGCCATAAATACTTTTAACATATAATCTAATGGCGATCTTTGGTGATGTATATCATCTGCTTTTTATCATTAATGTACGTCATATAACCACAAAATACGAAATGTAAAGGAGAACCATAAGAAAATAAAATTAGTAAATTTTTTGGATTTGATTGACTGTTTATTAACGCCTCATTAAAAAAAAAACCACGGGATTTCCTGGCGACGGACCGCGAAATTTTGAACAGTGGTCAAGAAACGAGAACGACATTTGAGTTAGCACCTCCCTCTCCAAACTTCGACACCATGTCAACTGGAGGGATTGGGATCTCGACAGATTTAAAGTGCATCAGCCTTGTTATACGATTAGTCTTCAGTGGCATCAGGGCTTAGGCCGAAGACTCGACGGAAACGACGCGAGTCGCGAGTTCGCTATCATGACCACTAGACTACCACGACCGCGGCTGCAAATAAGATTTTCGGAATTAGTTTTTGCTAAACTAATAAATAAAAGTAACGAGAAAAATAAGTAACAAAGTCTTAGGGTACTACTTAATATTTGGGCCACAAGAATCAATCAAAAGAATTAGACAGTAACATATTTATCTTAATTTTACATATATTCTGCTTTAATAATAATCCAAACTCAAAATAAGTATTATGACTGTTGAGCATTTTTTTTCAAGCGTTCGCACCTAAAAATATAAACGTTGGGTTTTCAGCGAATTTTCCCATCAGCCAACATCTAGGTTTACTTTCTGATATTATTTAAATGTCAAATTCCTTTCCAATCAAATCAAGTGATGAAAACAAAAATAAGAGTGCACTTAATAAATATAGTGAATATATTTGAGAAGAAGCGTATAAAAGCGATGAATAACTGAATATTACAGTAAACAGTAAGTAGGCAAGAGTTAGTGGAGGATAAAAATTGTAGTGCAACAAGAGAATAAATGAAACAGACAGATTTTATTTGACTTTATGGACTAATTTTAGAAGACTTTATGGAGTAATTTAATAGGGGAAGAACTGTCAGACTTCTGGTTCGAACCTTCAACTATAGGAATTTTACTTCTTCGAACCCGATTGAGTTCGCTAGGGTGAACTTTGATTATTAATTTTAAGCTATAATTTAGAAGCATTAAAGTTAAGTAAATGAAAATAATACACACACATACACACACACACACACACACATATATATATATATATTGACTATCTACTTAACCTTATAATGACTGCAGAATGCAGAAATAACGAAAGGGAGGCGTCGCAAAAATGATGATTTATCTCGAATGGTTCTAAAAGTTGCTGATTCTTCCATTATCCAACAAACTTTATCTCTACCTAGTCACTACAGTTTATTTATGACAAAGATCATTTACATACTTTACATGTCAAATCTCATTAATCAAATAGTGTCATAGAAATGCTTACAACACCAATTAAAGGGAAATAATTGTGAAAACCCCTTTACACAGTTTGAAACAATAAGTAAAAGTAAACTTAAGAAACATAATATATGAAATACAATAAAAATACATTTGCTCATTTGTGCCGATTTATGTGTATGATTATTATTTTTTCTCATTAAGAAATTCATAAAATTTCTGTTAAATTTCATATATCAGTATTTTAATAAAGCTTCAATTTCAAACGATAGTATCTCTGAATTACAATATAAAATTTCAACTGACATCAAAAGTCAATTATTTTTCACTAAGACATTGCAAGTTGAAGCTTCCATTATAGTATGATAGACCTGAAACAGCATAATATTTTCATAAATTATATGGGCATAAAGAAATGCAAAAGGTTAATATCCATATTTTAATATCCGCATCACACTATTCGCAAGCTTGGTTTGTTTTTCAGATATTATTCTAAAAAATTTAAAATATGTATCAAATCTTGTTTGAATAAATAAATGAAGTAACATATACATTTTGGTCCTTTATTCAATCTTATTTTGCTTTGTTAAAAGCACAAGCGGAAATATTCACAGAGGTCATTCAAATCTACTATTTTCAGAAATATTGCATAATCAATAAGTATTATTTGAAGAAATAAACATCTGTACATTTTACTTTTGGAATTATGATAAAATAAATTGCTTTAAGTGCAACAGAAAGACATAAACCATCCACGCAAGCTAAAAATTGTGCAGTTCTGAAGTATAACAGTTACTAATGAGATAAAATCAGTTTCTCCATATAAAGTTATATTATGCACTTAACCATAAGGACTAAACCTTAAGAAAGACAATTTCCATTAACCCTGGATATAAGGCTACACCAACAGGTCTTACAACCGATCCCCACACACACATATAAAAAAAACTTCCCTCTTTTCCAATGTGAAATGATATCTCCTTTGGAGCGCGCCAGGCATCAGGACATCTCCTAGATCCATAAAGCTCTAGTACAAACGATTACATTAAGGGCTGATGGAACCGGGACGTTTAGAAAACGATCAAGCGTACTACCATTCGAGCCTTCTTCCTGTTAAACAACCGTTTACTGAATGGCAACAAATTGATCTCATTGAGTTTCTTATGGCCCCTCCTTACTTTTTTTTCCCTCGTGTGCGAGGGGAAGGGGCTGTCAGCGAGCGTTTAAAATGGCGTTTATTTGAGAAACGAGCCTGGCGACAAGGGCGTAATCGGGAGCCAAATGAAGTCCATAAGGTTTATTAGGTGACTCCAGACTCTGTAATGGGAAGCGCCCGCGTTTCTCTCATAATCGGTCACTCAAGATACCCCGAGAGATGCGTTTAGGGGATGAGGCACAAACTTTACTCCTTGCTCTGGTGCGTTTCAGAAGGCTTCCCCTTCGCCAATCTAGCGATTTCATTCATGACCTTGTACGCCAATGCTTTGTTTTTTCCTATGCTGTCAATTTAAAAGATCTAGATTTAAGAAACTAATTATTGTTATTGTGATTTTAATCAGAGGTTTGCTGTGATTTAAGTCAATGGGTCTGAAACGTTCTCCTCGACGTACCCTTTGGTTATGACATTTTTCCAATCGTATTTCTTGTTGATGCCGAGATTGGTTTTGCATTTGGTGAGAGAAGCTCTAAAACTTTCCCGGACTCTACTTTTTCACGTTATGAATAGTTTACTTCTTCGTATTTTTAGATAAACGACATTATTTAACTTTATTTTTAAACAATTTATTTGTTTTTGTAATATTTTTATGCAAAAGATTATTGATGCTTATTTAGAGTTCCTTTTTGTAGTTTTATATTTTATAAGACTTTTGTAATGTTTTGTTGCAACAGAGAGTGAACAATAGATCAGAACCTTCCGTTAAAATTAGAGAATCATATCAGCATGCTTTGCTTAATATAGTCAATTATAGGGGGATATAAAGGTTACTTTCCAAATTTAAAATGATATGGTAGTATATTGTTGAAGCTAATGTCTTTATGTTTTACTTCAGGTTAAAGTATAGCTGAAGAAGAATTGTTTAACATGCTGTAAAGTGCCGAAATTGTGCACCTGTGTTCTGAAAGTCATTGTAGTAACTGCAACACATCAAGCTTACATGAGACTCAATGTCTGAGAGGTACTCTCGAAATATTGGAGCTTCCTTAAAGAAAAAAATTATCGCAATAAACCAGCAAGCAGTTTTATACCAAGGGTACAACTAAAGCAATGGTACAATTAAAGACTAACATTGGAGAAGCGATCATTAACATAAAGTAATGATTAATAGTAAACACTTGAAGAAGTCATGCAAATGTGTTAGAAAGAACTTGGTTCTCTGAGCAAAACCACAGGCGCAAATTATCAAATATAGTTTTTTTTTAAAAGGTTAATACAAAAAAAAAAAAAAAAAATTACCAGAATATACACACCTTTTTTTCCGTTGTAAGCAAAATAATTTTTATGCTTAATTACTGATTAGAAAATAAATCTAAAAGCAATTTTTTCTCCACCCTATACATCTTGATTATAAGTAATCAGATAGGTCCATGATGTTGAAAATGCTTGAGTTTTGTCAGGAACTAATAACAACAGATGCGTAACGGATTGGGGAAAGAATCGGCAACCAAGATAGAAGTTCGAGACTCGATTTTAGTAACTCCCCCCCCCCCTTTCTTTTGTATGACAATTTCAGAAAGAGAAATTTAATTGGTCATCCAAATCCTAAAATGTACTTAAGGGCATAATCAGATTGCAATTGTCTTTATAATCCAACCATATTTGAAGAGAGTTAAATTTCTTTAACAATAACCGACTCATGAGTGATAAAAGCATATCATTAGGCCATGTACGTGTTTTATATCAATAAATGAGGAATTAGAGCTTGAATAAATATATCTGAATATATATCTTAATAGTTTTCAAACGATCCATGTTTTAAAAATACATTACAGTTCTACATTTACCATTAACCTGCTTACTATACTTTTATATGATAAATGAAAAAAAAACTATTCATTTATATAATAATTATTGATATTCTAAATAATAAATTAAGTCAAAAAAAGACACAATGTTTATATTTAATCCCATTTTATGCGAGAAGATTATATTTATACGAATCACAATTGTTGTATTTAAGTACTTTACAGTTATAATTATCATTAAGTAAAAAAATAAACAATTCATGTCTCACAACTAATTAATGGAATATAAATGAAACCAGGTGTGAGTATTTACAATAATAAATTTTTAGATTCGATGAATTTGAAATTAAAGCAAAATAATCTTCATTTTGAGTTAATGTTATACTAAGGGATGCTCTATTTTTTTAGATTATTGGAATAATTAAGCCATTTATATACAAAGATTTTAGTTTGATCTTAACAATTTATTTTTCACAGTATTGCGTTGAAATATATTTACTCAGTTTTGCAATAATTTTTCAAAATACGAAGAACTGAATGCTTCGATAATTTATATCACAGGAGCAGAGAATACCGTTAAGAGAAAATTCATATACCCAAATTATCGTCTATAGAAGTGAATATATTTGTGTACAGATGAACATACAAAACTACAAAAAAAAATTGACATGGCAGGTAAAACTGCAGAGCAAAATAATTTTTAAATCAACACCCTGTTCCCCTCTCCACCTCCAAATTCCCGCCGTGGTTGTGCAAAACTTTTAACTCTTTCAAAATTTCTGTTCAAAAAGCTTCCCTTATGCCTTTATCTGAAAGTAAACTCAATTCCCAAAGAAGGGTGAGATTCAAAACGGGATCTTTTTACAAAACCTTCAATAATAATACCCTCCATCGCCGTACAAAAGCTTGATGAGAAATTAATATCCAGAAGTACCCCACCGACTGAAAAATATTTCCCAAAGGAACGCTTTTCATCTTACATATCTGCATTAAGCCATTTGGGGCAATCTAAAACATTTAGTTAGCCATTACCTTTACAAGTTGGTCGTGAGGACTTTTAATGAAGACATCACGACACTTTTCGGCATCTCTACCGCCCATTGTTCCCCTTAAGTGTCATTAGTCCTTGATGGCCGAGGGAGAAGATCTGCTTTGACTTGTAAACCGAAACTTCCATCGTTGTAAGAAGGGAGGCTCCGAAATGTCTATTTAATGATTTCACCCCCACCCATCCGTGGGATTATAGCTTATTTATTTTTTAAATCCTGTTTTGTTTCAAAGAAGGAAATTACTAGATACACTGAAGGGATCTCATTGTTTGTACAGCAATTGTTGTGCGGATTTTTCGTCATTGTATGATTGGGTCCTTAAAGAAGATATCGAGTTGTTGTTTTAGATGTTATACGGAATCTATTGTTTTTGAAGAGAAAGACGATTGTTATTAGTTAAATGATTAATTTTTTTTATCCGTTTCAATTCATATTTGGTTTGGTAAATAGTATGCTCTTCTTTCTCTCTTTCTTTTGTGGTAAAGAAAAAAATTATTTTGAGTGTTCGTAAGACCTGCTTTATAAAAATTAAAATGACGGTGATTCCACCAGTGCATACGCATATCATACAGCCTTTTTACACAATGAAAAATAGCAAAAGAGATCTGCAAATTATTTTATATGTTATTGATTCTAGTATGTTTATTCATTATTTATTTTATGTGCATGTTTCATAGACAAATAGAAGTTTAAGTAATTTTTTCCCAATGATAACTATTACATTTAATAATTACACGTTAATTAAATTGTATTAATAAAGAATCACTGTATTAGAAAAACAGGTTTTTAAGAGGAAATATCTGATCGTTTGGTATATCAGATATAATAAAAAAAAATTTATTACTGAGATGTTATGATAATTTTTTTTTAAATGCATTATTATCGATATAAAGTTAGGTATAAAAGAATTACGATAGTATTGTATTATTATTCTATTTCTTCTAAATTCACGTTTTTACATACAATGCTCGTTAGTTTCAGGAAACCATAAATCTATAAAATTTCAACTAGGAGAAAAAGTGACTGGTTTGTTTTTATGAAATATAATTTAAGTTTTCTTTTTGATGCATTAATAGGATATTTAGATGTTATTTCAGAAACATATTTACGCCAGGAATATAGTTCTAATATTAGAAGGAGATTTATAATAACATTTGCTATGCAATATATGAACTAAATTACTAATTATTTTTGTATTTAATTATTTTTCTGACTTTTAAAGAGGAATTAAACTTTGATCTGTTCTCTAAGTTTCTACTTTTGAGAATGGAAAAAATTAGTGCATAGTTTCTATAGAAAATTTATCAAACGTTTGGTTGACAGTTTGTTAACGTCCCCTCGGAATTAACATGAGGATTAAAAAAAAATGCTGGGATAGTAATTTTAATACATAAAAATAAATAATTTTCTAATCTAATGATTTTAATTTTTTTTTTTTTTTTTTTTTTTTTTTTTTTTTTTGGGAGGGGTTTAATTATTCTTCAAGTTGTCATGTTTGACGAAAATTTTTAACTATTATTAAAAATAATCGATAAAATTTATCTGCATATTAATTGATCATTATGCACATAATGTTGTTAATTACAGCTATAAGTGTTAATTTGTTTTGTTTCAGGAAGCGGTAAATTTTGAACTCTACCTTCTCCATACGGCAGGTTATTTCAAACTACTGTGTTCTACAGTGGCAGCCTGCGATAGGTCAAGAAACGCTGGAAGAAATGTATAGGTCTGGAGGATGATTGTGAGCAAAATGTTTAAGAATAAATAAACAAATAAGTTTCTATCTCGATTGTTTTTAGTAATAATCAAAACTAAAGATACTACGGGTTATTTCTATATACGGCTTCCTGAAAGTAAGCAAATCAACATGAACAGCTGTCACAACATTACGTACATAAGGATCAATTAACATGCAGAATAAATTTTATTCAGTTATGTCTGTTATTTCTCAGTAATAATTGAATCTTTAGACTATTCCTCGTATCCTTTCGCAGTGGAAAGATTCCAGTCTACTTTTCTTTATAAAAAAACTTTTATCACTCGAGTGAAAACGTTAGTCTTTTCAGGAATCATCACGCACTTATAATAAAAATAATTGCCCCCTGTTAAATTCCCGTTAAAAATCTCTTCAACTACAATTAAAATTATTTCTTCTTCGATTCCTGTAGAGTAGGCAGCCCCACCTGTTTCTTGTCCTTCCAAACGGAGCAGTTTTAAAGACACTTAAGAAACTTCTAGAAGAATGCTTTGAGTTTTACTTTTAAGTACTTTCGACAACTTTTAATCCTATCTATCTAATGAACCAACTTTTACGCTTTATTTTTCTATGTGACTGGCGTAGAAAGTTTTAATTAACAGAGGATCTTATTTTTCCCTCAGACCGTCAATCTGAGAGAACTTTTCGTTTCAAAATCTTTTGTCTGACCTACATATTGTTCACTTTCTTTCGTGACTTATTCGAAGAGAACTCGCTTGATTCGAAGGAATTTAAATCAAATTGTTTCGACATTTCTAGGGGAACTAGTCTATAATTAGTTAGGACTCAGTTACTAACTATTCAGTTTGGCCTATTTTCGCTAGAATCTTGTTTGCTACTATTTAATTGTATTCAAAAGAATTTTTCTTAAAAAATTAAATTTGTAAATAGCTGTAATGACGGGTGCTATTAAGTTTTATGAAACTAATTGTCAGGAAAAAATCATAGTACAAATTGAAACGTGAATATTTAGAAATTCTGATAAAATCAAAGCTATAAAAAGGAAATTACAAGATGCAATAAGATGAGTTAAAAACAATTTTGTAAGTGCACAATAACATAATAAAATAACTGAAAGACTTATTTTTTTGAGAGAGTAACGAAGATATTGGGAAGGAACAGAATAATTAAATAAACTAAAATTCTAGAGTGTTTATACTCAGGAATAAATATAAGTAATACTCTGTAGAAATGTAATAACCCAGAATTCTAGAATATTTGTACAGCATATTGATATCGAAACTGCAATAAAAGTAGTTATTGCATTCTTCGTAATTCTATTCATGCCTGGAAGTCACTAATAGAAATTATTAAGAAAAACGTCCAGAAGGGAATAAAATAAATATCTATGCTAATTCTGTATGAAAGTATCTATTAAAAAAAGAAAAAGGCTGCTAATATGGAACTTTTCACAAAAAAAATATTATTTCAGAAACTTCAATTAGTAAGTATTTTTACACTAGATTATTTATATACCTAACCTAATTAAACTGTTCATTATTTGAGAAGAAATAAAAAGGTAGACACAAGTAAAATAATCAATCCATTATAGTTAGGGATTCCTATGAAAAAAAAAAAAAGATCCAAATAACTTGCAATGAGAGTAATATTAAATAATAAGTATTGAATAGAAATTTTTCTCACTCAAGACATATTAAAATCGGCTTAGAGATAGCATACATTTTCTGTCTATTTTTAACTGCTTATAGTAATAAAAAAATGTATGTATTGGATTATTATATATTTATGTAAAATAAATCTATACTTTCTATAAACATCTACAAATAACATTTAAATAAACAACTCTTGTCATTCAAGAATTTATTTTTATAATTATGCTGTTTCCTAATAATACATTTACATTTTTTTACGAATATTCAATTTAAAAATTAACGAATGAAACCAAATTAAGTCAAAATCTTATTGTTTTTAATCTTGAACATCCTTGTCGAGAATTGAATTAATTCAAAAAGATTTTCTGGATGGTTACGCTTTTCGTCACCAGGTAGCGCTACCCTCCACGCCAATCCCGATTTGCTTTTATGCTGCGTGCTACGATGGCGTGTTATCATCACATCCAACGGGAAAAAAAGAAATGAAAATTTTTCAGTAACCGTGACCTCATGAACCAATGACAGCTCCAAATCCCTCTCAAAAAATGATGCTCTGCGTGCAATGGATGGCGAAGAATCGCTCATTTGGCAAAGCGTTATTAATTTATCCCGCTCACGCGAGGTGTCAAAACTTCTTTCTCATAAATACGAGCCTCGAATTTTTCATATTTCGTTGGAATCCTGTTATCTGAAAGTGTAATTCGGTGAACGAAAGGGGTGAGAGAAATTTTGGATTTTCCAAGGCATTTTTTCATCATTTATTGCAACATTTTTTTTTATTTTTTATTTTTAAGTAAGATGCACTGTACACCTATCACTCGTTTTGTGCACAATACTTAATTTACTCGTTTTTAAGAGAAAAATAAAATAAAATAAACTTGTTGTAGAGGTTATTTGATTTATTTGCTTTTCTTTGTTTTGCATATGCCGAAAGGTCAGGCTCCTCTGCTATTGGAAGTATTGAATACTTTGATTGTGTTTATTTGTACGGAATATTTATAATTTGTGCTCATGTTTTTCACCATCAAAAATGAATCTGAAAATCGTAAGCATTGAAATGTCTCTAAAATTTAATGAATCGATCCCTTTTTTCGCGCGTTTAATACTTTTTTTTTTTTTTTTATTTTCACACAGTTATAAGGATCATATTCTCAGCATTTCTTTACCTCTCTCGGTTGATTTACATGATTTACTGTTTAGCTGAACATGTTCGATTTTTTATTGAATTCTGGAACTCGTTTTGCATGATTCCAGTTTTCTCGAGAACATGTTCACTCCGCAAATCAAGGGACGGATAACGAATACTCAGAAAACCATTTACGATTTTTGTATTATTATTAAAATAATTTAAGTAGTAAAGCGTTGTAAAAGATAAGCTTTTTATAAATACGAAAAGAAATACTATAAAAGATTCCATCTGTCAACTGGCAATATACTATGTTGCTGCATAATTTTTCATTACATAACAAATCCTGTTAATTATTTTATTACATTATTGATTCTATTAAAAAATGTCCACACGTTTACTAAATAGAAATGAGATAATATACACTTTTATATTTTATTCTAATTACTACTCTTACACATCAGTTATTTCTGTAATTGTAGGCAATAGAAAATTTTCAAAAAAAAAAAAAAAAAAAAACTGCTAATTTTTATTAAAGAATAAATATTAACAATAGAAATTATATTATTCCTTACAATTTTTTTATGACGCAAATTTAAGAAATATGAATGGCAAAATCGAAGGAAAAAATTAAAAAGGAAAATTACTGAAAATAATTTAAAAGACTTCATTCATGAACTAACAGTATTATTTTATATGTAACTGCAAAGTGTTTAATCATTCAACAAATTCTGTTGATAAATCTATTGTAATTATTAAATAAATAAACCATACATTTATTAAATAAACAGTAAAGCTGAAATATTTTTCAATTTCATAATTATTTCTATTAAATATCCATTGTTTCTTCGATTAAGAATTATAGAAAATCTTCGAAAAATGAACCTCGTTTAATTTCCATGAAGAATCAATAATACTAATAGCGGAATAAAATAATTAGATTATTAATTTTAGTAATGTTTTGAAAATGCAAATTAAAAATGTAACTGGTAAATTTTTCAAAAAAAAAAAAAAAAAAAAAAAAAAAAACTAATTTGATAAAACTACTTCATATGACATAACGTTATCCATAGTTTGCTTATCACTAAATATTAAGCAATGCAAACTTTGACACTGAATAGCCACCCCCCCCCTTTCCCAAGAATTATTTAAAGAATTTGCTGTGTATGAACCGCAAAATATTAAGCAATTGCTTGAATGATGAATGAAATGTGTCAAAAACATTAAGCGGTTGGAACTTGAGGCATGTTATGTATACTTCACACGTCTTCACAACCAGAACTTATAACCTTTTATTATTTCCTGTTGTCTTGAACCTTAGAATATATATTATTTTCTTATCCTTGTATTTTTTATTTAGTATTTCCTCAAACATTATTAATGTAAAGTGTTTTAAATAAAAGTTTAAGCACAAATAAACGGTGTCGTGTAATAAATTATGAGAGTATATTGCAGAAGTTTTAATTATTACTAAGAAATGACCGAGATATCAGATAAAATATATTCCACACATTAATGGATTCTTATGAAAGCAATGATGTAGATTGCAGCTATTCATGTTTTTTTTTTTTTTTTTTTTTTTTTTTTTTTTTTTTTTTTTTTTTTTGTTGTTGTTGTTTCAGGAAGACGTAGATTGAAGTAACCCGCATCGTGGAGAAATCGAGCTCAATATGGTGGACTTTACAATGACGGCCTTCGGAAGCTCAAGAAATGCTGTGCAAAATATCTATCTCTGGAAGATGATTACATAGAGAAGTCTTAAAATAAAAATAAATAAAAAATGGGTTTCTATCTTTTGATCATTTTTAATAATAATTAAAAATTTACGATACTGCGAGTTATCTAAATCTACGCTTCCTGAAACTAATCAACATGATTAGCTGTAATTTATAACAATGTGTACTTCAGGATCAATTTATCTGAAAAATAAATTTTATCTAGATACCTCGGTTTAATTCAAACTTTACGATATCCCATCGTATATCATTATTGCTAATGACAATTGCGTATAACTTAGGCTTATATCTAAGTTAATTATATATACATATTCTCCACTCTCCTTTCAAAACAAAACCAAATTTTATTTCTTTTAGAAGTTTATTTTCATATCCAACGAAATATTACATTTTCTGACTTAGTAAAAATACACTAATTATTACTGAAAAGAATTAGTCTTTTTTTCCCTCTTTTAAATTTTAATAACGTCTTTCCTAATTACCAAAAAGTTGAGGTATATTAAATTGTTCTTTTCAACTGAGAAATTTAGTATTTCATTAACGTAATAAAAAGGATCTCGATATAATTTTGAAATAAGTTTTCTCTCTTAAAAAAAGACTTAATTTGACCCCAAAATTTCCCATCTTTTCTTAATATCTTCATATCTGTACATTTTGGATTCAGAACAGTTATTACTTTCTCCTGTATAAAACTTATAAGCACTGAATAGAGTTCCCTTCGCAATGAATTAGAGATATAGCCGTATTAAATTCATTAATACGGCTGACAATGAATAATTGTATACAACAACCATTTAATTCTAGAGCTATATAAATCTTAATAAGGAATTCATTTTCAGAAAGAAAAATTTCTTAATATCCAAGTTTCCATGGCTATAATATATGAATTCGTTTATTATATAATGATCATAAAGTGTAGAAACATTTACTAAATTAATAACCTTCCACTTTAATATGCAAAATCTATTTGACGTTTTTGTTTAAGAAATAATATAATAGAGTATATAAAAGAAAAATAAACTGGTTAAAAAAAGAGTAACTAGCTTAATAAAAATATGTTACTCTTTATATACTGGTGAAGTCAAAACGTATTAACTTCTGAAATTTTTGTTTTTGAAAAAAAGGATTGCAAATCTGGATCTCCTATACTTCAGTAATAAAGTGAGGACAGAAATTCAATATTTAAGGCTAGAAATACAAACGAATTTTATTTCTTTTATAATTAGATGGATGAAAAAGTGATTGTGGATCTGGATGTACATGTTGCTTGGATTAAGAGAATGATCAACCGTTTACGTTATTTTTTTAAAAAATATTTCTGTCACATTTGATATAATTTTTTACACGTAAAACTATCCCCCCCCCCAATTTTACGTAACTGATCAAATGTTATAATTTCCGTCCTTTCTTTTTTCAAATTAATTTAAAGTTATTATATCCCCTTTCTACCTTCTTTGCAAGGTGCATAATTTATAAGCAAATATATAAAAAATTTACAGGAACAGGATACTAAATTGATATTTTGGGAGAGGGACTCAAGATTAGAAAGTTACAATCTGTAACACTGATGCATATGCATACAAAATAAGCCCCTTAGAGTGGTTACAGCTTATTTGGTAATGAATTAGCATCATTAGATACAACACGAGAATTATATTGGCATTAAATCTTGTGATTTTGAATCAAGGTCAAATGACGAGAACGACACCTGAGTTAGTGTCGTACTTTTTACATCCCACCAAGCTAACTTAAAGACTTTGAGCTCCGACAGATTTAATTTTCATTGAGCCAGCTATAAAATGGTTTTAGAAAGTACGATACTCGAAATAACTACTTATTAGTATTACTTTATAGAATTGTTATTTAGTGTTATAGATAAAATTTGTGATAAGGAACTATTATTGTACCATAGGGGGGATTTTTAGGTTTTTAATTGTTATAATCTAAGTGAAAAGTTATCATGTATCTTTGTATTACTCCAGGTTCAATATTCTAATTTAATTGTGCCATCAGTAATTAATAAAGTTCATTCAGTAATCAAATGATCAGACAGTCAAAGATTTAATGCAATATTTTATCTTCCTTTCATAGAATAATTAATATCAAGAATATATAATGCACCTGTAGCAAAACTCTCATATGTCCTCATCTAAAGAGAATCTAATATGACTACTTATGTGAATGCTTTTTTCTTGCTACTGTGTGTGTGTGTGCATCACATTTCAGAATTACAAAGTATCTTGTCAATACCCGATTATATATCTCTAGTGAGATGATAATTAAGATCAAGCAAATAAAATGATCATAAATGTGCGAAAAAGTGAAAGATCTCTTGCTTTGGAAGGAGAAAGATACATAAACTACATATCCCCAAGTCTCCAAAAAGAATTAAAAGCTGTCGAACCTTAGTAGGTTATCCGAGAAATGCCTTCAACTAGAGTAGCAAAAACAAAGTTTAAGAGAGAAAGGTTTAAATCGATCCCATCAGTTGAAAAGAGATACATTGTAAGATACTTTGTTAAAACGTTTTAACTATCTCCCGGGACGATAACGACGCCAGAAATCGACATTATACTCATTAGAGGCCAAGCGTGGTGGGCGAAATAAATCAAGAGTCGCCAAAAAGAAGGCTCAACCAACGTGAGAATCTTGGCAATCAAGATCCCCTGGAGAAGTCTCAACCTCAATCCTCCCTAATCCCTCGCCGTTGACAGAAGGGGCTTATTTTTGGCGGGACACTTTCACGAAATATGAGCTCTTCATAACACACACGTACAAAAGGAAGGGGAAAAAACCTACGCAGCGCATGCATATTTATTTACCTCTCGACGTAGCCTTTCGCTGGCAGATTCAATCCATCAAGAAATAGATTTTTTAACGTACCTCGTTATCACAGCGACTTCGTTGTCGCCGGTGACAGTGATGAAGTCCATTACGCCGGCTAGGACATAAATTCTGAAGCCAAGGCACGGAATGAAATATTCGCCCCGCTTGCTTTTTAGGCGAGGTTTGTATCGCGTGCAGGAGTTGGATGACCACGCTGCCCCATCCATCACGTCCGCGGCGCACTCGGAGATTAAGTAACAAAGGGATGACAGAAGAGCGGGTTTATTAACAAAGAGTTTATTTTGGCAAGCGATGCCTTGTGGGAAGCAAGGAAAGACATTCGTCAGAGTCTCTCTCTGGAGTTCTTATCTCGGGAATCCAGGAAAAAACAAAGGAGGGGTCGCAAAGAAGTGTTGTGCATGCGAAAGAGGATTTTTGATATGCTTTGATGCTTGAGTGATCTTTTCATTTGCGTGGTTACTGATTGGCTGCGTCTTAAGTTTATTGTAATGTATTCTTTATTGTATGTCTGAACTGTAAACAAAAATTAGTATATTTGACAACAAAAGTAAATGTTGAGAGTAGATCTATAGCAGCATTAAATTTTTCTTCAAAAAAAAACTTGAAAATGAGTTGAAATTTAAGGTATACGAAAGGGTATCATTCAGTTTTAAGGATATTATGTGTATGGATATTAATTTTTTTCTTAGATTCTACAAGTATGTTTTTACACGTGTGTTGCTCATGTGTGTGTGTAATAAATCAACACTTTTTACGAACATTGAGGGTCTCATCTTTAAAGGAATTTTTTTCAATAACATACTGCTTATCATTTAAAAAGTGTACACATAACTAATTTAAAAATTATAAAGTATGTTAAATTTGATGAGAAAGTTAATTTCGACAGAATGTCAGCATCATTAAATTGATACACTATTCAATTAGTTTTATTATATTTAAATTATTCCTTGCAACTTAATCATGTTTGGATACTTAAAAGTTTGGCAAAAAAAATTGCACTGTTCTCAAAAGAATGGCGAAGTCAGAAAATAAATGTTCTGATTTCGAGTTCTAAGCTTTCACATTGTGAAAAACAAAAGATAGCTTTAATTTAATTGCAATAATGACTTAATTTTAATTCTGTGACTGAATATTTGAAATGTCTGAAATTATTTCTTTTAAGAATATTTAGTTCGTCGGATACTTTCCTAGACGGCAGATCGGTCAATGAAACAGTGTTTAACGAGGTCTTAGTTTAGTTTAGTTTTTTATTAACGTCGCACTAGAAGCAACACGAGGACTATTGGCGACGGACCTCGTAATTTTGAACCATGGTCAAGTGACGAGGACGACACCTGAGCTGGCACCCCCCTCTCCTAATATCCACCCCACGCCAACGGGAGGACTTTGGGCCCCGAACAGATTTAACGTGCATCAGCCCCGGCTACACGGCGGGTCTTTGACGGCCAAGGATCGAACCCGCGACTGAACGAAAACCGCCGGCGGCTAATTTAACGAGGTCATTTTAATACGTAGTCAATAGGGAACATGCGAACAGAAATAAGCATATTTTACTTCAATTTTAAATTATACAGAACTTTCCTTACACAATAAATGTCGATGGTTGCAGCACATAAACTAATAATGTCTTACGCAGCACGCCAAATTGTACTGATAGCTTGAACGTTTCACTATTAATAAAAGTGGTAGACGAAAACAAACTCATGGCTACTTGCACTACCACCTAACCTAATGCAGAAAGCTAATACAAGAAAATGCGTAAATTTGGCCTATTATGCACAGTTCACTTCACTGTTATAAGAATTGTGTACTATTTATAATAACATACACATGTACAAAAGCATTACTATATTAATATATATATTAATTGCACAGCAAGTACCTCTTGCAAGGGACACCTCTGTTAATTCTATTGGTCCCAGTCCCTTTGAATAGCGTATATATTTACCTCTTATTAAGGGACACTTCTATTTAAGAGATAAAATGTCTGGTCCGGTGGGTGTCCCTTTTTGGGAGGTACTACTGAAAACTTTTATTTCAAATACATTGCTTATGAGAACAGTGATAAATCGTAGTTAACTGCAGGTAAATTAGGGAAAAAATGAAATCACATTACCTCAAAAGCTTAGATAATTACAGAATTTAAAGGGAAAAAAGTTACAGTTTAGTGAATAACAACACTGCTATTTTTTTCCAAGAATTCAAAAATGCTCTTCTCTGAAGGAAGGATTAATTTTTGCATGAATTTTCGGTCAAGATTATCCCATGCTTTTTCTATCGCAGACATGAATTTCTTGACAATAGAAAACTCCTTATGTTAGTGTTCACTGGATGGCCAGACATTCCCCATTTTCTCCGTAGGATTAAGATCAGGACTGCGTAGGTTAGACAATCCAGCACAGAGATGTGGGAATGAAACCGCTGTTTTGTTGTATTAGGCATAAGGATGGAGGCAATGTCTTGCAGAAACTGCCCTGCATCTCAGCTAATATAGTAGCAAATAATAATAATGCGGCTAATATTGCAAACCATAATCTAATGAGCATATACAGTCATATGATGTTTGGTGATCACTGAGGATTGTGAGGATACATGTCAAATGAAGGCAAATGAATCCCAAACCAATGAAGGCAAATGAACCCCACTGCTTTGCTGCCGGCTGAAAAAATGACTCGGTTTCTTTCGAAGATAGTGCCAGTAATTAGCTCACTCATAGGGACCGTCAAAGTTTTTTTTTTTTTTTTTCCCGTCACTGAAGATGCTAACAACCATAAGAAACTCCAATCTTTTGAGATATTTGACGCGATTTCAAAGCCCCACTTTTTCGCTATTTACAATGAACAAAGCCATGATATTCTTTTGTCACTAATTTTATTAGTCACTCGTGGTTTCCCAGAGCAAGATTCAGCTCCTATTGATATTATTCGATAAATACTACATTTCGACTTATTAAGATTAATTTTATCAACGTTGCCTTAGAAGCAACATGAGGGCTATTGGCGAAGGACCTCATATTTTTTAACCTCGGTCAAGTGACGAGGATGATATTTCAGCTGCCACTATCCTCTTCTAATTTTCACACCACATCAAATGGAGGACTTGGAGCCATGACAGACTTAACATGCATAAGCCCCGGCTACACGGCGGGTTTTTAGTGACATCACGGCTCGAACCCAAGATTCGACGAAAACCACCAGCCACGATTCAGCGACCATGATCTCTAGGCTACCGTGGCCTCAGTATATTAAGAATCGATGGAATATCGGGAATAGACTTGTCTCCCAAATTTAATAACCAAAATACACTAATTTCAATAGGAGAAATCTGTCTATTTTTGACATTTCAGATTTAAACACCAAGTTGTTGCGTTGACATTTATCCTACCTTTACTTGTGAACTTATACAAAACAGCATTAACTCTCTAAGCTTTTGGAACATGTAATTTTAATCTTTTGCTTTATATATATACACACACGCAAATATATATATATATATATATATATTCATATACATACAACAACAACAATAATTTTGCCATTTTTCTTCTCTATTTAGTCTTTTAGGTATGGGTTCACATAAGAAATTAATTTATAGTGAAACTAATAGGAAAAACGGCGATAAGCAAGAAAATGCAAAATTAAATGTAGCAAATTAAACTGACCACATTTTATCGAATCGTTTATTCAGGAAGCGGTAAACAAAGTGTTATTGTACTTTTGCAATACATTCCTCGCCAAATATACATTTTTGGCGATACTTTTGCTGCATGCCGAAGTTTTAAGATCATTCTTCTCTGCCGCCCGGTGCAAAGATTCAACCATTAATCAAATAACGAAGAGATGACAGATCCTCAGTCCTATGAATAAAGTTTATTTTAGGAAGCAGACCAGCACAAGGGAAAGCATTAATCAACTTCCACCTCTCTGGAATCTTATCTTGGAAATCTGGAAAAAACAAAAGAAGCGAGGCGCCCCCGTGAATAGTCAAGTGAGTTGAACTCTGATAAGAGTGACTAGGCAGTCGAAAGGAAGACTTAATTAGTGCTGTTATTGATTGCAGTGATCATAAATTCACTCTTATCCACGAAACGAGAAAGATCAGCATTTCAATTGATTGAGATAAATGCCAAAAGTTTGAGATGTCTTTTTTTTTTGATGAAGTGATTTGAAAAAAGTTAGATGAAAAAGTTAAAAAGTGTCATATTATGATATTTAATCACGCACTTAAGTAGCTCAACTGAAAATTTTGCATTGAATCCTTGAAGTTTCTATTGAAGTTTGAAGAATTTAGCTTATCTATTTTCCTGATGTATGTAAGTGTCATTCATTCTTTCAACAGAGTTAATCATTCATGCATCATATTCCTTCATTAATACATCAAATTTATACTTTAATTCATTCGTTAAATTCATACATTCATTCATCAAACTTAAACATTCATTCATTTATCAAATTCATTCATTTTGAAGTCTAATTGAATAAAAGATCGATTTAAAAATGAATCGTCTAAACTGACTTGTTACTTACAATGTACCGCTATTAAAATGCCATTAATTAACAAGAAATTTTAATAAATGCAGTTAGTTGGTTTTAGGAGCTTATATTATTTATCAAACGATGTTGGTTAATAACACAAGTTTCTGACATTGGGAGAAATCTATACATCTAATTAAAGAGATCAATTGCAGTAAATTTTTCTCAACATTTTAGACACTGGTTAAAACAATTTTGGGACCAAAAGATAATTGCCATTTAATAAGTATTGAAGAATATTCGTGTGTAACTTAGTAGCGTAAGAAACAGTAACATTTACAATTTAGTAACAATAACATTAACAATTTACAAGTATAACAAAATTGAACAGGTTTTAGACATATTATTAAGCTATCCCTGCCATTTGCATCTTATACTTTCGGCTTCTCTCCTGCCATTGAGTTCTCGGTTCAAAAGCAGCACCCTCTAGATGAATGACACGGGAATTATTTACCAAAAGGTTATTCTTTGCTTTGACATTGATAAACAGGGTTCTAAAGTTACATTAGGTGTATTTGCGATGGACTTTGAAAATTAGAGCCCCAATCAAACGAATAGGATAAAAATTTAGGTGATATCTCTCTTTCCTAACTTCCTTCCTACACCATTTAAGAGACTTTTGTATTCCAAGAAAATTTATTTGCTACATATTACTCTTGATAGCTATTGCCTATGCCCATTTTGGCTCCCCGAGCCCAAAGCACGAATCAGAGCAGCCTAAGGAGAAAATGCAGAGCGAAAGAAATATCAATACACACTGCAGGAAAAAAATATAACTTCATAAAATTAATTCAAGAATCCTTAAACCAAATCGCCTGTTTGAGTTAAGTCCCCTATCCTCTCGTCGTGCCTTAACAGAATACAAACTCTCAAGCCAAGAAGGAGCCTGTGGCATTGCCTTGAGTTATAAGAGAGTCAACATATGATATTTATCCACTCCAAACTTAAATAGATAACATAGGGGAATGTTCTTTCAGTGGACAGTGGCCGTATCTCTTTTATGACACATGGCCTTAAGCTGGTTTCAGACAAGGCTGCTTTCTTGGTTCAACTCAATTGTCTTTTAACCAGTTGACAGGACCCTTACAACGATATTATTTTTGAGTTGATTCAACTAGTGAGGGGGGGGATGAGAATATGAATAACAATACTGAGTAGTCAACTAGGGTTAGTTGACTGAGTGTGAAGAGAGACAGACGATGACTATTGAAACTAACGAACGTTACATTCTGAATGGTCAAGTATCATTTTATTCCTGAAACCGGCTTTATTCATCTAGAGAACTCAAACATAGAGCAATAGTCACACCTTTATGTTTCATTGTACTGTTGCAATCAGATGGATTATGATCGCTTTCGTGCATCTCTCGATATATCGCATATTTCATTAATTTTCCACAGTTTAGGAGCAATCATACTACAATAGAGTTGAGTGTTTTTGTAAATTGAGCGAAGAAAATGAAATAGTTATTGACTCGACGGTCTTTATATTCTGTTTAAGACATGTATATATAGTTTAAATTCATTATTGAACGTTGTTTTTATTTTCATACTGTTCCTTTATAAAAATAAATATATCGTTTATTTCTGTTATCAGATATTGGTACATTAGTTTCGAAAATGCATTATCAAATACAACATTAATTTTATAATTTCTAGCTTTTTTTTAATCTCATAAAATTTATGATGAAATATTATATTTGAAATGTTTTATTAAATGTGTAAAACAATGCTAATCTAACTCCATAATCCAGCCTTTATAATTCAAAATTCCCAAATTATTATGTGTAAATTGCTTAAATATGTTAACCATATATTTAATGTTTTCTTTTCAGGGGAGGGGAGGCTATTATGAACCATATTGTCAGTGTCTTATATAGATTTATTTCATGCGGCCCCAAACAATTTATCTTCTTCCAATACGGCCCTGGGAAGCAAAAAGGTTGAACACTCATGCTGTAGAATGATTGATTGGTTGGTTTTATGGGATATCGAGCAACAATGGCTATTATCCCCTGCTATAGAATGTTTAGGTCTAATACAGTGAACAACTCCAGTTCGTTATAAAAGAATTTCATTTTATTTTGAAACAGTTGAGTTGCTTTTATAATATTTTTTATGCAAACGGTTATTGATGCATGCTCTAATTTATCGTTCGTTATTGTTTTTGTAATTTATAAGCTTTTATAACGGTTTATAGCAAAGATGGACAGTGTTTCGTAGTTTTAAGTTCATCGTCATGTTTTAAAAAGAATAAATTCTTTTGTAACGGAGGTGAGTTGAAGCATCCAGAGTTGCATACCACTGGTTTAAATATAGTTTGAAACTCGAAACAAATTTCTAGTTTTGTAAATGGTCTACCATTCATAGATTTTTTTTAAATCTCTACATTCGTTGTGGTTTTATTCGGCAGTCATTTGAAGAAAATCGGAATTGAAACTTACGACCATCTTCTAAAATGGAGCTCGGAATTTCAAGAACAATATCCTTATCCATTGTAAATTTTACTTAGAAATTTATACAAAATTATCAGTTGCTCAAATAAATATTTATTCTACCTCTCCTACTGGCAATATTGAAGAACTAGATTTCTCCCTAAGAATTTTCGGGAAATTAAGTAATGAAGAAATTGACAAAACAATTAATAAAGAGTTGCAAAGAAAGACAATTATCCTCCACTCGAATCTTATCTTGGAAATCAGGAAAAAAGAAAACGGAACATGAAAAAATAGGGACAGGGAAGCGAGATAAGGAATCATAAGTGATTGAAATGCAATTTTCATTAACATAATATTGATTATAAAGGTCTTAAATTTATGTTTAGATAATAGCGAATGTTTCTATGGAATAGTTATTATTATTTTGGTTTACTTTAGGAATGTTTATTCAGTACTTTAGTGTAAGTAAAGGAATTAGAACATATAAAATTAAAATAAAGTTTACAAGGATATGCGGATAATAGCCAAAAAGATTAAAATTTAATTTTCACACTAAACAATATGATAAAGATAATGAAAAAAAGTTATTTTGATGATTTTTTTTAAAATTAATACTCATAGAATAATTACTCGGCAATTTTAATATTATTTGTATAACATTTATTTTTATATTAACAGTGATATACCAGAAAAAAATCATATTGAGATTTTCTGGACAAACACGATCATATCGTGAAAGTCACGAGGTATCACAATATTTTGAATTGAATTGGTATTATTTATAAACAGCCATTATATTCCTCAAAACAGATTCGGCAACAGAAATACTTTTATATATATAAAAAAGCATTTTATAGAAATTCTTCATCACAGTACACATTACTAACTTTTTCCAGTTTCCTTTTTTACAAATAGAACTTATTATCGAATTAATGAGATATTTTATAAAAATATTATCTAAGAAATTTACACATAATTATTTCTTTATATTACTCATTTATTATTGAGTTTAATTTACATTTGTTTTATTAGCCAATTGTTACATTTTAAACACCTTTCCTTATAGATTGGTTTTTCTGCTTTCGCTTACTTACCTAACGCCATCTAGGAGTGAAAGAACTGAAGTAAACGATGCGGATATTTTTTCAAAATTTATGTGCCTTAACCATTTTTACAAATAACAAATATTTGTTTCTTTTTTCTTATGAAATAAATTTTATCAGATAGTGCTGATTATTTTCAATTAATGCATTAAGTTAAATTAATTTAAAAGAAAGATACTCGAAATTTTTGTTGAATACTGTATTTTTTATTCCTTAAATTTAAGAATGGAACTCTCCAAATCAATCATGTATTTTCATCTAGAATTAATTCTTAGAACAATTAATTATACTATAGGTAAGTTAAAATAATTAAAAAAATACCATGCGATTACAAAAAAAAAAAAAAAAAAAAAAAAATTTTAAATTTTTTTTCTTTTTAAAAATTTTTTTTTTTTTTTTTTTTTTTTTTTTTTCCAAAATGGAAGAAAATTATTGTGAACAACAACAACAACAAAATTACAAACCTCATGATAGGCAAAATTAATTAATTATTGTTTACTACAATAAATATATTTTAGAACAATTTTTTAAGAACTTTTTTTTTTCCAATTTCAAAACTGTACTCACCCTTTCGTGATTGTTTATTAACGTAGCTCTGAAAAGCAACACGAGGGCTAATGGCAACGGACCTCGTAATTTTGAGCACAAGTCAAATGAGGAGGTGAACATTTCGGAGCAGATGCTTCCCTCTCCAAACTTCCACACCCCGCCAACGGAAATACTTGGGACCTTGACAAATTTATTGTGCAACAGTCCCGCTACACGATGGGTCTGCAGTAGCATCAGAGCTCGAACTCAAGTTTCGACAAAACTCTGGTCGCAAGTCCGAGATCAATACCACTAGGCTACCTCGGTCATTTACTCATCATATGAAAAGTGGTTACAATTAGAACTAAACTTCAATAATTCAAGCTCAAAAGAACAAAACAAATTTGATATACATAAGTTTTCCTGAAGAGAGTAGGTAAATTTTAAAGAAAGGTAAGTCCGAGATCAAAGACTTAACACACAAGCTTTATTTTACAAAATATATGTATATTACAATATATGCATTTATATTTTTCAGTTGAATTAAATATTTGTACTATGTACCTTAGCAACTTACTACGTTTCAAAAAAACATTGCGCGTTTTTATTTGCTTCTTTGAAGACAATCTTTGAATCGTTGTAAATGATTCCAGCCTATCAAGTGTGATGAAAAAATAAAACCTTGTTCAATAAAGATTTGCCTTAAACAAAGCTACCAACCCCGTTAATTTCATGAAGAGAAAAAGTGCCAACGGCACTTATTTCCCTTACCCTTAGAAACACATTAAAAATAATAATGCACATCGGCTGGAAAGTTTTAAGAACTATTTTTACCTAAATGATGTATGTGGAATCGAGCGGAAAAACTGGAACTATCCAAAATAAATTTCAAATTACGAAAGTTCATATCATAGAAGTTCGAAAATACTAAAATTAATGTAAGAAAATTGAGTTACAGAGATAACACAAAGAAGAAAAAATTGTATTTTAATTGGTAATTAACGTCGAACTTAGAAGCAACAAGAAGACTATTGGCGATGGATCTCGTAATTCTGAATACTTAAGCTGGCACCTCCCTCTCCTACTTCCCCATCACGCCAGCAGGAGAACTTCGAGTCACGTGCATCAGCCTTGCTACAACACAGTGGGCAGCGTTACGCTTAGTGGCCTCAGACTCGAACCCATGACTCGTTGAAAACAAAGTTAGTCACGAGTTCGTGACCATGACCACTGAGCTACAGCGGCAAAGAGAAGGGAAAAAATTGCAATCAATATAACAAGGAGAGAACGGCTGCTTACGAAAATAACGAAATATATTTTGCAAGTGAAGTAGAATAAATTCGACAAACATCTTATTCAAATTGAGCGAATAGTATAAAGTGACTTATTATCTTCAAGTACGATAAAATTTCTAAACCAAACTTGGCTTTTCGGCTGAAAGTAAATGATGTATATTTCATAGCTTCGACCTTGAGAAAAAACACGAGGGAGAGAAGGATAAAGCTACAAACTAGGAAAACATTACGATATTCTCTACGCCTAAAAGGGCTTTAAAAAAAGGCTGCAGAAACAATCAAAGGGAAAACGTTCCACCGCAGAATCTGAGACGTTTAAAGTCAACTTGAACCGAAACAACCTCTGCAAACTGTTGTCCTTGTCGACTCACGATTTATTGCGGGGGACGGCAAAACAATCCTCAGAAAACCCTTTCCCACCCTCTTTATCTCGCTACAGTCTTTTAATTGGCGAAGGGGAAATCTAAGCCCCTGGTTCTCTCTCACAGGTGTTCCAAACTACCCAAAGTCATCAAAGTACTGTTAGCCCTGGGAATATCCGCGCCCTGTCACATTTGTCAGCGTTTAATGCGTTCGGGAGGCATAATGGGGCGCGCCCTGCCTTGTTCGCCGCCCTCTCCTGATAAGATGTTCTCAAAGACCTCATGTCTCATTTGAAATTGAAAAGTCTTTTGGATGGATTCATCTCGCCAAGTTTCAGTTTCGCCAATCGGGTAAAGAGTTTCGTGATTTTCATGGTGATTGCAACTGCGTGTGGAAAGGTATCTCTGTTCGGAAATTTATAATTATGGGAGGGGGGAGGCTCCTGCCACGCACATTGCTGAAATTGTTCCGAAAGAATACGACCAGCTTATATATATATATATATATATATATATATATGTGTGTGTGTGTGTGTGTGTGTGTTCCTTTATATAAATTCATACTCTAGATTATTTCCAAATTTTTGGGGACATTTCGTTGATATGTGGAAGGAACCTCAAGAATATTCTCGCAAAAAAAAAAAAAAAAAAAAAGAAAAAACGTATTTGGTGATTTTTTTCGAAGACTTTCTCACCCCGCCCCTTTTTTCCCACTACTTTTCTGTGCAAATGAGCAAATGCGATGATTTCCCCCTTAACTTTTCCCGCTCAAAATATACGCATTTTATTACTTTTTTTTCAATGCAACTTAGTTTCTTAAAGTCAATTAAAAAAACAAAGGTGCCATGTTAACTTTAGTCCCACATCAAATTTAAAATAAAACTGTTGTTTAAATGATGGTTAAACGTTGCTTTTTTATACCAATCCACAACCTTGATGATTCTACCCCCACTTCCTTCGAAAAAAATTATTAGGATTCTTTTACCGGTTTAATAAATAATAATAAAGATAATTAACTCGATAAAATATCAATAAGTGAATTAAATATAAATTTATTGAAACTCACTTACGTCTACGTGTTTCCATTAATAATACATAAAATTAGAGAGAGAGTGATTGACTTTTTTCTGCTCCACTAAGGGTATGGTTTCCTCGGAAAGCGTAGCCGTTATCTGGCAGCGGCAATATTGCGGTGGATGACGTCCCTAATACAGTGTCTGTAAACTAGATGGTGCGGTTTCCTACAGAGTGTTGAATGCGAGGAAACCACGTTACTGATTTGCATAGACAAAGTTTGGGTGGCATCATCCACTGTAATATTACGGCTGCTAAGTATCTGCGCCTGTTTCTTAGTAAACCGTAGCTTAAAGGAGATTACTGCATCGCTGATATGTATAACATCCCACACACATACATGATCGAAATGTCTATCTATGCTTCTACAATTCATTCGCAATATGGTTTTAGTTTAAAAATTCCCTCATGTGATGAACAGATACTCCTAGATTGTTTTACATTCGGTTTATCATAAATTTATTTATAATGTGAACCCATATCGAAAAGACTAAACAGAGAAGAAAAGTGAACAATTTATAGTTATTAGATAATACTTTTGACCATGTGTTTATTATTGTGCATGTACATATTACTTATAAGTGTGTAGTGTAGGAACATATTATACCACATATACACGCATTTGCATGTGGCAACTTTTTAAAATAGGTAAGGCGGAAGCAGTTTAGGTGGCTTCATTCCTTTGGTTAATCACAAAAATAAATAAATTCAACCTATATTTTTTGCTTATCTAAAAACCTAGCAAATTCAGGTAAGAAGAGCCAGGACTTTCATTAAAAAAAAAAAACTTTATATATGTATAGCTATGTTTACGTGTCATGTATAACATATATTATGCAATACAAAATGTTATAAAAATAACTAAGAAATTAAGGCTATACAAAATATAATTGTTTATTTTGGGAGATGTGCTTCCCTTTTACTATTTACTTACGCGCTAAAATGACATATTTCAATGCTGTTTGATTTAATGCTTTATTATCGAAAAATGCATCCTGACATCTTAAGGAGCTTTTACTGTACGTGTTTCCATACAATACATAAAATTAGGAAAAATTTGAAAACTGAAATAACTTTTCCCGAAAATCTTGTGTATATTTTTTCTTCTATACTAAACATAGTGGGTTTCGGTGAGGTAGATCCACTAAATCAACTCATTAGCAATGCGAAAAACAATAGACTTATTTCTTGCGAAATTCGCGAAAAATCCCTTCCTATTTTTTCATTGAGCCTCATCTCTTACCATTACTTCGTTTTCCAATTTCTTTTCAAATGAAGCGTATAATTTGTCAGTGATTTCCAAGGACAGAATTTTTTTTTTAAATCACTCATCAAAATAAATAGCCAGCAAACATGTAACAGTCAACGTCATCTACAAGTAATATATAGTCTTTTTAAACTTTGCTGATTTGTTCATCAAGCTTCCCATCTATTATTCACCATTTTGAATTTGTGAACTTAATTGTTAATCCTGTAGAACGCCTAGTTACCTTCTAAAAACTATTGTACTTATTTGAATGAAATTAGCTGCACCGAAGAAATAAAAACATTATTAAGGTTTCTATGAGTATACTGTTTTTCCATCAATTTTCAAAAGTATTTTAGTAATTTGTATGCGGGTCTGACAAAATTTGAAAAACGAAAAAAAAAAAAAAAAAAAAAAAAAAAAATGTAATAAAATTATTATTTAATAAAGATATTGATTATAAAAAAAATTAATTATGACTTTTAAAGGTCCCGGAAAAATACCTTCTAACATAGGTGTAAAAATTCGATTCAATAGAAGCTTTTCTTATTTATTTTTTTATCTTTTGGTTAAATTTTATGGTATTCAGATAGAACAAGTAAAATAGATTTGAGAATGTAATTAGAAATTCCATTAACATTCCCTTCTATAATCACAGAAATAACATCTCGTTTAAGAATTCAAAATGGCCGGTAGACGGAAATCTTAATTAAAATACGTTGTTTGAAAATGATAATTAATTGAAGATTATAAAAACACAAATGTAATAGAATGTAGCAGAAACTGATGCGTCTCCTTTTGTAAGTACTTCTAGAAAAGTGGTTGCTGTAAATTACTTTTAAAAGCGTAATTTATCTTCGCTCTTAGTTTTAATTATTATAGAATAAAATCTATCAGCAATTTAGAATGCTTGTAAGTATTTTTTTATGAAAAACTATAAGATTTTGAAAAGAGGCTTTTATTAGTCGTACATATAAGCAAAAATATCAAAGTCTAGACTGGAAGAAACAAAAACACAAAAATAAATTTGAACTCAAAACAGAGATATATATGCATCACTATTATTAACTTATGTACTACTTTATGAAACAAATTCTACTTATAAACAAGTATAAGCAACGCAACTAATACTTAACTAAAAGTTGGTCAATTCAACCATTGCTCATAAAATCCTTCAGAAATAATTGAATTGAAAGTAATAATTTTATATTTCGAAATTATATGTAAATTTCTTAAGTTTTAAGCGGGATCGTCTCGTGGCGTTGATTAATAGTTTATTGATGACGCAATTAGAAGCAAGTATAGGGCTATTGACAACGAACTTCATAATACTGATCTACAGTCAATTGACGAGGACGACTTCTGAACTGGCACCCCATTTTCCTAGCTTTCACATCATTCTTATGTGAGGAATCAAAGCCTCAGTAGATTTAACGTGCATCGGCTCCTCTACATGAAGAGTTTTTAAAGGTAACAGAACTCAAACTCACTACTCGAACGAAACAACGTTGCGCATCAGACTGTGATCACGAACTTTCGGCTACTGGGGCCGCCCTACCAAATAATGGCAGAATGACCCGCTAAGGTCATAAGGGTCTGCAATTCGATGCTAGATTTCAATGGGAAAGTTGCTACACGTTAAATATATTAGGAATTTTGTAAGGAGGTGTGCAACCAAAATGACAATCATCTCAATTATCGTCCTCGTCATATGAGTGCTTCTCAAAATGAGGAAATTCTTTTTCTGTCTGTCCGATGGTTCGCTTTCATGTGTTAAATATCCAGATTAAATTTTTGGAACTGTATTTTCTCTGAAGTCCGTGGTCAGTAACCCGATGTGAAATTCAAGGGAAGTTAACTGAATAAATTCCCTCTCTACCAAGGTGTAGAATTGACCAAATCAAACGTAAAGTGTATTTTTCAATCGGCACGGGACCTCAGAAAGCTATTGGTGTCGTTCGTCGGATAAAAGGAGTGGAACTGTAGGTTCCAATTCCGAAAATGCATTTTTATTTACCCTTTCTGGGTCAGACCGATTAAATTTATGTGTTTACGGCACGAATTTCCTTCCCTTCCCTTTAGAAATCCAACGAATTGAAATTACACGAGAAAGAGGTAAACACTAGAATTCCAATGGAAATCGATCACTGTCCGAGAGAGAGAGAGAAAAAAAATAATAAAGGAAATAGAAGAAATAAAAGCCTTTCTTTCTTTCATCCGGAATTGAAAAGCGAGCTCCATTGGCTGCATACTGATCAATAGCCTTCAAGATGTAGGAGGAGCCCGGTTCAATTTGAATCGACTGGCAAAACCATTCTTCAAAAGAGGAGGAATTCGGCGCTGCTCCTTTTCAAAATCAAACAACTTTATCAAAAGTAAGTAAGGAGGTCTATCTTTGAGAGGGAAAAAAGTAGGGGAAAAAAAAAAAAGAAAAGCAGATTGAAAATAAGAGGGAAACAGATTCCGTGAGAAGAATCGCGTTTCTGTGTAAAGGTGAAAATACGCCTTGGATGTGTTTTTTTCTTCTCTCTGGGTGTGAGAGATGTAGCCCCGGTCCGAGAGACGGTTTTTTGACGGAAGGAATTTTTCGGATTACCCTTTTATTTGAGATTGTTTACACTCGTGCTTCGTGTGCTATATGGGGTTTTCGTGTCTCGTTAGAGACTACAGCGAAATCATTTCTCGGACCGACAAAAAGGTTCGCTCTTGGTGAGTGGAAGGTGTGATTTAGAAAGATGAGGAAAGGCAAGTGCTGCAAAAAGTGCAGCACTATAGGAAGGGAGTGAATTAATGAAAAATAACTACGCCACGTTATATTATATTTTAGATTTTATTCGGGACGAAATGGTGAAACATTTTTACTGTTTTTTATAAATTTAAATTTAGTTTTATTTATTTGCTCTATCCAGAAATTTCCAACAAATGTTCTCGTATATACAGTGAAAAACTTATAACACGAAACTGAGGAGACCAAATATCTTTTCGTGTTAAACATTCGTTATAGTAAAATGTAATGGGAAATATTAATGTAAAATGATACTAAAGAAATATGTAATTATTTCATGAATAAAAACGATTAAAATTGTAAATTTCTTAAATAATGATAATAATTAGATTTTAAGAATTGTGATTTAAAAGGGACACATAAGACATAGGAAAAAAGTAAATCAAAGACATAATTTTTTTTTTTTTCAAATTTAGAATTAAGTAAGAAAATAAGAGGAAAAAAAATACAAGGATATAAAGTAACGAAAATTTTCTGATCCAGTCTTGGAATAGAGATGCATAGTTAATCAAAGTTTTAATGAATTATAAAAAACGTATAAAAAGTTTTTTTTCGATGTCTTTCAGAATAAAATTGTCAATAAATTGTTTATTTTATATCGCCCATCGTTTTCCTTAGTTTGCCATTTGAATTCGTCTCTAAATAGCTGCAGAACCGTATTTATTCCAACTTCATTTTATGCGAAATAGCGGTTCCTTTACCATTGCACAAGTAAAAGACAGTTTTACTTAAAATACAGAAAACACCGATTGTGACACAAAATTCACTGATTTCAACTCAAACTTCCCAGAATTAAATTTGTGTTTCGTGTTAAAAGAAAAAAACATTTTATAGTGTATGTATCAGGACCACTATATTATTTTAAGTTAAGCGATTGATTGTTTTCTAACGTAACTTTTAAAAGTAAATTAGGGATATGACGATGGGCCTCATAATTTTGATTCTCGATCAAGTAACAAAGACGATAACTGAGCTGGCACCCCCTCTTTAAATTTCCACACCATTACTTGGATCCTAGACAGGAAGGACTTGGAGCCTAGACAGATTTAACGTGCATCAGCTCCACTACACGGCGGATTTTTTGTAGCATTAGGAATGAAGCCCACGGCTCGACATAAACGAGTTTACAACCATGACCATTAAGCTACAAAGGCCACAATAAATTTCGTACAAAGGAATAAAAAAATTTTCAATGGAATCGTGTTTTTTCAATAAATATTTATTAAATTTAAAACTCAAAAATATTCTAGAAGTGTTAAGCTTTCAAAATATTAGTAGTAGTAGGTAATTTTTCAAGTACAGAAACTAGTAATTTCAATCAATCGCAATTAATAATAAGAAGAAAAATAACTCCTGTGTCTGAGATGAATGTTATCAATTACTAGGGCACCGCGTCCCAGACACGATACCCTCCGCTAATATTCAAACATTTCGATCCTACTTAAGAAGAACATTTCACAAAATAAACTTTTCCCCTCCACCCTCTGCGGCGCGACTTAATCCTCTACTTCCTTCCTTTCAGCGAAAATTTTCCTGAAACGTTTAACTTGGAGGATTGTCGATCAGAGGGGACACATTTCGTTCCAAAGAACAGCAGTCATTAACGAGAGATAACGGCTCCAGTTTTTATTGCCTCCTTTTCGGAAAGCCCCGGCATTCCTTTACCTCCACCCTAATCTGCCTAATGAAGCTTGACCGACGTAAATATCATTTCAGGTTTTCCACAACATTACCTCGTTTTCGAGGATTCTTCCGATTCGGATTTTCTCTCTCAAGTGGACTACCCCTTCTTCCACCCTCTCTATGCACAAACGATAACTTATTTTCTGCAACTTTTGTTTCGGTTTGAGAGCCGGGGCTTGGCAAGATTCCCTGCGCCCTCCCTTTCTCTCTCGGGGGAGTTTTTGACGAATGCGGCGGAATCGGTTAGTTGCTGGGGCGTTGCGCCGGGGCTTTGCAAAACTGTTAATTGGTATTAATGGCAGCGGTGTTTACGGAGGATGCGGCTTCCAACTTTCCTGTCACCTTTCGGTCTCAGGGGAGGACGCAGGAATGCGTAGATCTTGCTCTGAGGAAATGCACATTGCTCATTGATATGCATACGTGTAGTTTAATATTTATACGTAGGTCTCTTAAATTTAGCACGACTCAGAATACTTTAAGGATGTTTTCGTCTAATGTTAAACAGAAGGGCCCAAGACTGGAACACTTATGCAGTTAGAAAACAAAATTGCCAACATTATTATAAATTCGCTATAATACATACATCCACTTATTATAGAATTTGTCCATTAATTGTTGAAAATCAAAAGTGTTTTTTTATCCATTTGGTATAATAATACAAGAAGAAAATAAGAAATGTATTTCGTGTAAACCAAAAAATATATATTTTATTTAAATACATCTTAATAGTATAATAAACGTATTGCTTCTTACATGTTAATGAAGTTACCAGGTGTCTTAAAAGTTCTCGTAATGACGATTCGTTATTATATAATAACAACAAACTTTAAAACAATTATTTTTATGCTAATTGTGAAAAACACTTTTAATATAACGTAGAAAAAAAATTGAATTTCTATTTACAACAATTATTTAAAATATCCGCCATTTTCTAAAAGAAAATGTTGAAATCGTTAGCCCACCTTTTGATTACGCGTTTCAAGATAGTGGGTAGTGACTTCAAGTGTCCAATGAGTAATAACAAATTTCAGATAAGTTATTATTTGAGAATTATTTTCATAAACTTTGTTCCTTAAATAATCCCTCAGAAAAAAAAAATGCCAAGAAATATTCAGATCAGGGAAACGAGGTGTTCAATCTTGAAGCATGCAAGGGATTTCATTAAACGTATGGCATATCGCACCGTCTTCTTCAAACCAAAAATCTCGTATCCTGACCTGAGCATTCCCTGTTTTTTTTTTCTGAGGAGATATGTAATGAACAACGCTAATCAAAATAATTCCCAAAAAAATAGATCTTATGAAAGTTGTCATATTTCTTGTATCCTTGTCAAAAAATACAAGAAATCACTCCCAGTATTCGTTGTTTTTGAGAAATAAATTCCCGATCGAAAACTTTTAGGCATTCGATAAAATTTGGTATTAATATTTTTTACTGTATTTTTCCATCTCTAAACCTGTCCAGAGTCTCCCATTTTCAGTGTTAGATGAGCTAAGCCTAAATTAATATATATATATAATTTTCAGAAATACCTCAACATTAATAATAACTAACCCAATATTAATAATCTAACCCATTTATTTGAAACCGCTCAAACATCAGTTTCTTAAGATATTTAAATTAAAATTCTGTACACGATTATTTAAAATAATAATCGTGTGTATAATTGAGGAACAGATTGAGAAAAATTAGGAGAAATGAAGAGAAAACGAGGTATATTCAGTATTAATCAGCTATAAATAAGTGATGAAAATTCTCTGATAAATTTGAAATTCTGTTAAATAAACTGAAATTTAGCTCAGAAATAATTTACATATGAATATAACAGAAAAAAAGAATTTTTAGCATTGAGTTACATTATGATTTTGATATTTATAATAATACTTCTAGGTCAGTACCAATTTTAAGAATGTGTGTTATTGAGCAATATACTTTCGAAATAGTTTTAAATAAATATTATGATTTATGTATACGAATAGGATTAAAATGGCTTATATAGTGTGCTTGTAATAGTTATGATTAAGAGGAAAAAAACTCTAAAAAAAGTTTACGACAATTATTTAAATATATATATATATATAATATTACTATATACATAACATTCGGGGAAACTAAAAGTTCAGAAAAATTAAGTTAGACTTCTTGTTCTTCATAAATTTCTTAAAATGTAATTGAAATTTGTATAACATTAGAGAATAATAAGCACCCCCCCCAATTGAAATTATATTTATGACAATTTTGTCATTAATATAATCTCAACTTTTTAAATACTTATTTTTCTAATATTACAATATGCATATTTTTCAACAAATAAACTTATATTTTTTACTCACATTTTTAAGACGTTACATTCGTCTTGAATTAGGAATCTTCTTAATCTACAAAAAAAGAGTCACATATTTATTACAAATTGCTTTTAAAACATAATATGCAAGTTATTCATCCAAAGAGAAATACAGATATAAAAAATTATCTGACAGAAAATATAACAAATAAAATTCAATTTTAAAAATAACTAGTTCTTTTAAAACAAGAATATGACCATTCTGCGCCAAATAAGGAGTAATTGTGATCAAGGCGTTTAAAAAAAAACGAAATTTTTTAATTATGAGTGACAAGAAGGACTGTCTAAGAAATTGAAGGACGGCTTGGTATAGCGGGGCGCGTTCCCATGTTTCTAAAGACAGCAAACCTCAAAGGAAAGAAAAAGATCACTAGGGTGTCTGGAGCTGTTACTAAAGTTAGTGATACCGTAGTATACTTAAAGAAGGTATACCTCTGAGGACTATCATTAAGTTAGATTTCTTTAATTGGAATATCCGGGTAAGTCTCCATGAAGAACTTTTTAAATATTAAATTTGAGTAGCGATTTGCAAAGTTCTATAAAGTATTTATTTGTTTTATCTACGTATTTCGAAAAATTATTATATTATTTTTATTGAAATTTTTTTATAGCTATGAAAGGAAAGTGTGTGGGTTTTGGACTTGACAAATATGCTGTGCGAAGTGCACAAAACCTTAGTTACACCTCTTTCCACAATTGACAAATTGGCCCTCAGCGATACATTGACTAAATGGAAAATATTGTAAGACTTTAAGCGTCTTTCTATTGTTCACAAAGTAGATCTCTTTATCGTCCGTAAATATGATTTATAATCGATTTGTTCCACAAAAAATAGAAATAAAAGTTTTATTTTATTTCATTTTATTGCATTCTTTCGAATTTCCGGCATTCCAGATCGGTTGTGGTCCCAATTAATCCGGCTAAATGAGTTTTTATAGTATTTCCATGTGTGTAAAATTATAGTAGTTTTTGACTGCTTTCTTTTATCTCTTAACCGTAGTAGTCTATTGATCTTGGTTGCGAACTCTGAGCCGACATTGTTTCCTTAGAGTTGTAGGCTCGATCCTTGATACCAACCACTAAAGACACGTCGTATAACGAGGCTTAAAGCTTCAACAGGTTTAACGAGTATCAGGCTCGTTGAGTCTGTTGAAGATTTAAGTCCTTCCGTAGGCGATGTATGGAAGTTGGAGAAGTGCGCGCCACCTAAGGTGTAGTCCCTCTCTAAACTTTTACACAACGCCAAGGGGAGGACTTGGAACCTCAGGTTCAACAGGACTTGGACAGGTTCACCGTACATCAACCCCGCTACACGGTGGATCATTTATGGTGTCAGGGCTCGAGCATCCGACTCGACGAAAACCGCCAGCTACGAGTTCACAACCATGACTATTAAGCTACCGTGCCTACCATTTTACGTGACAGAATAAAACCGTCAGACTTCTCGTGTGTTTTCGGACAAATAGATGCTATTCTCTTGACCATATATCCATCAATGGTATCACGGGTCTGATGTAGCCTTTAGCTAACTTGTTAGACAACGGCAACATCCATGTAACTAATCTATGCTGCCATCTCTCCTTTATCAAGTCTGTTGTCTGTTCTTAAAATTTCCGTAGTTTGAGACTCCATATGGAAATGCCCAGTTGTAAATAAGCTAGAACCTCAAATCCAGATATTGTGGTATATTTAACTTGTTGAGTGCCATTTGATAACAGCTGATCAAAATTGAGTTTCTTCATCCGGACCTTGTGATCACGGGTGGAAATTTTGTGTTTATTTTTTAGCATCGTATCCTCACCATTGAACATATTTTTCATACTAAGTTGAAGTGTATGTGCTATACAATTAACGTTATTCACTCCCAGGGCATATCATACCTTGATGTGAACTGGGCAGATGAAATGTTTTTCTACAGTTGGTACGCTCGTGGATGCGAAAAATAGTAAAAAAAGCAGACATAAAGTAAAATATCTATAAATAAATATATTAGAGAATAATCATAAAATACCTTTTAAAAATTATGAAAAACAAAAATTGGTCCCATAGGTAAGATTTACGCAATCAATGAGGGATCTGTGGCAACTTTAAAGATTTGCAAGCATTCGTTCTGTTCTGATTCCATATCGGAAGATAATAAAATGTCACAGTAGAAATATTGGACACTCTCATACCAATAATAATGATAATTTATTTAAAATCATTTAAAAGAAGTTGTTTTTTTTATTTTAGTTTTAGTTTTTTATTAACATCGCACTAGAAGCAACACGAGGGCTATTGGATGGACCTCGTAATTTTGAACCTCGGTCAAGTGACTTAAAAAGAGTACAAACAGGAAAAAAAAAAGAGAGAGAATCGTAAAACTAGAATGTGGTTTCTCTCTCATTCCTCCAAATGCTTTTCAGTGCTACCTTAAATAGAGGTAGCAGAGACATTTAGTTCACTTCATTAACACTTCGTTTACACGTGTTTGCCTGAACGGAATATCCGGTTCGTCATCATAGAGATAGAATAGTAGTAGACTGATGGAGATTACCAGTCACCACAGATCTAACGTATAAAGGAAAAATGTCTTTTGATTACTGGAAATATAGCTTGAGTGAGGTTGTTATATCGGATAGAATTTTGAATAGGGTTAGATTTGTGTGTGAGATGGGCTGGAGAGCTAGATGTGGGGAGACGTAAAATGCTAAAAAAGAAGGATATAGTACTTCAGGTAAAAATGTCAAAGGTGCGATTTTCAGCAGGTGGACAACTTCTATAATTACAATTGCTTACCGAGGAAGCTTATAAAGACTAACTAAAAGTACAATTATTTCCAGTTCGTAACTATTTGTGTAAGAGTTGAAGAATGATCATAAGCCTGCTGGAGAAAATAGAATTCATAGAATAGAAAAAAAATCATGTGAAATGACGTAGTGAGAACAATAGAAATCCTCAAATCGTGTTTAATGAGAAAAGAGAATGAAAATAAATCAAATTTGAAGTGTACATAATTTGAATAATTATCATTATGCAAAATTTTTCCATTATATAACGATTAAGGATTCTTATGATGCATTCCTTCCCCCTTTCAAATTAAGAATAGATCTTTTGAATTCTTTATAAATTGAGAAAAAATACTGTCGATTCTTGTAAAAGTCTAGACAGACTATTTGCTTTCTTTCTTTCCTTTCCTTTCTTTTTTTTTTTTTTTCAAAATTAAGATAAAAAGTGGTTCCAAAAATGAAAAATAATTCTTTACGGAAACCTGTTTTCCAAATACGGATTTGTCAATAAATCGTTGATGATTTCAGTTCAGATGCTTGAACTTATTTCTTATATTAATGGCATTGTCTTTAATTACAAAAATATAAAAAAAAGTTGTATGGCTCGTTCCTTCTTTATTTAACAAAAATTATTATTCAGTTTTGATACAGAAAGGGAAGTTCACGTATATTTTTTATATTTATCATTATTTTTACCTATTGCTATTGGCAAATAGCACTACTAAAAAATAAAGCTACACAAGATTTTTTTTTATTTATCCTGCTGTAAATTCATGATCAAATAATAATAATGAAACCTCATAAAAATTACATATCTTTTTATTTACTCAATTTTTAACTTATAATAGAATAATAATAAAAACTATCAGTTCAACATGGAATAATAATAAAAATCTTATACCAAAAGTTACATGAGTTTTATTTATTTACCCAACTGTCATTTCATGATGAAATAAGATATTTTTGTTTATCCAACAGTCAGTCTCATGATGATATAATAATAGTAACAACAAAAACCACATTAGTGTTAATTTATGTTAATTTAAAGGCTTCTGCTGGCGTAAATAATGCTGTTGACAATTCCTTAATTACAAGAGAAAGAGAGAAAGAGTTCTGTCACACTGGAAAACGGGATTGGGAATTGTCTCCCGAAAAGAGCTATGGCCCCCGGGGAGGGAGGTCGCACACCATTTATCCGGTTTTTCCAGTAATGGATGACGGGTACAACAAACAATGTTCTCGGACCGAGAAAGAAATGAAAGTGCGACAACCGATATTTCTCCATCGTGTCCAGAAAAATGGCGGAAAGAAGGAATTGAGAGTTCAAAACCAGAAGAGAAAGTCCCGCTTTTGAAAAGGGAAAAAGAAGATAAAGAAGAAAAAAAATTCCTCCTAAGATGGAAGATGTGTCAAGACGGGGACTTCAGGAAAAGAAACTTCTTCGTGCCTTGTCATCCGAGCTGGTGGCTGTCCATGGCAGAAAAATGTCTTTTGCAGAGAAAGAAATTCAATCTCTGGACCGAAAAGACACAGAAAAGAAATTAGCATCGGACTAGTTCTTTTTGGGCACAGGGTACAAAATACGCGTCTCTTAAATTTTGTTCCAGTTCTTCGGTTTGCAGGCGATTATAACTTCTAAGTTAGGGATAGTTTTACTAAACATGACGAGCTACAAATTCTTCATTTTCGTTAATAAAGTTAAATCATTACACATCGGATTTATTAAATAAGCTGTTTCTGGATAGTTTTAAAACGTACAGATTTTTGGGAAGAAATGTGTCATGTTTCGTTCTTGAAAATATTCAGAACTCTTACGTTATTTTCCTTGTAACACCCGCGTAGTTATTCTTTCTTCAGCCATTACTAATATTTTAAATAAAAGAGTCACAAAAACAATAATCTAAAGAAGTCGATAATACATTTAAGATGATAACCAATTTATTATTATTAAATTATGATTATTTACTGTTTATCGTTTACTTTAACAACCTAAAACACGTTTGAACTAACATTTAAAGTATTAATTTATTATATCTTAGGAGAAGTAACTGGAGTTGAGAGTATGAGTTCTTAATTCTAGGCTGAGCCTTCCTAGCTATGATCTGAAAACTCCTTAAGCTAAGAAAGGCTAGTCCAGATGTTTCCCTTTGATCACTTTAGCTCACTATCTCTAACTCCAGCTAACTAACTTAAAACCCACTTATTCAATTCTTCGTTGCATTTTATCGATGAGAATTTTGAATTCAAACACTTTGAGAAAGGAACTCAAACAACTGATTGGGGTGAGGATATTGCGATAGAACCCAACCCAACGTCTGAAACCTTTTCCGATCTCTTTTGATTTCTAAGGCTTATAGTGATTTAATTCATTTCGAAATAAAATCACCGTAGAGCAACATGAGACTTATGGTCGGAGAAACTCCTAATTTTAAGTATATATCAACTGAGAATATCAACACTTGAGTAGATATTTCACTCTCATGACTTTCCGTACCCTGTTATGTGAAGTCTTGAGACTCATTTCAGTTTAGCGAAATGGAGCCTTATAATTCCGAACCACTCGACGGATATTTGAAAGACTCAAGACTCGGACATGCAACTCTTAACTTGGTTAATAGGTGATTAAAAATGCTTAAGTATAGAATTAATTGTTAGCTATTGGTGTGATGGTCCTCATAAATTTAAGCCATATTCAAGTAACAAGAACTACACTGGAGAGACAGAGCTGATACTTCCCTCTCCCAACTTCCCACACCCTTTTACGCGATAGACTTTAAAAAATGTAAGAACTAGATATTAATTAATGTTCTAATGTTTAATGTATAAATGTAAATATACATATCTACAAGCTCATAGATTTAAGTTTTTATCTGATAAAAAAAAGTCAAATCATCCTCTCAAAACGCTATGATTGGACGAAAATTTTCATCGATTCAAATTTAGAGGGAACGATAGATGACGGAAATTTTGCTCCGTTTCGCCATTAACAAATGCGTTTATTTTCAACAAGTAAAGATGAATAATTAATTAAAATTATCTAATATTTTTAATTTAAAGAGTCCCCCCCCTTTCTTCAGACAATACATATGTAGGTTTACCTAAAATAATAAATCAAACACATGTATGAATTAGATATTTATGTTAATTGTATAAATGTGTGTGTAACATGTTAATTGTATAATGTGTGTGTAACATGTTAATTGTATAAATGTGTGTGTAACATGTTAATTGTATAATGTGTGTGTAGCACGTTAATTGTATAAATGTGTGTGTAACATGTTAAATGTATAAGTGTGAATATACACATGATTTAATAATTTGTATAGTTGAATTCCCCCCTCCACTTTTTAAACGGTTTTCGAATTAATAAGGTTCTTTGTTTCATCTTTCACGGTTTATGGGTAACCATAGAACACATTCCCCCTTTTTCTTCTATTTTGCACGAATTTTTGAAAAACGTAACTACCGTGTCAAAAAAAAAAAGTTAGATGTACATATCTAACTATAAATATGATTGTGTATAGCTAAAAACTTACACACGTGTATTTTACACGGTTTTTTTAATAGCAGCTCATACCTCTTTTTACAATACAAATTATGTTTCTTTTTTTTTTCACTGTTTTTCTGGAAACGTCACTACAGTTTCCATCACTTATTTAACTTGATTTTATTAAATTAAGTAGAGTTTTTTTTACATCATCTTACACAAATTTTAGATAGAACTCATCCCCCTTCTTACTATACAAATGTATCTTTTATGCACGCTATTTCAAGAAATATATCTACCATGTTAAAATGTAAAAATAAATAAATAAATAATTATTAATAATAATAAAGAGTTGTGCTATATGTACATAAAAAAAAAGAACGTTACGTACTTTTTTTCCATCCCCTTCCCTTCTCAGAAACAAATTGAGTGAAACTTTTGAATTTTTACAATATGGATTGCACTATTTGTAAGCCGTTCTTTTGCAGTGTCTCACTTTGCGAACAATCCCCCCAGGAGCGACTTGATCACGATGAACGAGGGCTCCAGAATCCGAATTAAAACAGTCTGCGGGGATTATTATTGTCAAGTCGGACACTGATGTATACGGCCAAAACGCGGAAGCCCGCCCGTAAGAGTAATTAGTAATTCCGCGCATTAAAATTGAGATGGACGATGGCGGAAAGAATTGATGACAACGGAATGTGTTTAATGGTCTGTTTTGTCAGAATAAAATATTCCCCGAAACCTGAAACGGCGAAGATACCAAATAAAGCTATGAATATGAAAGAATAATTATTTGCTTCGCACCACAGTAATTATCCTCCTCGGCTGGGAAAAGTTGCCCGCTACTAGAATGTGGAGGAGATAAAACTTGGGGCCTCGGAAAAATGAAACTTCTCCGGGATTGCTTTTAATCCTCGGGTTCTGTGCCGACTCGATACTAAGGGGAAAAAATCGTTAATTAACAATAAAATTCGTTCTAAAGTAAATAATTCTAAATACGAGAAACAAAACATAAGTCGTTTATTCAAACAACGATTTGAAGAGCTGTTTTGTGCTTGTAATAAGATAATAATGACTTTATCAGGTGTTAGCAGTCTCCTTGTTTTGCAAAGACAGATCTTCGGTAATAAAATAAAGTATCAGTGGATTTTTCTTGGATTACCATAAGATGAAGCCGGAAAAAAAGTAATGCACAAATATATATTTAAGTAAGTTATGCTATTACTGCTAAGTCGTAATTTAAGACATGTTCCGTCGTCGAGGTCATTAAGTGCTTACAGATCAGGTTTTAATTTTATTTATTTTCAAGAATCATGACTTTCTTTTTGAATGGAATGCATGTAGGATTCGGGATTTCAAAATGAAACAATAAGTAAATTAATTTTGATGGAAAAGCAGTATGAAAGTACACTGTTTTTAAGAAAACAATTCATTTTGACTTTATATTTCCTTATTTAAATCTAATGTATCTTTATGTACCTTCGTATTTATCTTTTCCATTATTATCTGATGGTGTTTGAACAATTTTCCCGCATGTTATAAGTGGTAAAAAGGCTTGAATCGTCTTTTTTCAACTTTAATTTCCTATTTGTTTCCCAGAAAAAGTTACAAGCACTTTCAATTTAGCACTTCGAGTTCGATTCTGAATCAATCTCAATTTAATATATTTATAGCTTAATGTATGAAATACGAATCCAACGCGGCAGTAATAAATTTTTGGTTTAGCAATGAATAGTCGTCATATCAAAACTAATTTCTAAATCAGAGTCAAATTTGAATTAGCACATTAAAATGTCGACATTACAAAATGGTAACACCAGGTAGCCTTAGTACCGTCCTCTGTTAACGAAATAGATACTTTTCGAGACACCTTCGTATTATGTATTAATATGTTTAGACTTATAAAGGTTTAAGTGTTTTTCTGCAGACGGAATACTAATTATAAAAAATATCAAACCATTTCTTTTGTTAAAGGGCAAATATTTTTAAAATAGAGCTATTTATTTGATGGGGGGGGGAGAAAGTATTTCGTAGATATTGTTTTATCATTACGGATATACATTCAATTATATTTATAATAAATTACAGAGATTATTTGTTCAGCATTCGTTTTAAATATGTGTGTAAGAATTGCTTTTTTTTATCCTAATTATTTTTTCTAGAAATCTCAATTGTATCTTGCCATGTATAGTAATAATTTATTAATGAAAATATTATTTGGCTTAGGAAACATATATTTTTCACCAAAATGTCTTGAATATAATGTTAAAAAAGACGATATAATGTTATACTTGTTGTATTTATTTGTTAAAACAAATATATTGTAAAAAACTTACAGGCGAGATTTTTCTTTTCCTTGTCAGACAAAAAACGGCAACTTATATAAAAACGATGAATTACGAACAAAAATAATACATCTAAAAAGAGGAGGAAAAAAAGCCCACGAAACTTCAAAATTGAGTTTTTTGTTTTTCAATCTTTTTCATTATTTTTTCTCTTCTCCGTTCTTACTCCCTTAAATTCTCTACATCTTTTTTTCCCTACATAAATGCTGCATTTTTTTAAAAAAAAAAAAAAAAAAAAAAAAAAATAGAGAGAGAGACTAGAGGGTGGGACAAAAAAAAATATAAAAGGTAAAAACAAAAAAAAGACTTGATAAGCGATCTTTTCGAAAAAGCGAAAAGGAAATTGAAAAAGAGCGTTCAAACGACGCTAAAAAAAAATTGAAAAAAAAAAAATAAATAAATAAATAAAAAGCAGAAAAAAAAAAAAAAAAAAAATCTTTGAGAAGAAACAAAATTTTTATCAAAAGGCAAAAAAGGGTTACAAAAAAAAAATTTTTGTAACGTTTTCGCACACTTTTTCCTCGACTTTAAAAAAATGTCGTACTCGTGCACGTGTTCGAAACGATTCAAATCGATTACGATTAGGTCCATCGTTTGACTGATGAAATGGGTCGTAAAAATTTTGGATGACAAATGGCGTTTACATATCAAAATGGGATCGTTAGGAGCTGTTTCTCTTTCCTATCAAATATCCGTTTTGCGATATTATTTCCTCTTCGTTCCATCCAGCTCACCCAAATTACTTTGTTTTTAATATCAGTAAATGTCGCTCTGATGACTGCCCATTTGAACCACCTCCTCTCCCTTCCTTTTTTTTCTGGATTATTCCAACTTTTCTCTCCTTTACCCCCCCCCCTCCTTCCTACCTTTTTTTCATTCTACATTCCTTTAGTATTCACCGTTGTGCTTCATTTTTAACAGTTCAATCTGCTATCACAAACGAGCTGTGCCCCTTTTTTGTGCCAGAGAACTAATTTTCAGTCCTTTTTATTATAATACGTTATTGGGTAGCGTCGAGTTCGATACATCAAAAAAAAAGCATACAAAATTTTTCATTCCTTTTTTATTTGACATATCTTTTTTTAGTGTGATTTGAATAGAATATTTCAATAGACTGGACTTTGCTCATTTAAATTGTCTGCAATTTTAAACTTTGTTAAAGAGCGGGAACAGAATTAATTAAACAGAATTTTATCGCATAAATGATGAAAAATTTGAAAATGAATAATTGCCTTTTTTAAAACAAACCATTGGAAATTGAATATCTTTCGAAATTAAGAAACGTTTTCCAACATCGAAAAACTCCAAATTAATTTTTTTTTCTCTAAATTTCTCAGCATATGAAAAAGAAAAGTGTTTACACATGTGAATGATAATAAAATATTTGTTCAAAGATATTATTTGAAAAAAAATATTATAAAGTAAAAATATCAATATTAATTTCAATAACTTTAATTTTTTAACCAATTTATAATGTATTTTCTTATTTACAATTTTAAATTTTATAGAAAATTTTTAAATATTTTTTTATCCTTGTGGTTATATCTTTTCATTTTAATGAAATTTTGGAAAATATTCCAATTATTTCTCACAATGCTGTTTCATTTAACAGACATAATTTTACACATGCTTTTATTTATGCTAATCAGTGCCAAAACTAGTCAGTTAATTATTTTTGAAAAAATAAAGTTAACATATTTAACTTACATTATACAGAATAGCGATGCTTTCGTAAAATTATACTCCAATTATAATGAATAAAAATTGCTTTTAGTAAATTTTATAAATTCCTTAGTGAACATTTAGTCGTTTAAAATGTAGCTTGATATTGTTACATTAAGCCAGTGTCTAAATATAAATATTGCCGATTTGATTTTTGACGAATAGTTTGTATGATTGTTCATTTTTGAACTTTTTTTTTTGTCTTTGGTTTTCATGTATTTCATTTATATTAAATTTTTAACTGCCCTTGGGAAAAAATTAAAGTTTCATAATGAAAAGTATTCTTATGAAAAGTGCTCGTTTCTTAAAATTTCCGAGTTAACTATACTTATGTAATAAAGGTTAAGTTTCTCTTATATTGAACTATATAAAATTTATAACTTCAATATGATATAAATTAATATAGTTAGATTCTTATTTTAATGGTTTCTCATTCTCAAGTATGATAAATATAATAGTTTTTTCTTGTTTTTTAACTTCACAATCTTAATGCTAAAAATTACTCCTCGAAAAATCATGATTAAAATCAATATCATCGATTTAAGTTCATATATGTAATTAATGTAAGAAAAATAAGAGCCTCGTTCATAAAATTGATTAAAAATGATCTAAAATATAAAGTGCATAAGTTTTAATTTAATGGTAAGTTCATATTAGCTTACGAGAATATCAAATGTAATATCTCATTCAAATGAACTGAATCCAAAAAGAACATTTATGAATGAATGACATAATATTACAAATTGGAGTGAATATGATATCACATGAATAAAATAGTTTTATTTAAATATTAAAGCACCTTTGGCAAAGAAAAATAAGCTTATTTTATGCTATTTTTAAATTATCCTTTAAATTAAAGCAATGTAAGTCCTATAATATTCAAATATCTGACATTTAAGTATTTGAGTATGGAAAGGAAACCAGATTTATAAACATAATTACATTTGAGCTATTCATAATTAATTGTTGTATATACATTTGTAAGTTTCGTACTTACTTTTCGCCATATGTTAACATAAATCTACTACATTTATAACTTAGAAAGTTTACAGATTACATTTAAATCTGTGGATGAAGTATTGGTGAAGTTTATAATGGTGCAAGAGTCAGATTTTGACAACACTGCGCCAAACAAAAAGTAACCATGGCCTAGACCTTTGAAAAAAAATATAAAAAATAGATAAAAAATTTACTGTAAAAAGTAGGGTCGAAAATAGGAAAGAACAGCTCTAGGGTATCATGGAGACACAAAACCAGAGAACCTCACGGGAAATCACTAATGTGCATCGGGTGAGTGATGTTCTTACTTGCTTAAAGAAGGTTAGTCCATGAGGGCTAAATAATTTATAAATATAGCATTTTAGACAATGAACATAATGATAAGTTCACAATTAAAGGTAACAAAATTTAAAAATTTATAGTTTTCTCAAAATTTCCGTAATTCAATACAAATATTGCGCAATAGTTACTTATAACTTGGGCATGTTTATTAGAAAAAAAGTTATGTTCAATGTTCATTGTGCATGAAGAAACTTTATTTCATAATGTAGAATATATCAGCCTTATGGATAAAGATTTTGAGGAAAGTGCGCCAGAATCCTAAGACATCACATTTTGAGAAATATAAAAATACAGATATTTTTCTTTACGGCTTGATATGTTTGATTGTAAGCTTAAAATGAAATTTTTTCGAAAGCCCTATTTAGCGAATTCTCATAAACAATACTTCGGCGGAATTGGCGAGGTACCTTTATTTTTTAACGGCAAAATAAAAAATTGTAACATTTGAAACATTTTAGTGTCTTAGTTAACTTAAAGTAGTTTTTGTCTAATATTAAAACCGATTAAATTATTATTTCATTTAATAATGATCCTCCAAACTCTCTGGCATGGTATTGACAGATTTTTTTTTTTTTTTTTTTGAAAATCTAAAATTGAAGCTAAAGGGACAACGCTTTAACAAAATGAAAACCACTTAAGAAAGCGGTATGGGAAAACTACGAAGCATTCATCAGAGGGTTTCCTACAGGATGTGAAGACATTGAAAAATCGTGCCTACCTAAGTACTACTTTATAAGGATCATATGTAAAATATTATAATTGATGACACAAATGTTTGCTTACTGTACTCTCTATTTTATTCAAGTTTATTCCTAAAACCTTATAACCGCACTATCTAGAAAAATGTCTGAATAGTAATAAAAGTGTTTTTGAGAGTAGTTATAAATCATATACTCATTCATTACATAGGAATCCTTAAAATATAAAAATGTTTAGGAAGTATGAATTCTTTTCCCTTTTAAGTACACAATTGTAATTTAGCTTAAGAGTTCAGGAAATGAAATAGGAAACCTGTTCCGAACAAGAAAAATCGAATTGATTCAATATGAAATTAGCAATATGCTATTCTCTACACAGCTATAAAATAAAAATGTGATTAACTGTTGGAGCACTCTTTTTTTCTGTGATACGATCCTATTCTTTAACATTAAATGAAGAATATCTATCATACAATCATCTAAAAAAATTTCTAGAAAAGTCCCCAACAGTATCCATAGCTTAAAGTTTATATACATGTAATTAAAAATGTAACAACAATTAATAATTCTTGAATGTAATTATCTCCAAGACATTATTTCCTTTCTTCATGACCTTGAAGACGAATTATTTTTTTTATTGCAATTCTCCTTTCATCACCGTCATTTGTAACATTTAACGACCGTATTCAGTCCGACCGTATTAAATATATTAAAATAAATTTAAATTTTTTTCTATATTTGTAAGAAGGCAATGTAAATTTTTTTCATAATTTCACAAATGAAACTCTTATAATTAATATTATGCTTTGCACATCCCTGAACACACAAAGCTACACCATTATTTTTACAATACAAAAGGATCTCTACAAAAAATAAAATACCCTCTGATAATTTAGTTATAAATTAGATCATATTGAAATATTTTGATTGATTGCTTATTAACGTTGCTCTTTGAAGCAACATGAAGGATATTCGCCACGGACTTGGTCTTTTTTAATCTCGGTCAAGCAACGAGGACGGCACCTGAGCTATCATCCCACTCTCCAAGCTTTTACACCATCCCAACGCAACTACATTGAGCTTAAACAGATTTAAAATGATTCAGCTCCGCTAAACGAAGGGAACTTAATGACACCGGGAGTGAATGATGCTGGAGTTTAATGGCACAAGACCTAGAAGTGGCTATGCTGCGCCAAACAAGGTATAATTGTGTTCTAAAGCTGAGAAAAATGGGCAAAAGGTAAAAATGCGTTGACAAGAAGAAAAGTAGAAAATAGAGAAGTATTGCTTAAGTATTCTAGAGGCGCGTCACCTACGTTTACCAAAAACAGTAAACCTCACAGGAAAGAAAAAGGTTAACAAGGATGCCTCGGGGTTATAATTCTTGTTCTAAACTAAAGAAGATATACCCCTGAAGATGTGAAAGACACGTGTTTTTGAGTCACAATCAAGTGACGAAGACATCTGAGGCGGCACCCTATTCTTCAAACTTCCACAAGACGACGTACTTATCTAAAGAAGTAAGCTCCAGAGACTAGAACGAAACCAGAACATCAGGACTAGAACGAAGCAACGCCGGCTCTTAGTTTGTGACCATAATCGCTCGGCTACCATGGCCGCGAAAGATGTTTTGAAATATTATAAAAGAAAAAAAAACCTGTATCTGATAAAGATTATTTAAAGTCTTAAAATAATAATTGTTAAAAAGAAGTATTTAATACATCAAACCACATGGGAAAATATTACTTGAGAAATAAAATAGAACCGATGCATTATAAACTGAATACAATAACGAAGGTTAATTACAACTTCAAAAGGAAAAAAAAGGTCCTGTTGTACATTTTGATGGAAATGTATCACATTTTTATACATTATATGAAATTTTATACATTTTTAACCTTCAAATGTATTTCTTGTAACAATCCCGTTTAGTTTAGAATCATTTTTCAAAAAGCCCATTATGAATAATAATAATAATAATATATCCTCAGTAAAAGCATTTCCATATTTATTGGATTTTATTAATCCGTCATGGCGGTTACAAAGATAGAATTCCTTTTTAAAAGAAACTTTTTCCTCATCTCTCTTCCTCTGAACAACACCCACAGAGCAGGAAAAAAAAATTTTAAATGGAAAAAGAATGAAAAAATTCTTTTTCTCGGCGATATTGTTTACCAAAATTTTCTCGAACCTTCATTTTTTCGCTCCCAAAATGAACGCTGTCATCCAACAATAATGAAAAAAAGAGAAGAAAAAGAAAAGAAAGAAAAGGAGTAACTGAAGGGGGAAAAAATGCAAGGAAGTTAGTTTCGGACAAAGGCCTTTTAAATAGATTTTGACATTCTCAAATGTTGGACCGGTTCCAGTTATCAACAATCGATTTATGCTGCTCTTCTGTCACTAAAGGAAGAAAAAGAGCCGCATAATTTATGAGTTTCAAAGACTTCCAACAACAATTTATCAAAAGAGGCCTTAATTCGACTATGATCTCCTCTGCACAGAAGCAGAAAAGCGCAAAACTAAAAATTCATTGATAATTAAAAATCGATCAGGATATTTACGCTTTGATTATTCCACTATTTATCGTTTCTACAAACAACTTGTAATTTAAGCAAAAACTACCGAAATATCTTACTATTTATTATTTCGTAAGAGAAAGAGCATTGCCTTTTCATTAGGGATATTATTAAAAATAATTTGTTTACAACTTAGAGACCTGTCAAAAACTGGGACACTAGAATTTGTTTCAAAAGCCAGGAAAAACTTGCAACGGCTTTCCTCTTTTTCTGTGGAATTTCGATGGGTATGAATTGATTTCTAAGTTAATTAAACTCTTACCTAGCTTATACAAATTTAGCTATTCTTCTAAGATTCCTTGAAAAATGCACTCAGAACCTCCCTTTGAAACATGGGAAATGTCCTATAATCTTATCAACGAAAAACAATTCAAACTCTTCGTTATTATTCATAAATTACGCATTAAAATACATTCAAATTAATTATCGTCTGGAGTAGTTTTTTGAAATATTATGGGGACAGTGACGAATTGTACATTTCTGATTAATTCTTAGAAAACTGATTGACTGACTCTTGCGAAAATTCCTATTCAAAACAATTAAATTAAAAAAAAAAAAAAGAACTCATAAGGATGATTATAATTTTATACCAAAGCAAATCAACAGCCTTTCGTGTAAACACCATATTGATATTCAAAAATCCATGTGCTAATATCTATTGAGTACAATAAGTATCAATATATCCAATATGTCCCCTTTTTTTCTTTTTGATCCCGTGGGTAGGTTTCTCAAAACTTCATGGAGACTATGACCTTCTCCTTGCTTTGAAGGTCAGGTCTGTAAAATGTCTTCAAAATCAGAATAAAACTATAGATTTCGATGAATTACTTACAAACTGGCGCTCTGTTTCATATGTGCGTGTGTGAGACCTTGTGAGGCATTCCTCTATTGACGCGGTCATTTTGTTTTGCTAAATTTAACTTTATACTTTCATACTATTCCGGCAGTGTTTCTTATTAATTAATTTACTATACTAGTTAATTTCTATTATAAATTAATTTATTATACGAATAATGTGTGACTTATTGATACAGCGAAACTAGAACATGTAAATGACAAGGAATTTGAGGTATTACTGCAGGTGTCTTATTCTTACCAAAGACGACTTTCAAGACCTAGAAAAACAAGAAATTCATGGAGAACTTGAAAATAGTGATTCTGAAAGCGAAGAACCCATAGGACTCGCTACAGATTTTCTCAGTAAAAATTTAATCACAAACCCGTTGAATAAATTATAGTGCATGATCCAGATTTTCAAAAGAGTGCAAGAATAATACGAGGTGTTTTAGATGTGATGTCCTGCCACCGACACGACACATCAGCTTAACGAAAGGAAACAAATAAGACAATATACATTAGATTACATCATTTCAGAAGTACCAGAACCTTCATTACAAAAATTAACTTCAGATTTCAAAGTGTATATTTATGTAAAATGCATTATACTATATATATATATATATATATACACACATACATACATGTTACATACAAATTTATACAAAAATTATTTGAAGTAAAAAAATGTGTTTACTTTGGATCGCGTGTTACTATTTCCCTATCGATTGTGCTGAAATAACATTGCCGATTCCTTTAGCTATTTGTCATCTAGGAATACATCTTAAGGCGTATATCGGTCATTTCGATATCGTAAATGTAATGGAATTTCTACTACCACCATTAAATCTATATTATTTAAGCCATTTGAATGCAAAAAAGTGCACCCGAAAAAACAAAAAATAATGAGTGCTTCTGTGGAATATATTAATTTTTCCCCTAATTTTTTTTAAGAAATTATTTTTGAAAATTCATTTAAAAAACGAAAATCCCTCAAACGAATCACTAAAAGAGGAGTAAAAACATTTTTAAGAATCGGAGGAAAAACTTAATTCTTCAGAAACTTTCATTATTTTTTGCTCTTTCGAATGTACATTTTTGTATTGAAATAGATAAAATATTAAAGATATGATGACGGTAGTTGAAATTCCAGAGGGTTAAATAATGTTCATGAAATCAAAATGGTTGGTAGCTTGATTTTTAAGAACTAAAAGAGGTTTCTAACTACATAACTTTTACTTTGATTTCAATATATGTTATTTTTAAGAAGTCAACTCAAAAACAATATATATCAATTGCAAATTAAATACTTAATATAATACTGTGAGATTATCTTTTAAATATAATTTGTACATTAAGTTATGTAATATTGATTTTAATTAAATAGTTGAAATGTCCATTTCAAAATTAATAAATTAATTAATAAAGTCTGATAAAAATAAACTGTTCACTTACCTATCATTCTATCTTTCAGATAAAGAAATCTTTCTATGGCTTCAAAAACTTATGAATATTTAAAGAATGCTTGAGTGTTTTTCACGTAAAAAGTACATTAATAAATCAAGCAATAATTCTTGAATTTCATAAATTAAGGATATTTTTGATTTTTTTTTACCTTTAATGTTTCCCCTTTTGCCGAATGGCATAATGACTCTGAATTAAGAATTTTTGAATATTGAAACAGAATATGAGGATGGTTCAAAAAGTACCCGAATAAGGAATGGGAATTAAGTAATTCACTGTAATATATTCCAGGTATTGTTTTTCATTTTTCTCAAAAGTCCATGAATATGATGCCTCTCGCATTTTCAAACATCGTCTCCGTAATTTTGTCAACCGTTATTGCTTTTTTGGAGCAGATTCACCGATAAAGAATGAAGAGACCAAGTCTCACATAAAGTGACAACTCGACACAAAGTGACAACCTCTCGACGTAGAGCCAACCAAGTTTTGATTGGGTAGCAAATGCCTGCCAAATTAAAAATAACCTATGAATTGATTGATGACAGTACATAATAGTAACCTCAACTTGCCCTAATAATAATAACCATCTGTAACCAAAAACACATACTTTTTGAACCACCCGCTTATAGATCCCATTCCTCTAATTTCAGACTTTTTAGAAAAACAAATTCTAAATCGACGATTTTAGGAAACAGTACTCTACAGAAATATGCACAGTGATTTTAATTTTTAGTTTTCAGGTAATATTTATCAGAATAATCCTACGTAAAATAGTCTCCTAAAATTTTATGACCACTTTTTGTTAAGATACGATCAGTATCGACCTCATTAATTCAGTGTCTATTCATGATAATGATATAAAAAAGCACACACAATTATAAAAAGATATGAAAAAAAAAACATTATGAACTGGTCTAGTTTTAATTTTCAGATGAGAATAAAAATTTTGGATAACTGACAAAATTGAATGTAACGATATTAGTTTTATGTTGGTACTGTGAGCTGAAAAACTAAAAAAAAATTACTTATTTTATTGACAACGTAAATGGGATCTTTTTAAATTAGATATTTAAAAATAAATTAAAATAAAAATGTATTCTGTTTTCCCCATACCCATTACATTTTAATCATCTTCATGGCTTCTGAATACCCAAGGTATTAAAAAGAAATGTATATAAATCCGTAGAAGACAAAACATTCGGCACAAACACACAACTATATTTATTGACTAATACGTACTTATTAACTCAACTTATTGCGATTTCATTGAATAAGCAGAAAATTTTATAATTGCTAGAGATATAGAAGATGCATTGTGTTGTATATGGAAATTAACTTGAAAGTGAAAATAATAAAAATAAGAATTTTAAATTTAATTTTTTTGTAAGCATAAAGAAATTTGGAGAATTAAAGAAAGGCTGTATGGAGCCGGAATGGGGGGAATATTGTAAAATTTTAATTATTACGAAGAAATAATCGAGATACATACATTAAATTTATTCAACATATTAATTGATTTTTATATTGCAATTCTTCTTCGATTTATTAAAGGTATTTTTTTAAAAAAAAATTATAGCACGTTCTATTTTACCTAATTATTATTAGACTCAACTCTCTCTGATTATACTCTATCATCTACGATATTATTATTGCTTAAGATACGAACAAATATTAATTTAACTTCCTTTTTAACAATACATCTTTAAAATAAAAATGTTTCTAAAATATCTCTGAAAAGAACTGTTGAGTTGTTCGGATCCTAATATTACTAAGAGATAATAATCTTAATGAAATCATTATTGTTAAAGTAATTAATATTTAACAATAACAGCACAATAAGCTATTAGTGGACTTCATTATATGGTACACAATTCTCTGAATGAAGTCGTCATATTTGACTCGGTATTTCTTAATTTCATCGTGCAAGAGATTAAGAGCCAGTTGAAATCATTATTGTTGTGCAAAATGTTAATAATATGTTACGAATAAAAACAAAAGTCTGCAAAATAAAAAAAAGAATTGATAAAAAAAAATTTAAGAAGTGAATAAAAAAACTCGTTTTTTAACTGTCGGAAAAAAGAAGGTCATGCAGGATATTAGGGCCTTGTGGAGTTACACTGTTTTCAAGACTTTGGCGGATAGTATATAAATTCATTCAATTTAAGTCACCTCAAATAACTACCCTATGCGTGACAGCAAAAACAGGAGACGCAACCGATTAGTATGGAAATTCAGGATAATTCCCGAAGCAGAAGTAAAGGGAAACACCGATGAAAAACGACTTTTCGGAGGCTATGAATAATGCTGGGGAAGGTATCCTGTTTGAAGAATGAACCGAAGAAGAAGGAATCGGAGCAAAATGATAGAAACTCGACACCGGGAGCGAATTTATCAAAGAATTTCCTTTTGTCAGGAATTACTCGCGTATGATTTCGAGCGGTGGTAATAAATGATTTCCCTTTGCATATCATCCGCACTTTTTGCCGATCGTACGTCACGAATCCGATCCCCGATTCGTCTTGTCTGCGCGCCAAATATATTAGTGTCTGAACACAGGAGGGGCCGATCCATTTCTGCCACTTCCCTGTGAAATTGGAGTCAAGACCAAATAATATAGGAGAGAGAAAGAGAAAGAAACGGAGGGGGTTTTCGAGTGTTGGACATTAGGTAAGGCGCGTGCGGCTATTAGTCTCACTCCCCGGGCAACGGTAAATGGGAAGCGGGCCAGTCATAAGCGAAGGCCCGGGCCCATCCTTCACCCGGGGCCCTGTGACACAATCGAAGAGAAATCTTTCACCGGGGCTCGACTCCTGTGACAGTTTCGCTGTCAAGTGCTCGCGAGAAATAGATGGACGCTATAAAGATGAGAAATGGGGCTTGTTTCATTTTTGCTGGGCTTCTCCTCCGCCACCCCCTTTCCTGGCTCCGCCCCTGGTCGGTGGGGGTGGAATCGGAAGGGGTCTTAAAAATGACCCCCACCACACACGCCACTTGCGCCAAATATCTTTCATTATTTCGTACGATGTCGCCTTTCTCTGGTTGGAGGAAGGGGGGAGGAAATATCACAGGAGAGAGATGGAATAAAATTTTTGCGGGGGTGGAAGGGGGAGGTATGAAATAGGAGCCTGTTTTTGTGATCCGCCGTTCGTTTTGAAGGCACAGATGAATCGGGGAAGGGAGAAATTGAAACTATTTTGATAGAGATGTATTGGAATGCAAGTAATATTAGACCCCGGGGCCCGTTTGAGGGAGTTTATTTTCTGCGCGGGGCAGTTCCAGGAGTCGTTACTCATTTTGTGTCGCGTTCGATTTATCTCCCTCCACCCTCTTCTCGCGTGGTATCAGTTTTCAAATAACTCCGTGGCCCCATAATAACTTCCTTAATGTAGTCCGACTCCTTAGTCATAATTAGCTAATTTTTTATTTACTTTTTTTCTGCCAATGAAATACTGATTTAACAGAGAGTTATAATAGCTCTTAATTTATAAAATTAAAGGAAGGGCATCTAATTGGTCGAGTTTAATTTGACAACTTCTTTGTGCAAAGTGAGTGTTCATGATAAGGAACTATACTACAAAAATTTAATCAATTTATGCAGAATGTATAAACATAGAAGTCGGCTAAAATAAATGTGTTGAAAGCAACTGTTTTTATAATAATTATATTTTTGAATGGTGGAAAAAAATAACTTACTATATCTTACAAGTCCGTATCATAATAAGACCGCATTAAAAGAAAATATTTCTGACTTAAAATATACATATATTACAGCATATTTGTAAATAATTTGTTAAATATAACTGAACCTTAGCGGTGAATGATGAAGATGTGCACTTCGAAGCAATTTTTCCAAAATGCATTTTCTTTTTGTATATTTTCCGGTCTAGCTCTAGAGCAAAACATCATGCTGTTCGGAAATATAGATACAAACCACATGTATTCACGCAAAATGAGTGTTTAGCCTTCTTTATTAAAAAAAATATGGAGAAAAATGAATTAAAGGATTATGTACAATTTTTCAACTATCCAATCGGTGAATGGGTTCACCTTTTCCCTCCTTCTCCGAGGGAAATTACTGCTCTCTACGCATAGCTCTGACGCTTTATGTCACGATCTATGCTTTCTTCCAATAATTTATTCTTCATGGAGTTTTTTTTGAGATCGTTAAATTAATTCGTTTATTTTTCGAAAACAGAATTATAATTTTCTTTCCTTTGCGAATGATTCATCGTAAAATATATTCAATCAAAAATTTAATTCGTCATGCATCCAGAACTAGTTAAAAAAAAATTTTTTACTTGCCATTTGGAATGTTGAGCTTTATTTTAAAAATTCATTGATGCGAAGAACGTAAACTCCAGCTAGTGATTTAATTATGATAGAATCTTGATATTAATATAAGTAAATAGCTATAAAATATTATATCAAAGCAGCATTATAGTATATCATTGTAAATATGATTAGCACAAAAATTTGATTTTGCTCATAGAATTTCATTTATTTTTAATGGAGCAAAATCTTTTATTTATTGCTTAGATTTTACTTAATTAACGTCACAGAAGAGCAGTATGAGGTCAATTGGCAATGGACATCGTGATTTTGAAACAGAGACAAGTGATGCAAATCTTCTATTACATTTTACGTCATTCTTAGATTTCCTAATACGAGTAATTACCTCACGTCGCAATTCAATACATTCACATAACATTTCAGATTAATATATCACCAACTTTATTAAAAAATAATGATTAATAAGTACAATAGAACCTTCTTAAATTGGACTACTTTTAATTGGATCTCCGGATAACCCGGATTAGTCTACATGAACTTTTTTTTTTTTTAAAAAAAAAGTTCATGTAGACAAACTTTTCCAGCACCATTTATTTGTTTCTTTTCAGTATTTTAAGAAACTGATTTCTTTACTATAACTTTCTAATTACTGGTGTGGAAGAAAAATCGTGAGAGGGGGATTTTATATACAAATATTCTGAGCAAAGCCAACAGTAAGTTAACACAACTCTTGTCACCAATCACAGACAAGAAATAATCGCTTCCTGCTCATTTAAAGAAGCTGAAAATGATGAATGTACAGATGAGCACAACATGATCAATGATGATCAATCAACAAGTGTGTTTTAGAATTAAATTTTCATTTCGAACGCTTGATGTTTGATTTTGACTATCAAGTGGCGACTACATCAAACGATCCTATACTGAGCGAATACGTTATCATGTATCTCGCAAGCGGTATGCAAACCTCCCACAGAAGAAGCTTACGATCTTTTTTCCCCTATGAGTAAGCGTCTCTGTATTTCAGTAAATATTATTAATAATCGATTTGTTCCATTATAAAAGTGTTTTTCTGTAAGTACGTTTTATTTTATTTCATTTTCCCCATTTTCGGAAAACACAAATTTTCAGCATCCCGAACTGACTCTGATGTCATTTATTCAACTTAACGAGGTTTTACAAAATGTTCCATAAGTACGTACTTTTTCCTTCGTACTTTCTTATAGGAATCGGATCCAGTCTACTGTATGCTGTCATTAAGATAAGTAGAATTCTCTGATTAGGGACTCAATTAGGTAAACACACTCCATAATATTAAATAATTCTGATGTTACTCATTCAAGACCAAATAAATTACATAAATATTTTTGGATGAATCTAATTTTATTAAATACTTGTGTAAATATTTTTTTGCAGCTTCTAATAAAAATTCAATGCTTTTTTTTTCTTCATATCCCCCCCCCCAGAAATTATTAACTATGTTGATTGTGCCTACCATTTACTTATTCTTAATTTAAACCGAAATTCGTTTAAAATTGTTTATGTAAGGTATTAGATCCTTGGATCCCTTTATAAGTTTCAATAATTAGAGTTAAATAAAGTTATTGTAATTAAAAATTCCATAGACTAATTTACAAGTTGTTTCAGTGTTTTAATTTTATTTAATTTTGTGGCATTCATTAGATAAAATTAATTCAATAATAATATAAATGCATTTTAAGCATGTTATTAGAAAATATAAATAATTTATTCCACATATTATGCAGTAATCAGATAAAAAAAAACTATGGATTTATCCAAATTTAAAAAAAAATATTCGTAAAATATATTTCTAAAGATATTAAAATAATATGTGAATAAAAAATAATAATAGCTTGCTTATTAACTACATTAAGTATTATCATCCATCTAAGGGTCTATTGTTTTAGTCAACAACAAAATGGTCACCGGAGCCCTTTTCAAAATAGTGTTTTCTGAATATCTTATCTAATAAATGAATGAGGGAGTGAGAGAATAAATATAAATAAGCAAATGTATGAGTGAATCAACCAATCAAATTTCCCTTCCGTTGTCATATTATCGCGCACGCGCGTTTGCTTTAACTCAAATATTTAATTTAATAATTAATTTTAAAATGTTAGCACCTTTTGAAGGCAAATTTCTTTCCTTGGAAAATTTTACTTGGAACAAATGTTTGGTTATTTTGTGTTATTTTATTTTGTAATATCTGCCCTTTTGATAATTTATGTAATAATACTTATATTGTTCATAAAATATATTTACAAATTGGAATATATTATGTACAAATGCATAAAATTCCTATATAAATATAATTTCTGATTTAAAAAAAAAACCGCCAAGTACTTTTATATAATTTCCCTTTCCTATAATAATAAAGAAATCCTGCACATATTCTAATCTAACAGTTTTCATGTTATGTAAACCAATACCTCCATTTTTTTTTTATTTTGCTAGAAAACATTGTACAATTTTCATTTATTTGTACATTCAAAATGACATTTCAGGTCCAATCGAAACTATGTTTTCTAGTACAATCGAAATAAAATGAGATGTTTGTAATAATATCCATATTTCAAGCACGAAAAAACATTTTCCTGTACTTCATTTGGTTAACGCTTTTTGTAGGATGTATGTGGTCGGGTATCACATTTTCAAAATTTCTGTTTATGATTCATAAATGGCGTTACTGATCCTGAGAACAACTTTGTGTGTGTATATGTGTGTTTTGATTTGTTGTGAAACACACGCTTTCGTTTAGATATTGTATATTACAGTTCATGAAAGTTTCGTTTAAATAAGCCTTGAAAAATAATAACTTAAGTTATAAATTTTATTTTATGCAATTTATATTCTTAAATTTTTGAGTGAACTGAAAATGGGTGATCATGAATCTAGAAATTTCAAGACGTGTAATGTATTCAAAATGTTGAGCTATGGAAAATAAGTTTACTGTTCATATCAGACTGTATGCAAAAAAGCCAACGTTAAGGCTCCCGTCTATCCGCCATTTTGATTTCATCAGCTTAATGTTAATCCTATGGAATTTCGACTTGAATTCTCCCATCTTTATTATTTGATCTATTTGAATGCAATAAAAGGCATCTGAAAGGGCAAAAAATAGTGAATGTTTCTGTGGAATTACTTTTTTCCTCCGAATTTTAAAAATATTTGAAAATATTCTTTAAAGACCGGAAAACTCAAAAACGAATAATTAAAATAAGAATAAAAATATTTTTAAAAATCTTAGGAAAAAAGTAATTCCACAGAAGCATTGATTATTTTTTGCTCTTTCAAATGCACTTTATTGCATTCAAATAGGTCAAATAATAAAGATGTGAGAATTCAAGTCGAAATTCCATAGGATAAACATTATGTCCAAGAAATCAAAGTGGCAGGTAGACGGGAGCCTTAAAGAGGGTAATGATGATTTTTATAATTCAATACATATACTCAAGTAAGAACCAATCAATGATTTTTTTACGCATATTTTGTCCATGAATACAATTTTCTTTCAAATTCGGTTATAAAAACAATAGACATTTTGGGGATCGATCTTTTAAAAATGTTTGAGCAATTAAGTGGTTAAATTCATCTGAAGATTTGTGCTTTAACAAATTGTTCTATGCTATGTTCAGCCAATTAAAACTTTTATTTTGAAATAAAAGAACTTTTAGTACCATTTAATTTTAAAATACTTTTAAAATTTTTATGGAAACCATAAGCGAGTGGAAACGAAAAAGATTTGAAAATAAAAGCAGTTTCTTAGCAAAGGAGTAGTAATAACTAGGTGAATATAATTTTTTAAACAAAAGGAGCAATAGAATAAATTATTATTTGATTTCATACCATTTATTTTTTGAAATAATAGAACTAACTGGTATAGACTGCAAATTGTTATCATTTTTTAAGAAAAATAGTAAAAGTCTGGTACTTTTCGAAACAAATCTTGCGTAAAAGTCTTCGGGATATATATATGGAAAAAAAGCCATTAAAATTTTTTTCTTCCCAATTTTTTGCTCCTTTCTCTCACTTCAAGAGTTTTTCATAAAACCCGAAAAAGTTTTATTTCTGCATTTACACACAGACTCAAGTGAAGAAAGTGGTGGGAAAAAAAGAAAAGGAGGGGGAAGGAAAATGCAGCCAGCTCTCTAGAAATAAATACATAAGTAAACAAAAATCTGAGAAAATATCTTTGAAAGGGAGGAAAAGAAGAAATCCCAAAATACACACACACAAAGAAATTACAAAAAAAAAAAAAAAAATGTAACAAAAAATACTTCACCAAACATACAACATACCAACCTCCCATGCTGCTTTTCTAACTCATACTTCCTTGGAACAGCAGAAGAAAACAAACAACGCCAATCCATCGAAATGTTTTTTTAAGCCATGAAATATTCTATCTATCCATTTGGTGCTTCCTCTCGCAAGTGAACATCAACGTAAAAAAAGAAGGAAAAAAAAAAAAGTAAAAGTTGAAGGAATAAGAAGGTATAAATAAATAAGTAAAAAAAGAAGAGAAAAAGTTAGAGAGAGAGAGAGAAAGTTTGAGCAAGCGCTGGCGAATCGGAACATGGGGTCATTAAGGGACGGACGGACGGCTGACAGACACAGGAAGCATTAGCGGCATCTTATCTAATGGCCGGTCCGAAAGAAGCATCACAAACAAAGACGTAGCAGCACTTTTTCTTCGCCACTACTTACCTCTGTACCTTCCTTCTGCTTTTTTTTTTCTCTCCGCCTTTTCTTTAGCTTCTCTGCCCTGCACCTCAACCCTTCTGGTATCAAAACAGAAAACTTTTCGACATTTCCTTGTTCACGTTAGAAGTTCGGCATCGCTGAGCAGCCCCCCCCCCCTTTTTTTTTTCTTTTCTTTTTCCTTTCCAGTTTGCAAGAAAAGATCAGGAAACAAACTCTCATTTTGGATATTTTATGCAAACATGAGATTTGATAAGGTTTTCGCGTGGGTGGTTAACAAGACGTTTATACAAACTCGAAACACTGCGACGCAATCATTTTTATTACATACTTTCGATAGCAAGACAGACTCTTGTCTGTGTTGGTGAGAAGAAAATAAATGATAGGAAGAGAGTAAGTAACATTTGAGAGAGAAAATTTCCATACTTGAATAGGAAATTTGAGGAGATTAGTATCCCTCATTTTTTTTTTTATTTAAGAAATGTTTCCACAGAATTAACTCTACAAATTTCTAAGCAAATTACTTTTTGTGTATTAAAAAAAGATTCTACAGGATTAGAATGCATAAGAATACTATAAAAAATTCGACAAGCACTCACTTTCCGTATCAATAGCTACAAATCAAATAATGCGGTAATGTTTATTAACGTGGCTCTTAGATGCAACACAAGAGTTATTGGCGACATACTTCATAATATTAGACCTCGATCAAATGACGAGGGGGATACCTCAGCTGGAATCTCCCTCTCCAAGCTTTCTCAATGCACCAATGGGAGGACTTGGAATCTTGACAGATTTAATGTGCATCAGAGTTGCTACACGTTGGGCCTTTGGTGGTATCAGACTCGAGCCTACAATTCGGCGAAAACAACACATGTCTCTAATTCGCAACTATGACCATTAGGCTACACGGTCATAATGGAGTATTGTCATAAGAGTTTTTGCAAAGGAAAAAGCGGTGCATAATAAGCTTGTTTTTATGCAATCCTTTCCTTTATGTACATTTTTTATAATCGATCTTTTTTATACTGTATCTAAAAAACAAAGCCCATCAAAATACATAATACTAACAAAAAGTTATTAAAAAAGTAATTTAAAAAGGAAGGAACAGATGGCCGACCAGCTATTACATCAGCACATTACAAAAAATATAATCATATTGCACCACCAATTTTATTATAGCACTTCTTGACCTCTATCGCGCTTTGCTCTTCCACTAACTTAACACTTTGAGGACTTAAAATCAATTTTCATGCATTCTATATCAATTCCGAAAGATTTTTAAAATTTCCAAATGAGCTTCGATCTTGTAGATCTGCTTGTCACGATATATTGCTAGTACCTAACTAAACAACCATCGTCGCAAAAAACTACATTGCATAAAAAAAAAAAAAAAAAAAAAAAACGTGCATTCTGAACGAGTGTGAGTCAAGAATTTCGAGTGATGATATTAGATTTGAGCTTGTTTTCCAACAAGAAAAAAATCTGCGTTATTAACCATGCGAATAATTATTTTTATCTGCATATTTTGAACTTTTCATTTATGTAAAATTTTAACATGTATAAACAATTGAAACATTTAAAAATTTTCCTGTGTATAAATTAATCTCTGTCTTGCTTGAGAAATCAATTGCAAGCTAAATCGTGAGAAGTCGAGTAATATTTTCTGTATCAAACCTCTTCTGCAGTCTCTACTTATCGCACTAATTTTTTCATTATGTGTTGCAATCAATATACTTTATATCTGCTCATGAAGTTTCAGATTTTTTTTTTTTTTTTTTTTTTTGCGTGTTTTCTTCTATGCGGTTCCTTTTCCCACGCATAAGAAAAAATTTACAGTATTTTTCGTTACTCTCCCTAATTAAATTTTGTGTATGAAAGAAAACATTAAAAACTATAAATTTGAACTAAAAAGACACTGTTGAAATATTACATATCAAAATTAAGACGACACTCAAAATTTCAGGGTTCATTTTAGAAAAGACCCCCGGAACGACCATTCTTTAAATCTCAACTGGCTATCCATCTCCTGGTCATTATTATGTCTTTATTCTTAGAATTTGAACATTTTACACGGCATATCAATGAGAAAAACTCTTAGTTACCATACTAATCCCTACTATCCCCATGTTTCGGTCATCGTTGAAGAAAATCGTACATATTTACGAACCGAAAAACTATTTTTTCTTTCAACTTTCGCGCCAAATCTTTTTTCAGAATTAGAAAGGTGAAGGAGATGAATTTTTATGAATTCTTTCCAATCACGAAAGAAATACCTCCTCATCACAGCCATTGAAAAAAAAATTAAAATAATTTCAAGTTCCATAATTAATAAAATTCAAAGTAAAGAAATTAAAATTAAAACTAAACTCAAGATTAGTTTTTGTCTGTGCTTTTTGGTATGTTTAGTACTCAGCGACCCGCTCAATCAGATTCGGCCAGGTCACCGGACTGCCGTTGCACTAAAACGTAATTAGACTTGACGACGTCGACGTTTCCACTCCGCATCACAAACTGAACTGACTGTTTGCGAGTTGGAGGGGGAGAAGCACTCTCTTATCGAGAACTACACTGAACAATTAAATTCTGTTTTTCATATCTTTTTGAAACGATGAGTACAAAAATATAATATACATTTACGCCGTAGTCAGTGTGAATTTTATTTTTCGGAAATAGTTCAGTATTTCTGTTTATCATTTTTTTTTTTGAGAGAAAGGTTTACTTTCTCAGTATTTTAAATTTTTAAACTCTTATTTGATAACAAAAAAGGCAGTTTTTCAAATTCATTTATTTTTAAGCAAAATCTTGCTTTTATTGGAGGAAACAACATTTTTTCATTTTTTTTTTTTTTTTTTGTCTCTCTCTTCTGCTTTATTTACAACTAGAACTAGAGTGGTAATGCATATTAAAAGTCATTCAGGTTTAAATTTTTTTTATTGATAACAGGAATATAAATAGTTGTGATCTAATTTTTACTTAAGTTAAAATTAAGAAAAAAGTCGTACGTAAAATTCAATTAATTATTTGTGAGCAGATTTATTTAATTGTTACTAAATGAAATCATGCACTACTGTTAACGTTTTATATTTCCGAAAAATTCTGATGATTTATCATTCAAGAATAAACTCTAATGAATTTGTATAAGGGCATTTTTGTAGAATAAATTACTACATGATGATTTAAGTTTCCTGTTTTTGAAAAATTTAATTAACATATAACACGTAAAAATAAGTTGTTTCATTTAATATAGATTACTTCTTGTAAGTTTTCTTAAAAATTCTATTTCAGTTAAGAAAATATTTTTTAAAAATTGTTAACAAAACATTTGAATTTAAAAGGAAATAAATTTTACACGAATCAGTAATCTCAAAAAAAGACCAAAATTTTTTTTTCTGGTCAGGCCTAGACCTACAAACTTATCAACCAATACAACTGAGACATCTGTATTAAAATAACAATTAAGATAACTGTATCAATACTTTCGTGATTACTATGTTATGTGAATTGATTATTATTTTTGTTTGCCATTATTGATCTTAACAACAGTCTTCGTGAACATGTTTGAGTGAACGCTTATCAATTTAAATCAACTCTTGCCAATTCCCGCGGATTTGAGTGAGTAGACGAATTTACTTTCCTTGTACACTCTTCCGATCTCTTCTAGGATTCCTCTGATAGTTTCTTAGATTAAAAACAATAGAATACAACGTCTCACTTTGATTCAACATTACTCTCATTAGTTCACCACTATCTAATACATTCATTACACTTGATACCTTCAGTTTGATCTGATGAATCACGTTTAATTTTATGGAGGTAAGGTTTCATTTTAAGCAATTCAAATAGCAAAATCTTCGAGGTTAATGAAGGATAAAACACCCTATAGTCCAACGTTCCATTTATTTGAGTAACACATTGTTACTAGATTATATCTTTTGTGAAATATCATTCTTTTTCCAAGACATATTTGAATAGAAATATTTTATGCAGAAATATACTGAAGTAATTCATCATTCATTTAAGCCAATTAAATTAAAAAACAACAAATATCAAGTTGACAGACTAAGGGATTTTCATTATGATATTAATGATGAAACTCTGCCTCTCCCTACTTTTTGTCTCTGAAAACTCTCAGTGTGTGTTTATCTTCTCGCTAATTATCATAATATAATCAAGAAACTCCTCCTGAATATAAGAGAGGAAGCAGCTTCTTTTTTAAAAGGCGGAAGTTTCTGTTCGGCAGCAAAAATCGCTCGTCAATCCACTCCCCAAATTTAGTTTATGAATCCCTCCAGGCCCTTTACCAACCGCTTCCATCGATCACAGCTAATTAAAACTCCATTCATCAGTTTCTGGCTTCTCGAAGTTGCCGCAGGATTAAAGTCCCATCAGCGGGCGACCAGGGCTGATGCGTCCTGGAGGAATTTGTATGCCACGGCGTCCTGGTCTCTGGAGCATCGGAGAGAAGTTTCAAGTTCTTGTTTTCTGACGTCCTAATTCATTTAATGGCAAGGGAAGAAGCAGGCTTCTCTCCGGTAATTAGTGAATTCCGCTCTTCCCCCCTGCCTGAAGGTCCCAGTGGAATACCCGATGCCCGACTTCCTAATAGCAATTCCTGGCAGCATGGAGATCACTGAACACCATAAGCTGCTTCCCTACCACTAATTAGTTTACTGGAAACAGCGGTGGCAAGCTAAGAGGGTCTAGGACCAAGAAATAAAAGGGGGAAAAAACGTCTTTACTGAGAGTGTTTGGTAAGAATAAAAGAAGAAAGGAAGAGGAGGGTTGGGTAATTCTCAGGTGGGTCTTACCCTAATCTCTTTCCCTCTTGGCTCTTGAGGAATTCTAAAGTTTTGGAGAAAATTGATAATGTATATCCTACTTCGTTCTTCCTCAAGCCATCTTCGGTTTAATTTCTTTTTTGCGCTTTTCTCTTCCGAGTGAAACGTCAAAGAATTCATGCAGGTGCGGTTTAATTGCTCAGCTTCGGAAGTGTCCCCAAACAGGGTGGGGAAAAGAGCAATCGAATTTTCGAAAGTAAAATTGGTCTGGGCATTGAAGTCACAAAATGTTCTCAAATAAGAATTAGGAAAGTTTGTCATAAATGCTCTTAAAACTCCCGGTTGTATCGATTGAAAGAATCTACTTTTGATTTGGTAATTTTATAAAAATGTATTTAATTGAAATGATTGTCACTGTTTTTCATTTTTTTAAAAATTTGAAATAAATTTATTAGTAAAAATTACAAACTTCTTTTGAAAATATGTATCTTAAGCTTTAAATATATGATAACTTTAAAAGATAAATTTTCTTTTCCCTTTCTTCTGTTAGCTATGTATAGTAGGTGAAATTTTAAGTAATATTACTTATATTTTTTATGATATTACTGGTACTCTTTTAAGTGATGCACTAAAGAATATCAAAATTTGTTGACTGATACATATAAGGATTTTATTAGAAGCAATCCGATTAAAGTAATTATATATTTTATTCCTAAGTTATTGCTTTCAACTTCTATTTAAATTTTCATTTCCTTAATTATGATGATATATTATTGAATACTTTTCAATGCACTGCTAAAATATTTGCATTTCTACTTCAAGAAGTTTATTTGCTTCCGCATTCCGTACATTATTTGTGTTTTGTATAGCAGCTCGCAATGAAAATTTAGAAGCATTAAAATGGAACTTTTCAAAACAAACCTACAAGTTTAATTATCGATGTAATTAGTACGTTAACCCATTGCTCAAACTCATTTTTTTTTCAATTATTACTTGTTATTACTCTTTGTAAATTAAACGGAAATATTTGTGCAAAACATTAAAGAGTCTGCAAAAATTTGAAGCACCTTTTTTTAAATCTATTTTTCTTAAATAGTAATATTTTAGAATCATATGATGTATCACAACTTAAATAAAGTTACAAGTATAATTAGTGATGTATAAAATTAGCATTCTAAAATAAATATTTATGTTCGCAATAACATCTACATTCTAAGATTAATTAAAATTTCATTGATAATTGAGCAATATTTTTATTTTATTTGCTACTCATTGCTTATTTTGGCCGGTCAAATAAAACAAGAAAAGACAAGTGTGGAAATTAAATCTTTTTGCGTTAACATAGAAGGATAGTGACGATTTGCGGCGTCAATGACTGTTATTAAAAATAGACACAATGCCATACGAGGTCTTCAAAATTGTTACAAAAGACAGATCTCTGAGCGGCACCCTCTTTTCTATGCACTTATAAAAGTTTGATGTATACTGCCATATACTATATGTTTTAAGCAAACGTTGTGTCAAACAATGAGTGCTTTTCGTTTCTTCCTGGGCAAAGTGCACGTGCTTAACTTATTCCTATCTAATTTCATCAGGATGCTGCATTACGTCGATTGCACCTTATAAAACTTAGTTATTGCATTTGAGTAGTTAGATGCGTAGATAGTGCACTATATTTTTTTGGGCCTCCCCCCCCCCCTCCCCGCGGGGGGGGGGGACATATACGATAGGTTTTTTGGGAAAAGGTTAGTGGATTTTATTATCTAGAAATAACAGCTAAAATTATCGAGCCTGAATTTACATCGATTATAAACGCACAAATTTCATTTTACAAATGAACGATGATAATCTACTGACCATCATGTACAAGAAAAAAAATATATCTTTCTATATAAAAGTATTATAATTAAGCGTTAACTAGTTAAGAAAAGGATCTTGACCACGGTAATGACACGAAATATTGATCAAAAAAAAAAAAAAAAAAAAACTAAACTATGAAACAAACGGTACTTCATTGAGCACGAATCAGTGAATATTGGTATTTATGGCGCTAGACTGAAATCGGGCTATGTTTTGCCAAACATTTGTGTCATCCGTAATCTAGACAGATAGAAAGGCCCAAAATGAGAAAATTATTGACAAGGATTACCGAAAATAAAAAAGGATCGCTAGGGTATCCCTGAGGCACGTCACCCAACTTTTCAAAGACAATAAGCTCAACGGGAAAGAAAAAGATCACTAGGGTTCCTCGGAGTCATAATAGCCGTACTTTGCAAAAGAATATATGCCTTTGAGGAGAGTTTTCGATACGGGATCAAGCAGCGATTCGTCTGAATCTGCCTCGCAATCATAATGGTTAGAAAAACACATCGTAGTTACTGATTTTGATGCAGCAGAAGACGATTTTGGGAACTCTTTGGAGGAGGCAACCACTCAAAAAACCGGTTTTGCCTTTGATGAAAATAGTGTATTGGTCTCAAAACTAATACCGCAACACATGCCTTAAGAAATTTTGGAACTTGCGAACGAGTTGCAAAAAAACAGGAAATAAATAAATAAATAAATAAATAACAAAGTAACTTGAATTTCCGTTGTTCTTCAATGTGTTAATCGACTTTTCTTTTATTTTTAAAGAAGAAAGAAGTTTATAAAATTACATAGCATTTAGTTTGAACGCCGTATTTCGCGTTAAATGATTTTTCATGATAAGCTTTTTCATGTTAAAAGCCTTTCATTACATTTTGTCGAAATAGTTTTCTTTAGTCTCGAATTTCTAGAACACTCTTTGGCATTGGTTGTAGCTTGAAGAATAAAGAAAGTTAAATTATTTAAAACTCCCAAGGAAACTCGCCATCCTCACAGAACTTTAATCTCCCCGTTCAAAAGTGACATTCGTCATTTCTATCGGCCGAGGGGGAAAGGGCCTTCCCGATCTAATCTAAAACCCGGACAAAACTTCCCCCTCATTCTAATGACAGTCTTCAGGAAAAGTTCTGCTTCCAGAAGATCTGCAAAAGACAACAGCGAGTAAATACTTTTATCTTCGATCTTCACTTCCAAGTCTCTTCTCGTCGAAAATTGGTAGAGTTCCCCGATTAGCGAAAACGGGGGAAGAAAAAAAAATAGTTACCCACCCACACCCACCATCTCCTGTCTTCTCAATCCCTCTATCTCCCCGTGGAAAACTTCGTCATCCAAAATTTTCAAAACTTGCTTCTAAAAGGCCTCGCTCAATTTAGGAAAACAGAGTTCTCCGGTTGCCCTGATAAGCCGAGTCGAGTAATTATTTTTTCTCTTTTGCCCGGAAAGGCAAAATCTACAGCTAATCTCCATAAACTGGCAATTTAGAGAAAGGCTTTTCTTCGTTTGTGCAAAATTCTGTGCATGCATCCCCCCCCATTCCTTCTTAGTCATTCATTCCTCCTCCTCCTCCCTCCCTCCAAAAGCTCAGATTTCAGAATGACTTCTCGCTTCCTCCACCCCATCCAGCGCATTCTTTATAATAATCCCGCGTTACATTCTCCAGCGTACTGGGGGTGTGAGTAATTATGAGAGGCTTAATTAACTAGCTTTCTGAGGGAGGGCTTTAATTAGTGAAGGGATGGAGGGGTGCGTAAGGTATGAGGGTGGAGGGATGCACGAAGCACTGGCGTTGTCTAGAGTTGTTAAATACTGATTTTCTGAGCTTTGTGCGCGGTAATGGCGAGAGATTTTCGCGAGAAGACTACCTCAGAGAAGGGAAAGGAGAAATGTATAATATTTAAGGACTATCGAGTTTCAATAATTGTGTTTGTGAATTATTTATGTCGAAGAAATGGTGGTATTTGCAAACACGATTGCGTCATTGAACAGGAAACGAACTATCGATGTTGCAATGTATCATAAGAATGGCATGCTACTCTTTCAGAATTAACATAAAAGAATTTTAAAATATGATATGATGGATCTGTGAATTGAGAGGAAATATAAATCTAACTTTCGTGGAAATATATTTCACTTACTGGTTAAAAAAAGAATACTTTTTTATAAATATATAAATGCATGTATAAAAAGGAGTCGAAATGGATTTACCTTTTCAAAAATTGATGGAATTCGTCATTAAATTTAAATTAAAATAATATCCAAACATAAAAAGCACACACAAATATACTTAAGAGATTTTATTGTAAACCACACTCCATCAATAAGATACATAATCAGACAAAATATACTTAAATAAAGCTCTTAAAGGTAAATGTAGCTAAGACAAAAATACAGCACATAAAATTCAATAACTAAAAAATTAGTTAAAATAGTTGTAACAAAAGGATTTTTGTTTTTCCAGAATTGAAAATCTTTCGAAGGTTCTGGTTTTATTGAAGTTAAAACATTCATAAATCTGACTTAGTAAGGTGATATCTCTAATATCGATTGTACATCGATGTTTAATCCACCGTAATTTTAATCATTAAATTTTCAATTGCTTGATGTTATAAAAATGAGTTGAAAGAATACATATTAGTAACTACACAAGATCCCACCAATGTAATTTTAATTTAAATGTATTATGATTCAAAGATTAACGAAATCTATTTCTTTGGCTATCCAGTAATTTAAAGAATTCTTATATCAATAAGTTAATCAAGTAAAATTATTATCGAGTTAGGAACCGAAAGAATTCATCGATTGATTCACGGAACTCATCATTATGTGGGAATAAAAAGATTATTCCAGTACAAAAAGCACACGCACATGATTATTCTTCAGAAATTTTATTTATGACTGCACTATGACAACAAGATGCTGAATCAGACAATACTATAACAATCCACATGGCAGAATTTGAACTCTCGAATTAAAATTTTTCCACATAATTCTTTTTTTAAACAAATGACAGTTATAAATTTTATGAAAAATATTAATCTTCTAAAGGATTCAATAAATATTAATTTAGCAAATGAATTAAAGAAACATATTGATCTACCAAAAACGATTTAATGAAAAAGTATCAATCGACAAAACGTTGTTTTGAAAAATAATGATTAACAGAAATTTCCAACACGTTTTGGACTTCCAACTCAGTTCTTTTTAACATTTTTTACTATACAATCAGTCTAAGTATTTGACAAAGGAAATAACAAGAAACAGGTGAAATTCTTCCTCTGAATTCCAACACTAAATGTTTTTATATTTTTCGAGAAATCGAACTTCGTTTTGTTAAGCATCTAACACCGCTATATATAGTAATTAATTATAAGTATTCATTATAACTAGATGTTCTCAAATTTTTTTTTAAAAAAAAAAAAAAACATGTCAAATTTTAGAAGGGGAAAAAGCATAAGCACAATGAATTTTTTCCCTTTGCTTTACGTCATTTGAAAATCTGTAATTTTTTTATTTCATATCTATCTTGTGTGTAGCTATTTTCTACTAATATTCGTCATATACTACTTAGTATGATTAACCTGAAGAGAACAAAAAATATTTTAATGAGTAAAAAAACACATTAATTTATTTTTATTTCAAAATAGTTCATCATTCTGGCATTTATCGTCAACTATGACTTGAAAAAAAATTATTAGAAACATGATGTGTATTTATTTGTGAGAGATACATTTATTTATTAATATACATTCAGTAGGTAAAAAATTAAAAGCACCTTGCTACACACTACTAAAACATCAAGTGGGACCAACTTTGACTTTAATGACAGCAGATATTCTTCTAGGTATGCACTCTGCACTCTATAAGTTGCTGCAACTGTTGAGGAGGAATTTTAGCCCATATTAATGAATCGGAGCTGTTAATTCCATCAGATTTGAAAGTACTATTTCGGAGCTTTCAGCAGACCTTCAAATCTCATCCTACAAACACACAAGATTAAGATCGAGAGACTAAGGGAGCCACATTGAAGCTATTGATACTCTGAATGATGTTCCTCAAACTCATCTCAGACAATTCTCCAGTATGAAATAGCAGTGATCATCTGGAAACATTATGACCGTAAACGGGTGTATGTGGTCAACAGTGATATGGAGGTAAGTACTGGCGCTGACGGGTGTCTCCTATGGAAATAAGGGTTCAAGAATATATGAAAAATTTTCTCCCAATCCGTGATTCACCGACACCCGCTTGAATAGTTGTCATTTGTCATGCCGGTGAGTGAATGAAAGTTGGGGTTTATGGCGTAAGAATCAATTCTTACAACGCTCAGCGAACCATGTGTAACTGTGACTTAGAAGAAAGAAATCTGGATGAAAAAGCAAAAAGTGATTGAAAAGATGGAAGGGAGGAAATCGAAAAGGATCACTAGAACATCTCGTAGATATGTCACTTCATTTTTCATGCGTCAGATCTATTTTTTCGTGCCAAATTCATGACTTCGTACTGCATGCACCACACATAGACAATCCATCAAGGTCATGGAGAAGAAAACTAAACTCATCAGACTAGACAACTTTCTTCCGTTCATCATGTGTCCAATTTCGGCGTTCTGTAGCCCACAAAATATACTTTCTTTTGTTTAGCCGTGAAATCAATTTTAACTGTGGTTGATCACTGGCTATTAAAATTATTTTGTTTCATAATTTGTCTTGTAAAGAATAAAGATATGCATTGCGATGTTCCAAAGTTGCATGGCTCTATAACTCTTCTGTTGTTGTATACTGTGTGTCATTTACTTGACATCTGTTTTATTCCGAAGTATTTTACCCATACTATTGAGCTTTCTGCTCGAAAATCTTTTGGTTTAGCTGCCATTCTCTGTAAGATAAAAGCCTAGAAGTTAGCGGCTTAGTAAATATTGGAGCTGTCCCTTCCGGGGCAAACAATCCTGGTGCGTCCAAACCCCCTACGCTCTCTTGTATTTTTTCGATGAGTAGGGAAATCGTAATGTTAACTAGTGCTTCTGACCGGGAGAAAGCATTTTTAATCAGAAAATTCGGTGTATAACCTCAACGCGAGCGCTGCAGGATCGAGTAGAAGTTTGAATGAGTGATATTCCTAATTTTTTGGTTCCTTAGTGTACTTCAGCTACTTGTCAAACACGATATAACGCAGAAAACTCGAGTTAATTTCGATATAATTGATGAAACTATTCTTCTGCAGGGTAAAAAAAGGATGAGAAAATAAACATTGATTTTGATTAAAGTATTATTCATTGGGGGAAAAAGAGCTGAGAGAAGATAAGATATTTCCCGAATGTCCATTGAGAAAGCGAGGGAGAGTTGTCTGATCCTGCCTACTACAATCACGAGTCATAGATCCCCCCGGAAGACAACTCCTACACCGGCGGTGACAAATGCAGTAATTTAAACATGTATTTAATGTCCCTTGGTTTAAAAAGACATAAGAGAACTTTTGTGTACACGAAACAGATATGTTAGTAACAAATACTCAGCTTCTATCTGAAGTATGTCTTTCCCGTATTAGGAATTTGCCTAGAAATTTATAGCAGAGGATTGTAGTTACTTTTGTAATTAAAACGTTAGTAATAATTTCCAAGTGTGTTTTGGATATTATTTTCAAGAAATTTTTTGGATTGGAGGTACCATTTTAAAACAAACCACTCTCCAAACTTAGCCCCATTCCAATGTAAGGAATTTGATTCCCATTATATTTGATGGGCATCAGCTACTCTACGGTGGGACTAGTGGCATCAAGACTCGAACCCACGACTCGATGGAAACAGCGCCGATCACGAACTCACGACCATGGCCCCTCAGCTAAAGTGGTTGATCCTCCTTTTTGCGAACCTCTTATATATATATATATATATATAACCAGTGATTTAAATCAATTCTAGTATATCATTTTTCGATGTGAAAAAAAATTGTCTCTATTCCAAGAAATTCTATATGACTTCATCGGATTATCTTAAAAACACACATTTCATATGAGTGGCGTGTTGCAGATGCAATAAAAGGGGGATAATGGAATTGCTTCAGAATTATCCCTTTTGAATTGCCGGATGCGGAACTGCAGAAAAAGAGATTAAGAAATTTAACAAACATTTTGATCCACATCACGAACTACTCCACCAATGAAAAAAGAACCTTGAAGGAGAAGATTAACTTTAAAAAGCATAGAGAAAAATTGCTTTTTTTTTACCATTTAAAGCAATCTTCGATATCATGGGTTAAATTTCAAGCGAAGACTATCTTAAACTGCCAGTCAAGCGGAACAAATTTTTCTTTATTTAGAATATTAACATTTTAAAAGCATAAGTTTAAATCTGTTTAAGCCCTACCGGATTTCTCAAATAAAAGATTTATGCCGTTGTTTTTCCGAGGACGAAAATTAGCATAAAAAAGGTTTCTTCGGATTGAAAATTCTAAGCTCATACTGAACTGGTTTATTTTTCAAATAAAAAGGCAGAAATCTAGTTGAATGAGGTGATATTTTGCGTTTCGTATGTGAAGCATTTTAACTAGATTACTTTTAATTCTCATGAATAAACAAATATCATATTTATCAAAATATGAAATTTCTGTAGTAATAATCAGGAAATGTAATATTAATATACAAAATGTCAGCAGAGTGAAAGATGAACTCATTTTTACATTTAATAGGACTTTCACAAGGAAACTGTTTACAATCCTTCAAAATATACCCCATCGTACACCGTGAATCTCTGAAAACGGGGGTACAAATCGTTGAAAATTCTTGAAAATTCCTCCACTTGTACAGCTCTCAGTTCCCATTTCACAACTTGTTTGTGTGTGTTTATATATAATATCTGTAAGACTTCATCCTCTGAGAACCTTTTTCAGATCAGGAGACAGGGGGAAATCCGATAGTAACAGGTCTAGGGAATACGGTGGGTGCGAAAGTTCATTAACCCAATTTAGAGCTAGACACCGCTTTACATGCGTAGCGGTACGCAAACATGCATTATCGTTCAAGAGAAACCAAAATCCAGGCTGCTTCAGATGCAGCCGTACGCAACTAAAACGAGCTAAGAGTCATTTCAGCACCAAACATTAAAATTCTCTATAGACAATTTGACTTTTTCGAAGAAATTCTATGAGGATTATTCTCTGTTCAATGAGATGCCATAAAACCACTTCACAGACAAAAGTGGATAATAAATTTACACACGAAAACACGCGCTACTGTTAACAGAAGGTTAAGGAACACGACGAGGGTGTCGCTGATAATCGGATTGCTTCCATCTATTTATGGTACTCATCTTATATAATATAGGGTACACACACGCAAAGAAATAGGTATGAGGGATATTTCAAAACTAGAGTTTGAATTAATTATCTAAAATGAGTGAATGAAAGGTGGGTTTTGAGACTTAAGAGCCAAATCTGGATATGTTGCACCAAATATTGTGTGCCTCTGATCTGGTAATTAGGAAAGCAAAATAAATAAATAAATAAAAAGCAATCGATAAAAGGAAAGTTCGAAAACAAAGAGGGATCGCGAGAGTATCCCGGGGAGCATCATCAGCGTTTACCAAAGACATTGTACGAATGTTGTTGTTTATGACAGAAGAGCGAAATCTAGCAATATTGTGCCAAACATTTGTTTAAATTGTAGCCTATGCAGCAAAAAAAAAGGTTGACAAGAAGGAAGGTGAGAAATAGAAAAAGAATGCTAGGGTATCTGTGGGTGCGACAATCAAATCCCATAGGAAAGGGAAAAGGTCACTAGAGTGCCTCGAATGAGTGATGCCAGTGTTTACCTGATGAAGATAAGCCCCTGAATGGTTCGCTACTTTCATTCAAATGTGCCATCAATTTTAAATAAAGTTCAGTCAATAATCAAAGGGTCACACATTGAAATATATTTATTTATTACCTAGGTAGAATAATTAACTCTAAATAAATTTAATACATTTATTTGCGGAAATCCTCTCATTTCCTCAACTAGAGAGTATCTCGTATTAATTATCTCTGAATGAATTTCTTAAAGTGGGCTCGAGTTAGGATCGAATCTGCACTAATGTCATCCATCGCATAATCTCTTATTAGATATCTCCTTCAGCCTTCTATCAATCTCTTTTCATTCTCTCTCAACACTTGAACCTCCAATATACAGTTCTTGCTGTGCATTCCTCCTTCTATTCTCCACATTTCAATTCATAGTAACTCTGACTTGCATAATGCTATAAGTTGAGCTGTTAGTCAACCAGTATCTTAGAAATATCTACAAGGACAGTTAAAAAGAAGTAGGCCTCCTAACCACCACAAATTACTTAAATATTTTTTTTTGTGTCAAAGTGATGTAAATATAAAATGCTTTCTAATTACATGTGCTCATAATAAATTTCTCTTTAATTCTATTAATTAAAATTTTTGCTTCTTACTTAAGCATTTTAGACATAGTACAGAGAATAGTCCTGAACTATCAAGAATAAAGAATTCTTTACTGTGAGGCAGAATGCTCGAACGTGTTTTTCGAAATAGCATTACAGTATAAGAAGTGTAGTAAATGAAATAGAGATTGAAAGTATTGAGAGATATATAATTGGAATTATATATCGAGTTTAATGCTAGAGAGATTTTGCTAATCACTATATTGGTGCGGAAGTCGGATCCAATTTATTCAACTCTATTTGCTATTATTAGAATTCTCAATTATAATCTTCGGTTGAGGATGCGATTAAATAAAAGACTCCCCATTAGTAATTTATTTTGATCATTCTAAGCTGGAATAAAGCGGTTAAAGATTTTCTTGAGTGACAATTATTTGCGTCAATGTTTCTTACTGATAACGCGCGCGAATACAATTTGTTACAAATTTTAACTAATGTTTGGAAAGCTGAGTAATACTCCGTTTGAAATTATTATTCAAATATGATTCATTTTCGCCTCTATCGTTTAAGATTACTAGTTTGTTCTGTCTTCTGATTCCTGAAGAATTAATAATACTAACTATATTTTTATTCTGTTTTCTAAAAACAAATGTCGAGTTAAGAGTGTGTTACATTTAATAAAAGTTGACGTACCACTCTCTTATGATATGTTTAGATAAAACATGCTATTATTAATAATATAACTAGTTCTTTAATATATTTTTCGCATCTTTCCTGTTCCACTTTTATTTTAGATTCGAAAAGCTTCGAATTATATATCTTGTAACCAGATAATGAATCTCTCCCGTCCATCTCTGATTAATTACAAAAAAAAGGAAGTTTAAATGTTTTATTTATTTATTTATTTGGAAAGGGGGGGATTGCTATTACTCTGTCCTTACTTGAGCACCAACTAGTGTTAACATCCGAGATCCCTTCTGATTTGCTATGTCGAGGCTAAGAGGTCAGCTATAATATAATCAAACTGAATATATTTTATGCAATACCTATGAGAAATGATAAGATAAACAATATATTGTTCTGTTGAGAATCCATCCGTGCTCTACGTGGATGGTAGCGGAATACCGTGCTTTGGCTCTTGCGCCATAAAACCTGACAGTCACTCACTAAATGGATGTTAATCACGTGGGTATCGTGGGCAAACGATAGGTGCCCCGCATATGTCAAAACTACGTGGTATGCTGATATATAAGAAGTTAATTTTGTTCTCTCCTTTTTTAGATCATCCAGATTGACTAGATAGACACTAGCTTTCCAGGAGCCATTTTTTGGTGTTTTATCGCGATTTACAGCCCTAGGTCTGCAGCAGATATGTTTCTCGGAATTTGTATTGTGTAATTCAAATTTATTTTAATGAATGTAAAATTGTCACTGTATTTTTTTTTTTTTTTTTTGTTGTTGTTGTTAAGTTTATCATTGAAAACAAACAGTGAAAAGACCATCAAGTAGTTTTCCTTTCTGGCTCCAAAATACAGGCTAATAATAAGGAATAGATATACTAAAGGTTATTTATTTATCCAAGATTAGTTTAAATTAATTTTTTTCAGTTCTTTCATTTTAATGATTTAGTTTTAAGAAAAACTCAGGCATCAAACGTTATATTTTGTAATTAAATACAAGTAGAAATTTTATGAATTTCTTAAAGACCTAAATCGTAAAGTGAAATTTTAATATACAATGAATAAATCCTCGTATAGTACTTAAGATGTGTCTCTAGATGATAAAACAATTAATGGAGCAGCGTTCATTAATTGGTCATTAATGAAGTCATCAGAAAAACGCGAGACTCAAAATAAACAAAATTTAATTTTTAAGTCATATTTATGTTAATTTGTATGATATAATAACACTCACAGAAATATCAGATTATCAAATAATTTTAAATAAAAACATAGTATAGTAAACGAATGAATGTGTGTGTGTGTGTGTGTGTTGCTACCTTACACAATTCAGTCATTTATTGTACTGTATGTTTTTTCAAGTAAAAACACAAAATAATAAACGAACGAATATGTTATAACGGCACAAATTTATAAGAAAAATTGGGACATTTTTCTCAAATGTGCATCATTTTTTAAAGTATGCTTACATCAGGTTCTTTGACATCAAATGATGGTAATCTTAACAATTAGTTCTTTCTAAGATAATTCCCAACGGGACAAAGTTAAAAATTTTTGCTTAAGTGCATGCTAATATTAGAATTTAAAGGAGAAAAATAATCACATGGAGCGTGAGAGTGGATTGAAATATTTTGTATTACCAATTAGAGCAATCAATGCAAAACTTCACTGCGCAACCGTTTAGTTTTTTCCGCATCCGCTAAAAATATTAGCAGTGGCATAATAACGTCATCAGTTTATACTGAAAGTTGATTATTTTCCGAAGAAGCCATTTTATTTAATCATCTGTTTGTTTCGATTAATATATGTATACTAAAATATTTTTATAAAATGTTTCCTGAATTTTATTTTAAATATTCACCCATGCGAAGAATGAGTACTCCAGCTAGTTGTACATGTAAAATTCAACTCATCAGGTAATCCATTTTTAAGATACTCTCCAACGGGAAAAAAATTAAATTCTGTAAGAGGGCAAGTTAATATAAAAATAAAAAAAACCTTCACTAAAGCGGGCGAAAGCATGGATTGGAATGTTTTGCTATCGCGACAATCTCCCTTTTGAAGTCCAGTGCAAGTGGCCATTTGGCCGGCCACCCGAATAATGGGAAAGCGATTCCTGCTCCCAAACATGGATTGCTTGCCTGTAATGGCAGACATCGATCCGGATTTTGAGCCGGGATGGATAAACCATAAAAAAGGGAGAGAAAAAATCTACAAAACTTTCCAGGCAGCGCGATTTTTCTGTAATATTCAGGTAATTAAGGAAGTCGGCACGACTTGCTACCGAAGCGGAATTGCCTTTTCTTTGTTGATAGAACCAACGACAGAAATCGCTTCGATTATTTTTTTTCTCTCAATTCTTTTTTTTCCTCTCTCCTAGTTCTCTCTCTTATTCTTTCTCTTTTTCTACATTTTTACTCCCTTTTTTATTATTATTTTTCTCGATTTCCTTCAATACAGATCAAAGCTTAAAAGAAAAAAAATATAAAATTTTGTTCTTTTTTTGGGTTGAACTTTTCGGTCGTTTCTAATCGAAAAGTCGCTTTCATTTTTACAGTTTCAGATGGATTGGAAATGAAAAGGGATAAAAAAAAATTGAATGTATGGCGAGTTGAGGGGAAAAAAAACTAGAAAAAGAAACGTGTATTGGATTTTCGACTTTTCCCTCGTCTGATAAATCGAAAGCAACATAAATAACGCAAAAGAGATAGAAAAAAAATAATAGTAAAAAAAGGGAAAAAAATTGTGTGACTCAATGCTATCGAAAACTATTGATCAGAAACGAGGGAAAAAATCCAAATATGTGCCTTTTATTTTGTTGTTGTTAGACGAAATTTTTATTTTTATTCTTTCCTCACGCAAGCTTTGTCAGATTTTTAACCCAGAGAACTAGTATTTTACCCTTAACTATTCTCCCGAAGAGACATCGGTAAAAGATTTTAATTTCACAAAACTGTCGATCTGAAATCCAATACCAGATACAATCAGATAACTTTAATGACCGTTCAGTGAAAGCTAAAATTTGTTTTCGGTAAAGTGGATAGCTCCTATCGATATGCAAAAAGAAAGAACAAATTCCTTTTCAATCGATTTGAAAGCTAGAAATTGTAGTTTTTCGAATCCACAGCAAAAGAGGAAAAGAGAGAAGTACATGAATCTCTAGTAACCAAAAACTCAGACTTAACTGCTACAAAGAAAATAATCCCTTTAAAAATAATAGAAGGGGGGAAAATAAGCCTTTTGTTATCAGTAAAAATTGAGCGAAATCTATAAAAATTTGTAACCAATTGTCGATTTATTAAAACATCAACAATTGGAAAATGTAAATCTTTGATAATTCTTTTGTGAAAAGAGTTATAAAATTCTTTAGTTCATGCAATTGGGAAAAAATAAACAAAGAAAATGAAATTGCAAAATATGAGCTTAATTACCGTGTGAGGAATTTGACAATCACATAATATTTATTAGATATCTAAATCACTACACGATAGACGAAAATTCGAAGTGGATTAGATTTCTAACACCTGACTTCCCAACTCTTACACGACCCATCAGAGAGTTAGTAGATAATAAAATCTTCTAATAAAGGGCGCAACATTCATGTCGATGTATCTTCTTATGAAATCCTTGCACTGATTCCTAATTTGTCATATTAATTAGAATTTATAACCTAATGAACCAATAGTAATTGTGTAGTTTTAATTTAATAGCAAATGGTATGGTATTGTGAGTGACGAACCTACAGCTATCGACGATCGGGGCGGAAATCTTCCTGCCCCCCTAAACTGGAATAATCAACATATAAAATGCCAATACAAATACATAATTAACATTTAATTGATTAATTGATTTTGATTGATTTTAAAACAAAAATTACATCTAGACATACATATTTTAAAGAAGTTTATTAATCTGCCCCTTTTGTTGTTTTAAAAAATGTTTTTAATTTTCCTATAAAAAAAAATATAATTAAAAAAAAACTTAAGCTGTCTTTTACAAGTTTTGACTCTTGATTTTTTTTTTAGTTTCATCGAAATTAACGTTTTCAGTTACTACATTTTCAATGAAAAGGTTTGAGAGAGTTAAAGTTGAGTTTTATGGCGCAAGAGCCATAGCAGGTTTTGCTGAGTCAAACATTTGTTAAAATCAAAAAAAAAAAAAAAAAAAAAACTATATTAATTTAAAAATATGAAAGAAATACAAGGTGATAAAAAGGTGAAAGGTCAAAACTTCAAAAATGGTGTAAAAGACAATTTTTTTTTAAACTCTCAATGGAAAGAAAGGCCAAACCGTTAAGCTTTACTTAGCTCATTGTTTATCGAAGATAGTTTTTAATCGACTTCAATTTCGAAGATCTTCTCATCAAAAAATCGAAATGCAAGGTATCAAAAAAAATTTTGTGGCCAAATGTAAGATAGGGATTGATTCTAAGAAGCCCATTTCTACAATGAGCTTTAACTTTTTCAATGCAGACAACTTTTTAGCTTAGTCTTTTGCAATTTTATCACCTTTATTTTATAGATTTGCATATATATAAATCGAACAATCCAAATATACTCATATATTGAATGTTCAAATAAGAGATATTGCGAATAATAAGAGATATTGCAAAGAGGAGATAAAAGAGATATCACTCGAATCAATGGTGGCAAAAAGAGGGGGAGAGGGGATAAGCGTCCCTCACTTGTATTGAAAAAATTAAATTTTTATTCCACTTTAGCCACTTGAACTAGGAAAAAAAATTACATAAACCCTTTAATACCTTTCCTTTTTATCATTTTTTTAGTAGTTAAAAATTTTATTTAGCGGAACTATGCAGAAAATGCACTGTCATGCAACGAGGCATGGTTGTTATACTCTTACTTCGTGGTCAACCTTTTCGTTAAGAACGAGTGATGGAGACTCGTATTGCACGTGTTGTGAGGAAGGGTAGCTAAGGTGAGGAATGTACACAAGTCTAAACCAGGTGAAAACAGTGACACTTAACGATTTAGCCATACTTTTTTGAAAGGAAATTATCACTGATCATTTTTAACTATTCGAAGTACTTCTAATTTAATTGTATACATAATATTATTCCTTTGATGAGCAATTTATATTGTATAATATTAATCAAAGTCTCAAAAGAAAAGAATTATGCTTGAGTATATTAAAACTAAACCACTGTAAAGTTATCCAAATTAACCTAGAAAACGTTGAAAACTTATCTTTTATTGCTAACTTCTTTTTAAAAAATTGTGTGTCATTTATACTCACCTATAACTCCCACCCTATGTACTCCCCCGAACCTCTAGTAATTTTTTTGTTGTCTATTCAATTTTAACCCCCTATTTCTAATTCCTAAACGCCGTCATTGTTTCGAATGTTCCAAGATGACGTATTTGGAATGTTCAGTAATTTTTTTTTAAACTTATCTGCCACATTAGACAAAATCACAGACTCTCTGCTTATCGTCTGCTGATTCAAGAGAAACAAAATATTCTTGAAAGAATAGCTGAGTATTTACGTGTTAGACTTTGGAGACAGAAACTGACTTTGATCATAACAAGCTGGTTTGTATCTTAAGATATGGGGAGAAAAAAAATCTATAAGACATTAGTTCCTAGAGAATTTATCACTCAAGCATTTCTGTTTGAAAGGTAATTTTGTTTGTCTCCATAAATCCCTTTACTCGACAGATTTTCTAAGAACGATCTAAGTTTGTTTGTTTTTTTACCTTAAAGAATTCAAAAATTTCATTTAATATTTAAGGTTTTTTTTTTTAATGAAGAATGACATTTTCTAATTATAGAAAAGTATCGAAAAGTAACAAGAGACAATGGCAATAAGGTCGAATGTAGACACCAGGTTTTAAAGTTGCTGGACTGTGTAGATACACTCATGTCTATACACTCATACCCCACATCTCAGAAAACAACTGCAAGGGGCCAAAAATATCTGTCTAAAGGTGTCTACATATGACCCTAAAAAGAGTTTTTACGTTTCAAGAGATATGATTGGAAAAAAATGTGCCTCCATGGCCACAACATTTATGTAACCCAAATTTTTTTGCATATTTTAAAATTCTTATAATTAAAAAATTACAGTTACTCTTCATATAAAACAATTGTTTTCTTTGTTCCCAAGTGACTTTAGTATGCCGAAAATTGAAGATAACGTCCCCTTCCAGCAGGCAAGGTTTAAGCATTGAGGCATCGTTACATCCGCCCTTACAGCTTCTGATTTTCATTTCTTCCCCAAATTGTAAGAATGACATTGCTTTCGTTCAGGCAGCGAGGAGAAAGTTGCCAACCTGGTCCTACAAGAATCACAGGGATTCTTTTCTGACGAGTTTGTCTTACTAATCACACGTTGGTGCCCTATCTCGCATGTAAAAAGATGAAGACTATGCCGAAAAGTAAAAAACGCTTTTACATTGAGGATACATATAGTATTGAGGTACAACAAGAAACGGGGAAATTGAGTCATAAATAAAAATGTTGCGGCTATAGAAATATTACTTTTTCAATCAAGTCTCGTATAATAATTATCTAAAGGTTGCTCGTAGTATAGTTTCCTCTTTAAGGAAATAATTTAAAGCATGTGAAAGCTCAAAGATATGAAATTGGTGTCAGATATAAATCAAATACATGTAGTGTAACCTACGTCTGAAAAGCGGCAAGGGTAAAGACTGAAGGAGAACATATCGTCTCATAAAAAGATATGTTTTTTTTGTTTTTTTTTCTGCTGGGAAAGATACTTTAAGAAATACCTCGAGTCTTTATTCACATTTAATATTCGGAAAAATATATCATTTGTAACATTTTAAATGGTTAAGACATAGACAAATAAAAAAGACGACTAATTTATGTCTGATGGTGGATTTTGATAGTTTTAGTCACGCTTAGAAGCAATACGAAGGCTATTAAGGACAAACCTCGTCATTTTGAGCCTCAATCAGGTTGACACCTGAAATCATACTTCCTACGCCAACGGGAGGACTTGGTTAGACCAGATTAAATGTGCATCAGCTTCTCTACACGGCGGAACGTTAGTGCATCAAGATTCGAATCCACGACTCAACGAATTACCGCTAGTTCACGATCATGACCTCTAGGCTACCACGACCTTTATCAGTCAGAAATGTACCAGGAAAACTTTTGAGTCTAATTCCTAGAAGGAGCCATGTAAACTTCATCATTAAAAGCTATGAAAGGCGCGTGAACAAATGGCGATCAACTCTGGATTAGATGTATTTGATTCTAATGAGCGGATAATTTCCCAACTTAATTACTTATTCAAGTTATGCTTACAATTCAAATGCTTATTGAATAGATTTCAAAAGTATATCTTTTGCAAAGGTGTGTTAAAATACCCATCACCGGCTAGTTACAGTGCGTCTTTGTGTACGTATGAGTCCTTTAGAATTTAAGGACCGAATTCCTCACAAACCAATCTCGCACAGTTAAGCGTACATTCCCAAGATTTTATCAGTTTCACTTCTCTAATTATGTTTACTCCATTTCCTGGCATTTCGATTACTGTTGCAAACCTTCTTCCTCACCAGATTAGAATCTCTCTTCTAGAAAAGGAACGTTTTAAACCGAGCTTCAATTCCCGTTTTCGAGAAAGCAGGAACAGGAGCGATCGGAAACGCTGGCGGGTCACAAAATTTCACTCCTCCCCACCTCTTTTCCAAGAACACCCATTCCCGCCTACCCCCACGAAATCCTTAAAAGCGCTGCTGCACTAATTAGTGTCGTTTAAAGTGAACGGAATTCGAAGTTTCTGCACAGCTCTGCACTTCTCTTGGCGAGAAAGCTCTGGACTCAGCGCTTTTTAATGCAGCTCACGGCGAAGGGAGCCCTAAATTAATCAGCCAACTTTCCCCGTCTAATTTGTGATCTGTGACATCTGTTGACCATTAGTACCAAAGGGGGGGGGATGCCTTTAATGAATGGTCCCTGGATATTGAAATTTTCCCTTCAACCTACACAGTCCACGTTTTCTGTTTACCCTAATGTGATCAAGGTTTAATCATTTTTAAGATGAATTGGAGTGATTTTGCCTCGGAAGTATAATTATTTTTGCAAATTTAATTGGAAAATACATTTCTTTTCTTTTTTTGAAAAAAAAAAGACAAATAATAATGAACATAAAAGTTACTGATGGGTTTGGGATAGCTTTTTTTGTCATTAAGGAAGGACGGTAATTAATTACTCAATGGCATGATTGCCATCAAGAGAGAAATAACTTTCATCTTTTGTATTTGTTAAACTAATTTTTCCCGAGAAAGTCGTGCCTGCGTTTTTACTGATATGAGTTATAAATCAACATTAGTACTTGTAATTTTTAGAGTTGCAGAACTACAGAAAAACTCAAAATTAAATATTTTCAGTAGATAACTCAAGTAATATTAATAAGTAACATGTATGATATAACATTATTCAAAGTTCTTAACCAGACATAGTTACATTCAGTCAATAACAGTGATATCGAGTGTCTCTGTCTTCTGTTATTGCTCCATCATTGACAGAGGAAATTGCAGAAATAGCAGAACATTCACACAACATTAATTGGTTGACTGACTATCTGTTTATCAACATCACACTCGTAACGTTCGTCCTTCATTACTCGGCTCCACAGCTATCTTAAAGTCTGATTAAATAGTCAATAAGTACAAAACTCCAATGGAAGATACATAAAAAAAAAAAAGACAACACAGTTTATTGAATATCAAAGAATACGCAAGATCGCTTTCGCTCTCTCAAATCTCATTAGCTCTGTTAATCCTGATTTATATTCTATTAAGTCTTCTGATTTATATTCTAATAGTCTTAGCATTCAAAATCACTCTTTCGTATTCACACATTTCTTTATTACAGAGATTCAACTCTTATTACTCTAACTAAGAATCGCATCAATCCAAACGATGAACTGTGATGATTCAATTCGATTTACATATATCTATCAACTTGATTCATTACCTTCTACTCGTATCTCTCTCCTCTTTCCTTTCAATTCTATTTCGTTTCTATATTACTATTTCTACTTAAATTCATCTCACTTCTTCTCTTCACTTAATTTATCCAAGAATGTTTCATTTTTCCTGGCAAGGATTTATTTTATGCAATTCTAAGTATTAAATTGTCCCTGAGGTTAGGGAAGAGAGATTCACGAATAGCCCATAAGTAACACACTTAGAAGCAAAAGGTCTATTGGTGAAGAACCTCGTAATTTTGTATTTCAGTTAAGTGATGAGCACGACACCCGTGCTAGCATCTCCCTCACAAAGTTTCCACACCATGCCAACAGGAAGACTTAGATACTTGAAAGATTTAATGTGCATCGACTTCGCTACACATTGGATGTTTAGCGGTATCGAGACTCGAACCCACGACTCGATGGAAACAACGACGGTCGCGAACTCACGACTATGAGCACATGGCTACCACGACACCTTCATTAAAAGAAGAAACGGGGTTAACATGGATACGACATCTCATTTTTTTTTAAATATATATTACCTTTAAATTATATAATATTTATCAAAATTTGGATACTGTAATTTTAATGCGATTAAATGCATTTTATTATCGCTTAAGATTTTTAAATAGCGTTCTGTCGATGATTCAGGCAAGACATCATGAGCAAGAGGCAAGGAATAAAAATATGTATCATTCTTTTTGCAAATATTTTTTAAAAATCTTAGCGATGTATTACTAGAAATTTTTGTTTTTATTTTAATGATTTTTGTTCAAGTAAATTGACTTAAGATACAAAATTTGTCTAAGGAATACCAAACTGCATTGTGCAAACCTGCCATTAGGACTTTTGTTAATTAAAAATTTAAAAAACGATTGTAGTCATAAAATTTAGTGTATTTCGATTTAATTAGAGACCATTTATCAGAATTTAAGAAAAAGCTGACATTTTTATAGTTATTTTTGAAAGTCATGTATTAAAAGAGAAAAGCACTCAATTTCGTAATATATTTCAAAATTTATTACTATATACTATTTATACAGAGAACTATATTATTTAAGGATAAAACTTTTTGTCACATCATAAAATACATATTTATACTTACAGTGGTTTTAAAGTTGTGATAAACAAGCATTCGTTCTGAATGATTTAATTAATTAACTAACTTAAAAATATAAAAATTATTATTAAAGCATATTTTATCAAAAACGTAAGAACAAAATACCGAAAAGAAAATTTTCATGTCACTATTAATGAAGCCCAAAAGAAAAAAAAAAAAAAAAAAAAAAAAAAAAACAAGAGAAAAGCTAGAAATTAGAACTATTAATTAAAATGCCAGACAAATTCGAGTTTGTTTTCTTTCGTACAAGTACCAGCTTAAAACAAAAAAGCAGGTCTTACGCAGAAGTTTGCAACTAAAGGTGAAAGCAACTTTAAAATCTTCCTTTAACCGATCACGTTATTTTCTATAGAAAATGCACCACCATAGGTGCAAACGTATAACTAAAAATCATTAAAACACACACACACACACACACACACATATATATATATATTCGAATAAGGAATGCAGATCATTTTGACTTTAAATTCTTTTAGTATTAAAAGAGTTTTCAAAAATTATTTTAAGAACATACAACATAGATTTTAAATACTTTTTAAAAAAGATAAATGTTAAATTATCAATCGAAGTTAAATTTACAAAGGGATCAAGTTTTTTTTCAGAGGTTTCAAAGTAAAAACAGAGTAAAAGGAAAACTGAATATCTTCTCAAATCATCTATTTCATGACATCATTCTATAAAAAGCTATCGCGAAGAGAAATTGTTAATTTAATAAATGTGGTTGAACGGAAAGATTTTTCAGAATATTATATAAAAAACAATTTTTCCCCAAGATAAACATTTTTTTTAATATAATGTATTCCTCTATAACAAATGCTTCTGAATATTTAAAACTAAATATTGATTTCTTGACTCAACGTTTCAGAAGTTATACATACAAAAAATTTACAGATATTCTACCCTTTATTTCATTTTATTTAACTATACCACACTGTGTTAAAACTGCTTAAAGTTATTAGAGGTACATTAAGATCTCTTAAGTCGAATTAAATAGACTCAGAGCAACCCAGGGGAATAGAAAACCCTGATTAGATGGAAAATGGGAAACAAACGAAATAAAATAAAACACGCAGAAAATTATCTTTACACTGCACAAATAGAGTATGAATCCAAATTACAGAAGATAAAGAAGCTTATTTTGCGTAAAATAGAAGTGAACTTGTTATTGTTTTATTTTATGTAACATTTAAACAATGTACTACATGCGTCATTTGTCTCTAAATTGATTGTTTGACAGTTCATTTCTGTCAAATTTAGAGTCAACACCAAGGCTGTTGGTGACGGATTTGCTGATGTTAAACCTCGGTCAGAACTCCACCCCATGACTCGACGGAAATAACTCAACTTGAACTTGCCACCATAACCATTAAGCTACCACCGTCACCTCTGGTGATGAGAGGTATAATTGAGATTTTGCTGACTCTACACGGAATATTTGGGTGCGATAAGTCCTACATTTCTTTCCTTTATCCATAGCTGTTAGAAAGTTTCAGTAAAGAAAGCAATTTTTCGAATTTGGGTATTACTATGGTAATTTCCAGATTGATCCGCAAATTAAAAACAAAAATTCTTCGGGCAGACCAATCCGGGTTATTTGGAGATCGAAGTAAACGAGGCTCTATTGTAACCTGAAACTGTTTCCCGTCAAGAAGTGGGAATTCCAATGCCAGTATCAAAATTCTATACAATTGATTAATTAATTAATTAAAAAAATATACCTCATGTTTAGTCTCGATGGATGAGCTCATGTCTTCATATGCTTGATTTTAACTTTGCCTAAAATGAATTCAGAAAGAATAATCTTCATCAGAAATGTTTATCACATTTTCTCAAATAATCCTTTTTTTTTCCCTAAATGAGATGCACTTCTTATTCTATCTAAATTAAATTATTTCAAAATAGTTATGGGAATCTAAAAATTAAGTTTACTTTAGAATCTTTTCAAAGCATTTTATATGTTTCGTAATGCATAAAAATAAAAGCGATGGATTTATGGGAGATCAATAACTATTTTTGTTTGCATATCCTACCCGAATTTTTTTTAATAAAATAAATTCTCATAATTCTTTTAAAATTTATAGTTTGTTTTATATTTTGTGTAATTCTTGTTTTTTTAAACTTATTTTATAAGTATGCGGTGATAATACTTTGCATTCGTATTTTTATCGTTTATTAGACATTGAATAATACGAAAATTATATAAAACCAAAAAATTTAATAATTTAAAGTAATATTTAATATATTAATGCAGCATTACATTAAAATAGATAATAATCTTCTGATTTTAATGCTATTAATGTTAGAAACTTATGTTAGTGGATTATTTTAATGAATTATTTTAATATTTCTAAGCGTCTAGGCTCTGAAATATAAACTGTATGACCAGAAATTTGGAGCTTAAAAACTAGAATATGAAATAATTACGATTAATCTGAGTACAAAATTTCATAACAAAAAAGGTCAAATATCGGTCCACTAATAATTAATATATGTGAAAATTTCTAAACATGTCTCATTAATAGTTTATTGACGCTTACATTCTAACAAAATTAAAAATCTTCAAGGTCTCTAAGAATCATTAAGATGCTTTCATATTTTTTAGAAATAGATTTATAATCTCGAAAAACTACAAAATATCGTGAAAAACAAGACACGGAATGTCAAGAAAACTTCAGACAAAAATAACGTTCAAAATATGACACCGAATTAAAAAGCCGTTTAAGCCCCTCTCCCTTCGCATCTTTTTCCTTCCTAAGATCAATTTAAACGAGCGCTTTTCAACCTGTAACGGGCCTTTTAAAAAAGTGAGGCCTGTACATAAGCACGGCGTGATAAATAGGTAATTTGTTCCAATGCATTCGACTTTACAGTTCATTTAAGGTCGCTTTAGAGAGCTTCTCTTACCTCCCACCCACCCCCTTGCGTATTACTTGAACTCTACCATTCTGCAAGGAACGTGGAAAGTTATTAAAAAAATAACTTGGAAGTAAAAAAAATGGGTGGTAAAAGAACAACCCTAAGAAAAGGAAAGAGATGATTTCTTAATAACTTTATTCGCATAATCCAATTATAAGCTAACAATTTGGATTATGTAACAAACGGGGAAGGGTATATTAGGTACGCCACAGTAGGCGTGTTAAAGTGCTATTTATGCAGTGTCGGAGTGACTTGGAGGATAAAAGTCATTTGCTATGGTAATTTTTTTCCTCTCTTTTTTTTTCTTTTTCGTTAATAACTTTGCGTGTTGGACTTTTGGATGGGAAAGAAAGTGTTGCAGCAAATTAATTCACACGAGAAAAAGGATGTGGAAGTTGAATTTTCTCATATTCAAATTATGAGGGATTTACTCCAGAAAATTGTTTTAGAAATAGTTTTTTTCCCCGTAAAATTGGAATATTGCTCTCATTTAATTTGTTTCTGTCCAAAACAAAAGTGTGGTTTTACAAATTATATATAATGAAAAGTATAGCACTTGTATCCTAGACAAGGTAATGGAGCAAGTTTTTTTTTTTCTTTTTTTTCCTTCATAATAAATAGAATCGAACAATTGAATTTAACTCAGTATATTTAAAATGCTTGCTTGAATTGAATAATTATGGGAGTATTTTGAGTTATTTCTTTGGTTTTAATAGGATCCCATTTTTTTAAAATTAAATGATTAAAAATTACTTAAGTAGATTAGCGATTGAATTTCAGTCAGCATTTTTAAATTAATTATTTTAACTGAATAACTATTGGAAGTAAATTAATTATTTACTTGATTAATAAGATCTTATTTTCTTTTAAAAATTACTCAAACAAGTAGAGGAATAAGAATGATTAAATATCTAATAAAAGAAGTACTAAGAAGAAGTTTACAAAAATCTCGGTGAAAAATAATTTTAATAATTTAATTCCAAAATTAGGAATTAGTTTGAATAGATATCATCAATAAAAAAAGTATTTTTAAATTAAATACAACTTTCAAACATTATTATTTCAATCATGATAAAATGCCATAAAGGGTGTGGGGGAGGGGAGAACTTTGCATCTAGTAATACAGTTAGTTGTATCTAGTGTATTCTTGGCATTATTCTAACAAAAAACTAAGTTAATTTAGAATATTATCTTCAACTAATACTTATACTTTTGAACAGAATTATGCTCGGAATGAATGAATAAGCAATAAATATTCTCAAAAATAGATTTTTGAAAACGATAAACAATTCCAATCTTATCACAAAGTCTTTAGTTTAATATTTATTTTTAAAAATTTAATATTTTGAATTATATAGGAAATAATTTTAGTTATTTAGAATCATAATATACTACGTATAAAGAATAAATATGTATTCTATTTCAGCGTGAATTTTCTCCCTCAAAAGTTTAAAAATGATTCATCAAAATTCATAATTGAATAAGTCATTATCAAATCCCCATTAATATGATTCATTTATAAATATACATTCAAATTATTCTTTCATGAATTGACATTCATATAATTCATTCATGAATCGACATTCAAATAATTCATTCGTGAATCGGCATTCAAATAATTCAATCTTGAATCCACATTGAAACAATTTATTATTTAACTCACATTCAAGTGATTCATTATTGAGATTCTATGTTCGAATTTCATAACAAGTGTTCTAAATACTTTAAACTCCTCTCGTAATTTCCTAAAGTTAGAAATATATCAAATTATTTCGTAAAATACAAATAAAAAAATTATTTCTTTGCTCGTTGTTTTCTTATCCCTTTCATTAGCATTTTATTTTTCATTTTATCCTAAAAGGCATAAGCAACAAACATTTTTATTCAATAATTGCAGGAAAATTTCAAAATATGTAGGAAATAATTGTTGAAACGGAAGGTTGAGTTAAAAATAAAATTAGATATATGTTTATTACCCTCTACATGACAGTTTATATCATTGCTACACAGAACTGAGGAAAAGACGATCTGCCTCTTGCAGATCGTCTCATCCTCAGTACATTACATTTTCAAACCACACTCAGATGCATTAGATTTTCGACGAAAACATAGTAAAATTTTAGCGAAAGATATATTCAATATTAAGGTAAATAAAACCACATCCGTACCAGTAGCCTCGGTAAAAAACAAAAATTTAGAGCTTAATTACCCGAGTACTACAAACGACATCAGAACAAGAGGGGAAAAAACGGACAAGTCTTATAAATAAACTAAATAAAATAAGAAAAAAAAATGAAGAGGAGAGAGGAACTAGAAAAAAGTAAAAATAAAAAAGTAAGAGGAAATAAATAAAAAAAAAAAAAGTAAGAAACTATTACGTGCGGACAGAAACTTTAGCTGGTAACAAGTGTTATATTAGAGAATGAGAACACGAGAAGATGGGGGAGGGAGTCACGCAAGACGTGAAGGGGGTGGGTGGGGAGTGCTGAAGATTTATCACGTGGGGAAGAAGCAAGGTGAGACGTGATGCGGCTCACTGTAATCAAACCCAGGTACGGTTATGAATACTTTATTGCGGGGGGTTTGAGATACGACCTAATCTAGCAGAAATGGCAGAGACGCATTCGGTAGTTTCCCCTGCGCCTGTGATGCGCCCCGTCTCAAAATACCATCAAACTTATTAAGACTTCAGTCTCTGCCTGAGATGGGGCTTTACATTTTTGAGTCCCTCCTCTGCCGAAATATAAATCCTTCGAACGCAAAACCCATTTATAGGGAGCTTCTCTTTCTCTCGGCAGAATTTTTATATTCTTCCTTTTCAAGAACTTTTTTTTTCCTCTCTCGAGAAGTACTCTCCCCTTCAAGAATTTCCTTCAAAGTTTTTGCTTTCAGAGATATTCAGGTTTTTTTTTTTTTTTTTTGCTATATATAGATGTTCAAAGATCAGGCAAAAGATTCATATTTTTAATATATATTGCTTTGAAATATGCAAGTTTTATATGCGATTTGAAGAAACTGACTACTGAGAAAGAACAAAAATATCTTTAATACACATAACGATATCTGAAGAGATATTGTTAAAAGTTTATTTATTACTACGAAATAACCGAAGTATCTAAGGAAATTTATACTTCGTATTAATTGTTCCTTATGTATATAGTGTTGTAAATTATAGATATCAATATTGATTTATTTGGTTTCAGAAAGCTTCCTAGATTGAAATAACTCCCAATATAAAATTATAATTATTATTAAAAATAACCGAAATACAAAATTAACTTTCATTTACTTTTCTTAAAATGTCTCAACACAGTAACTCCAGAAATATATATTTCTTACAGCTTTTCTTTATCTTTCGAAGTCCGTCATTTAGCAGACAGAACTCTTATCTTCTCCATTCTACTGATTACTTCTAATTACGGCTTTCAGAATCCAGACAAATCAACATTAATAGCTGTTACTTGCCATATTGTGTAAATAAGGATATTTATATGCACAATAAATATTATCCAGATATATCTGTTATTTTCTAGTAATAATTAAGGCTTCGCGATACCCCTCGTATGTGTAACGTTCTAAAATATGCAAGTCTTATATAAGTTTTGAAAAAAACTGACCACTGAGAAAAACTAAAAGTATCTTAAATACATATATAGATATATGTATTCAATGTTGTATATATATACTGTAATGGTTTGTGCTCAATACACCGTTAATGGAATACTACTATTGCGTGAAAGATAATATGCAACCATAAACTGCATCAAAGCGTATATGATTTTGACTTTATTCATTTATTATGCTATAATATATTAAGAAATCTTAACATTTAGAGAAACTTTTAAGAGTTAATTTTCCAAAAAACTTTCATGTCTATTTACTAAATTTTGATTTATACATTTTTTTTTAAAAAAAAAACTGTTCTTATTTTAATCAATACGAGGTTAATTTGGAATTATATTTCCTAAATAATAAAAGTAAATTGCTCAAAGAAGTCGTCAAGGAAGTTTTCATACAACTTTGATGATATTGATATAAAACATCTTTGAATGTTAAATAACATTCTATTAAGTTGAATACACTTTTTAAGTGGCTCTAAAATATTTGTACTGTGTTCTACATATTTAATACAACTTTTTTCTTTGCATATATACAAAGTTTATCCTTTCATTATTCCCAAACTGTAATTATTCGCTGAAACGTGCAGCAATTATTTTTTAAAAAAGGATAAATAATAATAGATAAAAAAAATTCAGACAAATATTGTGTCTTAATTTTAAATCAATATACTTCAAATTATAAAGAAGGGATGATATTTTAAATCAAATATCGAACATTCATTAAAATATCTGGCGGCCGCCGATTATTTAACATGTTTTTCTGAATAATTTAAGGATGCCCCTCTTCGTCACTTCTAATTGAAAAGCAAAATCTCTGAGGAACTAAAAAAAAATACTTACGATATAGATTTCATTTTTTCAATTTTATAATTATTAATCATTTACTTTATTCATTCATTGACTAATTTTACCAAATCTATTGACTTACTTGTCTTTAGAAATAAATTTCAAAGCGGCAAATTAACTTAAATTTAGAACAATTAGCTTCCTAAATGCTGAATAGAATAAAGCGACGAACTCAAAAATTGGTGCTAAAGATCTTAAACTTTTTATACAACATAATAAAATACAAATATGCTTTTTTTTTTTTTTTTTTCAAAAACAGATAATTTTGTTACGTATCATTTAAAATTTATTTCCAGAGAATAATGAAAAAAAATAGTGCTAAATTCAATGTGGGTTAAAAATATGTAATTTATATATGAACCATTAAGAATTCTTCATTTTCAATAGAAAAGTAAAAAGATAGCATTAATTTCAGTTTGAGTTAAAAATTTGTAATTCCGTTAGGTGAGATTTAAGCTTTACCTTTTTGAATGGCAAAAGAAATATGTTATATAATATACCACTAAGGTTTTATGATTTTCAAGGGGAAAGAACTATTATATATTTATGTAAATTCCGGTTTGGGTAAAAAATTTGCAATTTTTCTTCATACTATTCAAGATGTATCATTTTTAATGGAAAAGAACAATAAAAAGATTATGTAAATTTCAGCACAGATTAAAAATTTGTGATTTCGTTACATACTATTTAAGACTGGTCTTTTTATGATAATATGATAACAGTAATAAGATTAGATTATTTTCAGTATGGGTTGAAAATGCGTTGCATGAAGTGGGGCTATTAAATAACGTGACTGATGTTACTACAGAAGAAGAACGCATACCCAAAGGCCAGCGACCGATTGTTGTTTAACGTGAAGATTTTTCTTTCGATTGTAGTGCCTCTCACTTCAGTAAACAAATCCGTATAGCCCTAGAATTTGTTCGAGTTAGATTTTATTTGTTTGTTTCGCCTTAAAAATTATAAGTGAGCAACGAATTGCCTTGAAATTTCACTTGAAATTTAGAAAAAACTATATTATCGAAAAATCGGTAATATAGTTCTATCTGACTCTCAGTTAAGTATTCATCCAATTGTTGAGACAGTAGGAAATGACAAAGAATCAGTACGGCAAATTTTTCAACCATGACAGTGCGCCGGTTCATTCCGCATTGTCTGTCAAAAGTTTTCTAGTCAAGTGCAGCATCCCAGTATTAGACCATCCGCCTTATTCCTCGAATCTTGAGCTGTGCGACTTCTATCTGTTTTCTAAGGTGATATCTGTCTTAAAAGTAACAATATTTGAGTCCGTTGAAGATGTGAAAGAGAAAGCGGTAGGCGTCCTGAAGGAGCTGACAGAAGACTCAGAATTGTTTGGGTCAAAGGAAGATTCGCATGGAGCGTTGTAGAGATAGAAGATGGGAGTATATTGAAGTTGATAATATGTAAATATGTATGACATTAAAATAAAATGTTTTACAGAGTCAGTCTCGTTATTTAATAGCTAAACGTAATATGTTAAATAAAAAATATACAAAACTTTTAAATGCAATATTTATTAAACCATTAATTTTGTTTATATTTATAATATATTACTCTGAATAACAATTTCAAGTCTTTTATAAAAATTTGACAACCAAGATAACGGACAATTCATCACAGAAATCGGTTAACACTTTCTAAGCTCGTGTAATCCAACAAAAAAACATTTCAGCCAAGAAAGATTACCCTTAATTCCTTCCTATAAACAAATCAGTCAGAAAAGAACGATTACCTGAAAGATCTCTTCTTTTTATTTACCTTATACGAATAATATTTGTCCAAAGGCTAAGCTAAATATCTGAGGCGAACAAGGCCCTAGCCTTATCGCGCACTCGCGAAGAGAAAACTTTTCAAAAGAGGTGTTAAATAAACAAGAAATAAATATAAGCAAAAGCGGCTTTCCCCAAAAATGATTTGATTATTTCTTGCGGAGGCGTGTTAAATTATAATCCGATCCAAACCTTTCATTTTCAGATCGTGTTCCCCCCAAATTGCTTTTCTTCGAGAAAGCTCCAAAGACAATACTCAAAATCCTTTCGCTTTGTTTATTCTTCTTTTAGAGAGAAAAATATTTTTTTGTGGAAAGATGAGAGAGAGAGAGAGAGAAATCCCATTTAATCTCTTTCTCTCTTCTCGCTTTCACGAGAGCAAAAGCAGAATCCCGCAAATTGCATCCCCATTTTTGAAAGATCTCGTTTATTAAAAATCTCACACATGCGCGCCATTTGTAAGCGTCAAAATATTAAAGAAGAGAGAGAGAAGATGCCACACCAAACCTCCCTTTTCTTTTTCATTCTCGGGCGATGATTGTTTGTTGTTTATGCGTTTGCTTTGAGCAGTTTTAACTTTGAAAGAGAAGATTGAAATTTCAGAATCATATTGATTGGTAGTTTTATGGCTCCATTTGTTTATTGTTGCACTTTGCAAAAGAACAATATTGTAATTTAAAGAATAACTTCATTTTTTCATTTGATATTATAGAAAAAGTTTCAATTTTAAATCCTTAGCATAGTTTATTAGAAATAAGTCGAGCCAAAATTTCATTTTTTCCCCTCTTTTAGTTTACAAAACATTCAACGTTTTAAATTTTTCTATACAGTGTACCCTTAGTTATGATTAACAGTACTCTCTCTCTTTTCATTTCTTTCTCCCCTTCCTAATAAGATTTTTCTAAATGATTATTTTTCTTTCTTCTTTGCTGTAGTATATTTAAAGCTTGCGTTTGTGGTAAAATCATTCGATTTTAGTAAAGATCATTAATTAACGTGAGAGTTTTTGTTGACATATTTATCTTACAATTAAAAGGTATTTTGAATAAAAGCCAGAATTTGTCACTTTTAGAAATTTTCTTATTTGATTAATTATTCTTTGATTACTTTATCTCCATACGAAGTTTCAAATCTGTGATTTTGCATTTCTTTTTTTAAAAAAAAATTACTTTCAATTGTTTTGTATCCAATACCCTTTTTTTTAAGTTAAATCATTTGTAATCCAAAAAGATTATGAATTGACGTCAGATTTTCTAATTTAAACATAAGTTAAGTGAATGCCAGAACTTGTCATTTGAGTAACTTTTTTATTTAATTTTTTACTGTATAATCTGTAGGCACATAAATATCTTAGAAATTCAAAATTATTGAATTGTTGCTATGTTTTCCTTAATATATTAAAATAGGTGACGTAAATATTGTACCGCAAAGATAGTTTCCGTTAAAAAAAAATTGAACATCACAGTGGCAATATCTTATTTGCAAATACACACAACTGTTTTGTAAATTTAATCTCTCTGATATTTCTAGCCGTGGAGTTTATTGTAACATGGTAAAGGGTTTCGTAATTAAAAATTTATTAATTTACATCTTTTTCATATAAATGAATTCTCTGATATATCTTAATTGTTTGCAGAATGCTTTTGCAAGTATTTTAGATATTGTTTACTTAGGATTAAAGATGCGCTTTTTCGAGGTTATTCCTAAAAAATTAATTTTGAATCAGATCAATTATCATACCACTTAAAAGATCGTTCTTGAACCGCAACTCGATACCATCTAATACAGGCAAACATAACAAATGTGTTTCCCCCCCCCCTTTAAATTATGAAAATCGCTGCAATATTGTTTTAGAGTGGAGAAAATTAATCCTGACAACGAATTTATATCTCAGTTCAAAGAAATGCTTTCTCTTCTGCAAGCTACATTTTTCTGCATGGTGGGGATGCTAAGGATGACATCTCAGTTTGCAAGTTTAGTTGAAACTAGCTTAACGAACATAATTTGATCCAGAAGTTAAGCGAAACAATTTTTCTTATGAAAAATAGTACAAAATGTGATAATCGTACCATGGCGGAAGAAATTCTCTTAAAATTTTATGTATAACGTTCATGTAATTATTGTTATGAAACGGGAATCATCTTTTTTTTTTTCTGCTGCAGGATAGGCCAACCTGGAAAGCAAGTTCGATTTGCAGGGATAAAAATCGGAATAATTCTTTTACTATTTATAACATATACTTAATCATTTTTTATAACATTTACTTTTATTAAAAGTTGTCTAGAGACATTTATTTGCTGACACATCAAAATTGAGTGAAAATGCGACGCAGTATTACCATTCAATAAGTTTGTAGCACGCATAGCCACTGCTTTGCATGCTGTGTAGCAGTTTCTAATGCTTTCAGCACATATCTTATCGCATCAAAAGTTATGGCTTTGCTGTTACCACTTCGTGCTTTGGCAAATTGTCCACAACTCCTTGCTGCAAAACACAAAGCAATTTTACAAGCTCTTCGGTGAACATTTGCTGGCTGTGTTCTTTTACAAGCTC
>BMAW01101535.1:244379-372576 GCA_019974015.1 Nephila pilipes | reverse complement strand
ACAAGCTCTTCGGTGAACATTTGCTGGCTGTGTTCTTTTACAAGCTCATCGTTATAATTATTATCCACCTCCAGTCCCATAATCTTTGCTAAAGTACAATATCTTTGATTATAAATTTGCAAGGACAAGTGACACTAAATGCTAAACACGAACTAATGTAACAGGCGCACACAATCCGGATTTCCACTCTCATCATCACTCATTATGCGAAACACCGCAAAGTTAAGCGATTCATTTTTTTAAAATTTAAATTTTCACGTTTACGAATTACTCTTTATAAGAGGGTCTCGTTAAGCAAGGTTCTACAGTACTACGAGTTCGGTATCTGTATATCGTGTACTTTTAGAGCAAAAGTTCCTAAAATTTTATTTCATGGACCCTTTTGTAAGCAAGATTAAGCAATTGTCATTGACCTTCTCTTTTTATTTATATTTATCCTTACTTTCTTTTCTTTTTTTATTGTTTATTATAGTCTCATGTAGAAGCAATACAACGGTTATTGGCAATGAACCTTGGAATTTTCAACTGTGATCAAGAGTAGAGGGCGACATTTAAGCTAGTACACAATCCATCTATTTCCAGTCCATATCAATGAGAAGACTTTGAGCCTCGATGACATATGAAAGGATTGTTTCTTAACATCACACTGAGAAAACAAGATTTTTGAAAATGCGACATTCGATTTCATTACCATTTCCTTTCCGAAGGTGTTCTACTAACAAGATTACCACAGCCTCTCTTCTTCTTTTCTGTATTTGAAATGTGCGAATATACATAGCATTGCGCGAAAAAGTTAATAAAAGATAAAAAGTGTGACACAGTTATACACCTACTTTCCAAGAATATTGAAAAGTAGTGCAAAGTTAATATTCATATTTTTAAATAATAATGCATAAATATATGAAATACATTTCATGCAATTTCATTTCTTAAACAACTATTCAATGTAAATTCCATTACTGTAAACTTGAAGTAGAGAACTTAACTTCGGTATAGATGCAGTTATTACTACTATAATTTACTAATAAATACTATAATTTGCAAGATAAGAAAATACAAAATCAAATAAGTCACTACTAAAAAATATTTAAAAATCTAAGCTATTAAAAAAATCTGTATTCGCTCTACAGAACTTTTAAAAACCATTCTCTAAATCCACGTTAATTAAGGTTGTCTTCTTCATATCCGAATAATTTGAACCAAATTTAAAACAGATTTCGAGGCAAAAGGGAGCTTCAATTTTCATACAAATTCATGACGTTGTAACAAATATGTCCTTTTATTATGCCGAATCTTTAAAATTCAGAAATATTCCATAAATACGCAAGCTTTCCCTTGAAAATGTGAAGTGAAGGTTTAACATGTAGTCTTATAGTTTTGTAATCCCTAGCTGATTCTTAAGTTTCGCATTCTTATTCATCTTACGATATTACAGAGGGGAAAAAATGAAATAGTTATAACAGTGTGAGAGGAAATGTATATTTCTGTTAGAATTGTTTTCTTCTTATGTTAAATAACTTGATCTAAACATGTATAACATTTTCAGATAGAAAATGATTCTAGTTCCCATATAAATTTGTGACTTCGTAGCACATAAAACCATTTATTATACTCTTATGCCTAATATTATACTTAATGTTTGAACTTTAAAATCCATTTAGTATTACAGGTTAGGAAACGAAATATGAAAAACATATTTTATGCCAGAAAAAAAATTATTCAAACAGAAATGAGTAGCATATTAAAATATGCTCTCCCCTATATGAATAGTTTCAGAATATGATGTTAATATTGTAGTATTTTGCCATCTGAAAAAGACTTCAGAGATTGGGTCCTATAATAAGCCTTACTCTCGAGAACAACCTTCAAAAATTTAAAACAAATTTTCAAAATAAGATATAAGCACTGTGTTAAATAAATAATTTGAATTACATTGGCATTAGACTTAAAGTAAAATATATTAAAATTTTATTTATATTGTTCATTTAATATTTAAAATATTTAGTACATGATTACAAAATGAAAATTTCGTAGAGGACTTCCCATTATATTGATAGTCTAAAATTACGAGAGCCTTAAATAAAATTTTAAAAAATTATATTTTAATGCAAAAATTATAATAAATAGCACTCGTATGGTTCTCTCTATTCGACAATATACCGTGAGAGTAGCTTTACGATGATCATTCTCGACTCTCGAAACGAGGCCATAGTATTAAACGATCACTTTAGTGAATTGTAAGATTTGATGGAGTGTTCCTAGACGACTAAATTAGGACTTTAAGTAAAGGTCGTTATATAATGAGAATCGTTAAGTTAAAGGATGTTCTAAAACTCGATTCTACTGCATTAAAATTTGAACAAAGTTGCAAATACAGCCATTTTTATACAAAAAAAATATATATTTACGTTATGTATTTATTCTCAAGTACGCAGTTTATTCTAGTAAATAGTTTACATAAGATTATTCTAATATTCTAATTTTCTTTGTTTGAATAATGATCCCTTTGATGAAACATTTTAAATATTGATGTTAATTTGAATCCTGTTTAAATCATCATTAAATAAATAAATAAAAATCAAAACAAATAAAGTATAATGGATTGATAATAAAATACGCCCAGTGTATATGGAATGATTTTGAATATTAACGTGTTAAGAATAAAGTTAAAACATTGAACATGCAGGTCTTATGATGAAAATATTACATTTCTGTCATTATTAAAATTGTTAATTAATTGTTTCCGTAAGAGTTCGTTTACGGTTTGATTCCCAAGAGTTTTGCATTTCTTCCGGTCATAAGAAGAATTGATAAGTTAGAATGGCTTCCTGCAGCATTATGGTCTGTTTATTTGAATTCTTGATGCATGACTGTATTTTTTTTTTTTTTTTTTTAATTTTGTTTACCAAAAAAATTGAATTGTATGTTAAAAATAATTTGTTTTTTTTTTTTTTTTTCCTATTATCCTTAAATATTAATTTGTTTAATTGTTTTATCAGAAACGATTGTTTATTAGAATGGTTTCTCAGAAACATTGACTTGTTAAATTAATATGAAAAAAGTCAGAGTAATATATCAAAAAATTGGATTATTAAATCTAATTAAGATATTAAAAAAATTGGTTTGTTAGATTAGTGCCTCGTAAACCTTGGTGTGTTCCATTAATGTTTTAGAAAAACCTTTGTTACTATAACAAAAATATTGGTATGTTCTGTTGACCTAGTGGAAATTTTGGTTAGTTAAATTGGTTTCTAGAAATGTTATTGATAGAAGCATATTATGACAAGGCCTCGTAATAAGCAGTGACTCCCTTTGAGACATTTTTCTATAAGTACATCAAATTAATTCATTCAAAACAATTTGCATTGTATGCTAGAAAAAATTCAATGGCATGTACGGCGATGGAAAGCTTAATTTACTTGGTATATTTTTTTAGAAGCTTTTATTGAAATTGCTATCTTCATAAAAAATATTTCTTTCCAGTTCAAAACTTGTACTTGAATTATAACTCACTTCTTATCATTCAATGGAAATTTTGCACACAAGTGTAACTGTAATAAAAATACAATAATAAGGTATGCTCAAACAGTGACGGACTTAGGTGAAGAAGGGGTTGGGGGCCCGGACCACTTGCAACTGAGTTGAACATCTTGCATACATGTATAGCTCATGTAATTACTTTTAGTTCAATTTAAAGTAAATTAAATTTAAGTTAAAGAATGCATTTTTAAATCGAACTTTTATTTAAAGATGGTCAAAAAAATATAAAAATATTTTTTTAAATCTCAAATAATATATAAAAGCTTGAGGCGTTAATACTTCTTTTGATCTCATATATAAGTAAGGAGTTATGGTACTTAATTTATTGGTAGTTATCTTAGTTAAGCACCTCAAGCTTTTATAAATTATAAAATGGCATTTAAAAAATTGTTTATTTACGTTTTAATCCATCTTTAAGTAAAAGTTTATTTAGAAATGTTTTTTTTTTATATTTATATTTGTTCTAATTTTCCTCCTAAGTATTGAACAATATGTCAAAACAACGAAGAAAGACGGCTTTTTTCCACGCATCGCTTGAGGATGAATATTAGTGGTTAAAGATATTCCTTGCTCACTCAATGAATAAATGTGGATTTTAAAAAAGCTAGAGAAAGTCATCTTTACGGAACTGTGACAACAAGTAAGGAAGACAAGTTAACATATTGCTTTGAGAACTACCTATTTTAAGAAAACAGACTAAAAGTTTATCACCATGTGGAATGAAAGAGATTCATAACTCATTTAGCTCATGAAAAATGACCTTTTTACATTTCAAGCTCTTTACTCCTTAAATTACTCTCTTTAATTGAATGCTCTTGAGTTGAATGAATACCCTACCTTCCACTTAAGAGCTATTTGCCACAGGCCCTCAATTGGTAGAAGTAAGAGGAGAAAAAAATGAAAAAGTGGCAATCCGAAACGAACAGCTTGAAAGAACACCTGTGCTTTTTCATATCGTAGGTATCTCTGTACCCCATCTTCATAGCGAGCGCATTCTCTGGAAACAAAGCAAGGCTTAGAGGAGCTGTCGCCATTAAGAAGGGAAACAGAAGAAACAGTATGAGTTGGAATAATAACCGCATTAATCTCTATTAGAGTATGATGTAGCGGAAAAACACGGATAAGTAACTGCGTTTGTTTTCCTTTTGTTGCACTCAAAGTTTGGGGAGGGAAGAGAATCGAAATTGTTTATTCGCACTTATTTTCCAAATGCAACCGAAGCTGGTTTTTGTTTTTCTCCTAGAAACCGACGGAGAGCAAATAAAGGAAAGAAATTTTCGCCTTTTTTCGGGAGAGAGTAATTGAAATCCACTTTGGGATATTGTTTTCAGGTGAGAAACTATCTAAAGAAGATACGATTGGAAAAATCGAGCTCTTTTGGGTTTTGTTCGGGTTTTTGTTTTCGTAACAGTAGTTTGGCTTGTACACGCAGTGTACTGTTTTTGTCTTAAGAGCTTCAAAGAGATTGGGGTGTAATATTTCTGGTGTTATATTATCGAGGAAGTTTTTTTTTTTTTTTTCCATGTTGTTCGAAATCCCATTTAAGGGCTGGCTGTATAAACGAAATCAGATAAAAAAAGACGTGTATAACCAACGTAAATGTGAATGTAAAACAGATTTTCTGAAATAAAAGGGAGTTTTATTTTTCCTATAGCATTAACGCTATGCTTCCTTGGTACTGTAAAGCAATATCTTTCAACTTTAGAAATTAGATTCTGCGGTAATTTGTCTTGCAAATACTCTATATATAAACCTTTCTGTTTTTATTACAAAATCTATTCCTCAATTTTTACATCATGTAATACTCATTGTTTTTATTTCATTTCTTAATTTAATGTAGGATTCAAGTTATTCAATAGTGTTTTTTAATAGACTTTAGAATTTTAAGCCTCACTCTTCCAAATTTTCGGGACTCTAGGCGAGCATGGACTTAAAAATCCCGATAGCATGGGATAGGGACTATTATTCCACGAAAGTATCTTTGAGGAAATCGTACAAATTGTGACGTTGGGCTATTCGAGATTTTCTATTCATTAACCATGGGGACATTTTGCTCAAAATTATGAGAGCAGTCGCTTATAGCCCTCCTGTTGCTTCTAGCACAACATTAATAAAATCAATCATCAATCTAAATCCTTTTTCTCGATTGCTTTTACGTGAAGTTTAATTATTAACTGATAGCTTTTGTCATCGTACTTTAAAGCTAAACGAGAGCTATCTGCCTCCAAAACGAAATTATACAACTAGAAAACGCAGTTCGATCCAATTTTTGATCAATATGAGTATACTCGTACTAATAATATAACACCCGTAAAAAACGAGTTATTTGAGCATGGGTTTTCCTAAAAACTTCACACTTTTTTCAGTAAAATTTTTAATTATGAATTTATTTTTCATTAATTTTTAACAAAATGATAATTAAAAAAGAGAGCTTAAGTATTGACCCCTTCACCTTGGCGACGGATTTCGCGGCATGGCGTAAATTTTAATTCTTTAAATAATCAGTTTTAATCGATTAATTTTTATTAATTATAATTAAATTATCATATTGTCATCCAAAACAACCATGTATAGAAAATTTCAGCTCAATTGAGCGCTTTAAGATTTTAGAAGAAAGCTTTTAAAGTTTTGACCCATATGTACAATTGAGTAGAAGAAAACCTATTAATATCGGAAATAAATGCTGGCTCTCTGAAAAAAAAATATCTTTAAGTGGTGCAGTATTCTCCTCAACAAGAGCAATCTTCACAAATTTTCTGCACTGAAATATGAGTAAATAATTTCCTTGGAATAATGACTTATTATTATTAATATATATATATATATATAATCTTTTTTGAATAAGGAGAGCAAATATTACGCTCTAAATTTCACTTGTCCTTCGAACTCGAATATTAGAATAATACGTAATTCCTCTTTTTGTTTGGAGTAACCTTTTGACATTCCACTTGATATTTCAAAAAATTAATACCTCGATATTTTGAAAACCTCTGATTTATTTTTCTGTTGTTCCAAGGGGGAAAAAACAATTTGACACATATTTTTACAAGAGAGAAATATTCATTTTGCTGAATCGGTGTGCTGTATCATCAGCTTTGGAACAAAATTCTTTCATTTATTTTGTTTTATCTTTTTGTTTCAAAAGTTAAAAGATTAGCATTGAATTTAATTTGCATCGAAGATTTCGTTTTTAACAAAAATTGTAATTTGATATATTCTCCTTTCCTCCAATCCAATACAATAATACAAATAAAATCTGGTTCATGGTTACTGATCTGCGGTTTAAGTAAACCACGAATTACACTATTAATGTAAGTTGAGCTATAACATAAGTTCAAATATAGATATGAACCATTTGCGAAACGAACACTTGCTTTAAACTTCAGAATAACAGTTTAATTCGAGAATACAAATTTATAGTCAAGTATACTATTTTTATAATTAAAAAATCAACTGCTTGGCACAAAAAATTATGGAAAACTTTTTTATAATGAAGGAATCTTTAAAATATTTAAAGGAAATGGAACTTATGCTTTTATAAACCAATCCTTAATGAAATGTTTGTTTTAACAGGCATTTTTTCCCCTTCTTAATCTCATCCATGACAGATCTTATTTGTTATTGCTTCGAGGGCTGGCCTTTGAGTGTATGATTGGAGTCTGTTTTGGTATATCTTCCTCTGTTCTTGTTCTTACTACTGACTGAACTTTATCGTTTGTTGACCATACTTCAACAAAACCATATAATCTTTATGATTCTTAAAATTTGACCTGTAGAAAATTTGTTTATTGCACATCTAATCCCACTGACAACGAGATCTTGGAAAATAATTTCTGAAAAAGTAATAATAATCCAGATTGAACTTTTCTTTTTCTGAGAAATGGTGATTCATATGTATAAATAGAAAAAAAAATTAATGTCTTCTCTTTTATTACGAAGTCGTGATGTGATTCGAACATAAGATTAATAATGTTATGTTCATATTCGAATATATCATTTCACATCTCATTCTGAAAAATAAATATAAGAATTATGACACCACAATGTCCAAGAGTGATATTACAAGCGATTGTTAATCGAGGGAGCCATAGGAAAACGTGCGTATTAATAGAGTCAGACAGCATACCTAAATTTACATATGTAATCAAACTAAAATGATAAAGAAAAAAAAAGAAGATATAATAATACCCCTCTCCAAAAAAATGTAAAAAATTACAGTTGATAGTTATATATTCATAAGTTGACTCGCTGTATGTAATAAAAATAACTAACTCAAATGTGTTACTATGATAATTTTATTAGTCCTTCAAATTACAGTTTTTGCTTTCATGATGTATGCATGAATCCCAAACGTATAAAAATCACAAATGATAAGAAAATTATATGTAAAGTATACATTTTGTGTTGATTATCTTGTGCCTGCTTTCACCAGTAATGAAATTAACTCCAAAATTGTATTAAAACTTTAAAACATTAATCTAAAAAAATTATGTTTTTTTTTTTTGGATAAAATTCAGTAAAAATACCTATTTTTCTACATATCTGTTGATGCATTAACTTTTATTTCTTATAAGAGTAATCAGTTAAAAAATTAATGATACATAATTCAGAATTTAAAGAATTTTAGTGAGTCCACCATGTTGGCTGAGAGACGTATGGTTAGACTACGTATATGAAGAGCACATATTATTTCAATTTACTCTACATTTTTATTGTGTATTTAGTTTAATAAGAAATAGCTATATAGTTTGATTATTTATGGTCAACTTTAATTTATAATAATTTATTTAATTGCTAGTAAAACTTGGATCGGTAAAAAAGAATTTGCACCAATTCTTTTGTAAAGTATAATTAATGTTTTTTAAATTTATTTTTTGTTAGTAGAATATATATAGTGTGAAGAAAATTTATTTTTAATCTCAGATCAAAGATTTAATGAATAAACATTCAGCTTTCGAGCAAAGCCAGGATTTTCAAGTTAACTTTATAACATTGAGCAATCCGCGATTTTTCTCTTCCCTAACCTTGAAATTTTTTTTGATAATTAGAATTGCATAAAATAAAACTTCGACTCTGCCAAATGAAATATGATCTACACAAATTAGATTATCTGAAATATGTAATGAATTGAATAGAATAAAAGTATATACAAGCGATTGTCTGTGATAGTTTATTAATGTCGCACTGAGAAGCAACACGAGGGCTTTGGCGACGGAATTTGTAATTTTTTAACCTCGATCAAATGGACCTACCTCTTCAAACTTCCACACCATGTCTTGACAGATTCAACGTGACTCAGCCCGCAACACGACGGGTCTTGAATGGCATTAGGGCTCGAACCCACGACTCGATGAAAACGGCAGGCGGCAAATCAAGACCATTATATACAGTGACCACTATATGTAAGGGCAAATTGAATGAACGAGTGGTAATGGAGTTTAATGGCGCAAAAGTCAGATATGGCTATGCTGCACGAAACAAAATGTTACTATTATTTAGACATTTGAAAAAATGGAAAAAATAATAATTGGTAGACAAGAAAGATGGTCGAAAACAGAGAAATATCGCTATGGCACCCCGGGGGAGGCATAACCAATGTTAACCACAAATAGTACTCCAATAGGGAGTTTAGTTTAGTTTTTATTAATGTCGCACTGGAAGCAACACGAGGACTATTGGCGATAGACCTCGTAATTTTGAACCTCGTTCAAGTGACGAGGACGACACCTGAGCTGGCACCCCCTCTCCTAACTTCCACACCTCGCCAACGACTCCAATGGGAAAGAAAAAGATTAAAAGGTATCCTCAAAATCATGATTTTCGTACCGACCAAAAGAAAGTGAGGCCTGAGAGCCGAAGCCAAAATGAATGAAAAAGTCGGGAGGAAAGCTTACAATTGTGGTTCGGGTACGCTGGTAAAATTAATCTTTAATATGAACGTTAGACTGAATTACAAGTGTGTGAAGGTCTGGAAGAGAGAATATACATACCCAAGGCATAAGAAATATTGATAACCTGTTAAGAGTAATCATCTGTCTCCTCATTATTTCTTTGTTATATTTTTGTGATTATTCTTAGCAACTAGAAAGATTGTAAATGATGACAGCAGAGATTAATGATAGGGAGGTGGCATAACTTAAAATTTACATCGCTACCTGACCATGCATTATATATATATATATATATAGTTTACTTAACTTCTGCGCTCAATTTAGAATATTTTTAAAACATCTTACATTTCTTGACGAATGGTACCGCTGATGTGAAGGATCCATTCCTCTCAGGTATATTTGAAACTAATTAAAAAAAAAAAAAAAAACTTTTTTTTTAAAAAAAAAAAAAAAAAACTGAGAACTTTACCTCCCAAACAGTTACTTAAGCAAATAAATGGAAGAGGTCCGTATATTCCAGCTGAGCATTGTAACATCACGTACAAAGCAGAAAAAGGAAGAAAAAAATTATTTTTTCCCCCTCTTTCTTTTTTTCTGCTTGGTATCCTCCGCCAACTAGCTTCTAGAATGATCCACGAGACTCACGTATTCAGAAACCGAAAAAAGAGGAGGGGACTGAAGGTAAAAAAAAAAAACGCAACTGGATGAAGAAGAGGAAGAAGGAAAAAAACACCAAAGAAATTGACTAGTGAATTATTGACAAAGTCAGACTCTTCTCTGCAAACTTTTTCTCCGGAAATCCCTGGGGCAATATCGAGAGAGAGAGAAAAAAAAGGGGGCGCAGGGAGGTAGAAAAAAAAAGAAGAGAAAAACTCCAGGGGCTCCATTTTCTGCTCGTGTTCTGCCAAATAATTAAGTACCCAATCGATTAATTGATCACCTTCCCCAAACACTGAAGAAAGATTTTTGCCAGGGCGAAAGTTTTTGCGGAGGCCCCGGAGATGTATGGGCGCGAGAATCCTGGGCCCTTACCCTTGAGGCCATCAATCGAGGGGGCTTATCGCGAGGAAATGACTCGCAGGCAGGGGCTTTTGCGGTCGAGGGGCCTCTTAGGTGCCAAAAAGAGAAAGAGAAGCCCTGGCCATTAAGTGAGATGCGGGATATCATTAAGGCGCCCTTCGATTAGGCAGTCTGCAGGGGCGCACAAAAGCCACTGCTCAATGCACGAAATGTATTAATGATAATAAAAATATAAATAATTCGTGTAAATGATAATTATGTGGGTGGTATCTTTATTATTTTTTTCTTTGATAATTCCTCTTTCTTTCGAAGAAAATAAAATAGGAAAAACTTGTTTACAGTAAAAATATTACTAATAACGATCGATTGAATTTCACTTAATGAATTGCATTCTCATAGATCATAACTTATATAAATCTTATTATTAAATAAATCTCAGTGAAAAATATGCATCCCACAGTCAAATTTTTTATATTAAATGAATAAGGAAACCTATATAAAACGAATAAATTTGGAGTTGCATGAAAAACTGTAGAAGGAATTCAATATATTTGGTTTTATATTTAAATGTTATTAATTAATTTAATTACAAGCGGTTGTGTGTGCTTGCAAATAGTAATATACTGCAGCAGGTTTTGGGCTCAAAACACAGTTATTGTGATTATTAGCTTACAATATTATTACAAGCAGAGAAAAACATTTTGAAAAACATCTTTGACCTTTGTTATGTATTCAAAATAGTATAATCAGTTTTATTTTTAAAAAAATTTATAAAATGATTCAGATATTTTTTTATTATTGTACTTACAAATAGATATTAATCAATTACATTTCTTGAATATTTATAAAGCATGTTTGATTAATAGGCGTTTTAGTTTGTTTCTTTCAACAATATGTCTGAGAATAAAGAAATTATACGAGTTAAGCAAATTATATATATAAAAGAGTAAGATGATGCTAAAATAAAGCTCTTTAAATAAAACAAATATCATAAAAATTCTGATTGGTTGTAAATTTTATTAATGAAAACTTCAATATTTTGGATCTTCAATACCTCTATTATAGTGTAACAGTTACAGATACATAATTATTATAATAGATATAAAACATTTAAAAAAAGAAATTCTTATCTGAATAATATTAGATTATGATTAAAAATTTCCTCCAAATTTATATAACGTGGTTAGTTGTATTGATTCTTTTGATACTTTTCTATGATCATAATTTCCTTTACCGAAAATTTTAAAGAATGTTCTTAATTATAAAAGAGTATCTCTGAACTTAAAAGATATTTCATTAACTTTTAGTTCTCTATGAAACTCTGTAAAAGTGAAATAAGTATATTAAATGACTGTAATGCTTACACACTGGAGTAAAAACAGGAAACATTGTTTCTAACAATTTTATTTGCAATTCAACCACACAAATGCTTGCAATAAATCTTTCTTTACTGATTTATATATATTAAATCAAGAGTACAATTTGCTTAATTTCAATATTATTACGGTCATTTTTAAATATTTTACAACATTTAACTCAATTAAAGTGAAATAAAAGATGTAGATAAAGCGTTTTAAATAAAATAAATATCAAATTTGTTTAGCATCATTTTATTGTTTATATCAATAAAGAAATGAGCATGAGTACGATAAATTCAAACATTAATTTAAAAATTAAATTAAAATACTTTATTGATATTTCACGATGAAGTCTTGATAAATTTTATGGGCTAGTTATATCCCTCTCTTACAACACTGCTTGCTTTTTGAATGTCGATCAAGCAAACTGTGTGTATTTTTGATAATGTTTGCGAACACTAGGTGATTGAAATTTATATTTAATATTTTATAAAAGAAACAAAGGGTTTCATTTTATTCATATAGCTTTATTAACTTTAATTATTTTTCTTTCAAATATCATTCTTAGTCAAACCGAAAGATTCGTATTAAATGCGACAATATGCTTTCACCTCAAATTTTCATCGTGTTTTTACAATCTGGAAATCCCAGGTATTTCAAAGAGTAATTAAGAAATATTTCTCGTTGTCGTATCTTAAACCAGAATTATGAAATATATATGGTATTTTAAACAAGAATTTTGATTACTTAAACACACAACTTCTTTAATTATATTTTGAAATCGAGAAAACTAACAAATACACAGAAGTACTTTTAAATAATTTCCTCTTCATTAAATACTTTCTTTATTCGCTTCAACGAAAGCAAATTGTCAATTCCAACCCTTCTCACTAAGCCTTCAACTGTGACGAAGGCTACAAAGGATTTCAATACATTAAATAAATACGAAAACTTTACTGAGCTAATCGAGTTGAGGACGGGGTTACCCCACATAACTTATTCACCCTTACCCTATAGAGGGGCATTACACCATCACATGATGTCCTACCCTCTCCCCCTTCAGCGAACGAAGGGATTCGCAAAGGGAGTGGGGGAGAATCGAACACGCATTGGGCCGAACACTACAATGCACCTGAACCCCCATTAGGGTCCAATGAGCTTTTAGCCCTGCAGAAATCTCTGACCTCGAGGTAACCCTTGACCCTCCCCTGCTAGGGAAGAAGGTGTTTACAGGTGAAAGATTGCAGGGTGCGTAATGAGACACAGCAGTAGTGGGGGAAGGTGATCAGTTCCTATCACTAACTTTCGCCTCTCTCGTGTAGCTTGTTAATCACTTTCGTTCGATAGATTATCTGCGATGCAATCTGGGCTTCTCACCCGTTGCAAAATCGGAAGGGATGGGATTAGGTTTTATTTATCTAACAACGCGTCGCCTGATGTGCTCCAGAAGATTAATTGTGATTGTGGCGGGTATCGGCTTAGTTAGTTAGTATTGCATGTTTGAGCATGTGATTTGTGCTGAAAGGGTGAAAGAACAGAGCACTACAATAAAAGAGAATTTGAGTGTAAGATTTTTAAGCAAGTGCTTCGAAAATGCTGAACATCGTTCCTATCCTCCGTTTCAAATTCCTGTTGCAGCCCCCTCAGAAATTATTAGAGAAAATCTATCCTCATAAAATGATAAAGATATAGGGGTAACTCCCATATAACACGGAGCTTCTCTTACACGGTATGGAAATCGGGAAAAATCATCATACAACAAGGCCTCTTAGACACGATCTGACTCTCACATGGATTGAGAATCGGGAGAAACACTCATACAACAAGATATCTTAGAACATGATTTCATTCTTAACGTAGCATTATATTTACAAATAACTTCCAGCGATTCAGGAGAATTTATTGCTTATTAAATCGGATTTAGAAGATTGTAATTTTGAGTCTAGGTCATGTGATGACGACACCTGAACTGGCACCTCCATCTCCAAACCAAGGACGCCAGGGAGGATGAGAAACCTCAACAGATTTAACATGCATCAGCCAGCACTACAGAGAAAGTTGTTGATTTTATTAATGTCGCACTAAAAGTAATACGAGGGCTATTGGCAGGATACCCAAGGGGTCCGAGCTCACCCAAGGGGTTTAGAGCTGCAAACCGGACCCCCGGGAAACAATCAACCCCGCACTCAGCATTTATTGACAAAATAACATAAGATTTACATAATTTTGAAATAAAGGTTAAATAAAATGTACAAGGTATTTGCACAACAAAAAATATACATGACAGAAACACAAAAAACAGTTGAGATTTTCTTGCAGAAATAAGATGCACAACAGGTTAAATAGCACAATACAAAAATGTCCACAAATTCGTAAACAGAAAGGAAGTGTTAGGCAAAGGTGTGAACATATATATAAAACATACAATTATAGCTACATGGTAAGGGATGATAAAAATAAAGGGCTATTGGTGACGGACCTCGTAATTTTGAGCCTTGGTCAAGTGACGAGGATGATATCTAAACTGGCACTCCCCTCTCCTAACTTTCACACCACACCAACGAGAAGATTTTGAGGACGACAGATTTAACGTGATTAATGTAAGCCCCAGCTACACGGCGGGTCTTTAACCACTAGGCTATCACGGTCCCACTATGGGGAAAATCTTTAATATCATCAGGGCTCAAACCCACAACTCGACAAAAACATCGCCGCCACGTGCTTGCAACTATAACCACTCGGCTACAGCAATCAAAGGTAAAGAAAAATCAACTATAAATCACAATGTCTCAAGACAAAATATACAATGGTGCCTGGTTGCTCACGAATATTAGAAAACAACCATTCTGAGAACTGAGAATTGGGAGGAACCCTTATACAGATCATTCTAGAACTCTGTTTCACTCTAACACGAGCGTGGTTTGAAAATTTTATACATCTCTATACACTTAAAGTTTTAGCGATACGATTGTCGGAGATACTCAAGACATTTTGGAGAAATGAGATCTGTAAGATGCGAAGATAGTTAATCGTACAATAGCACAGATAAAAATGGAAGAAATTATATTGTTCTAAAAGGCGTGAAAAACAAAGTTTAGACTTAGGCGATCAGTTGGAGTTATATTTACTAAATAAAAATCCTTCCATTGAAAAAAATATAAAGTTGAATAAATAAGAGAATTCTAGGACTATTTAAAAAGTGATAGAGACATTTATAAATTTTCTCATCCTCTGAACTTTCATGAGGATAATTTTCAGTTGTATGCTCTACTTTTCACAAAAGAATCTTTTGTTCTGGATTACTTTGAGATCAAAAAGAACTCTTGTTTGAAAGCGATCTAAAATAACTGAATTTTCTCAAAAAGTAGAGCACAGAACTTCAGATTATGCTAAAGAAAGTTCAGAGGAGGAGATATCTTGTAAAAAAAAACAATCTCAGTTTTTGGTGTTTACTAATGATGACGTAGAAAGCATTATTTAATACATATTAACACACACACAAACAAGTAATGCTTTAATAAATATGTATCATTACAAAACATAAAAATCCTATAGTATGTTATTCAAAATTTAGGAACCTAATTTGCCCCCCTTTTTTGTACTTGTTTTTTGTTTAATATTACATGAATTCTCATTATATGGAATATTTTAGAAACACAACAAGTGTATTATACGACATACAGCTTATGCCCCAAGAGTCAAATTTAGCCAATCTGCGTCAGACATTTGTTTAAACTGTAATAAAAAGGAAAAATGATCAACGAAAAGGATCGCTCAGGTATCCTGGATGTGCGTCATCCATGTTTACCAAAAGCCCTAAGCCTAAGCTTAGTGTTTCTCACCCTCACCAGGGGGCGCGTTGCGCTCTCCTCTAACAAGAACGGTTTTTTTTTTTTTTTTTTGGAGGGGTGTGTGGATTTCTCGGTACCGTCGCTTTACGTCAGCGAACAAAACTGAGAGCTAATTTAGCTCGCGTGGGCTTAGTGTTATGCTGTTAATAAATATATGCTTAATGAAAATAAATGTATGGTCTTGTCCTGAAGCTAATATGTTACTGAATAAATACTCAACCACAATCTACATCTATTGGAAAGCAAAAGATCTCTAGGGTACTTAGGGGTCATGATTACCTACTTTTATTTTTACATGATTAATATCCAAAAAAGGTTACGGTATTTAAAAAAGCATTACTTAAGATGTCATTCAAATTAATAACTTGCGAGCCCAACATACACATCTGTACATTTATTTTTACAGCATATTAAGAACGCTTTCCTAGTAAAATAATAGGCAACCCACAAGGAATGTGTGTGTGTATTTAAAATTCAGTTTTTTTGGCATAAGAACACAATTTCATCACAAATAGGTTCTTAAGTCTTTCGTGTGAGAATATTTACGCATAAAATTCTTATAAAATGCAAACTTTTTAATTTATTACCGAAATTATGGTTTGTAATAAATTCCTACATACGTTTTCCTGAATCTGCCTCATTTCTATAAATAAATGCTGTTCATTTCTCGAAAGGAATTAAACAGGACAAAATTGCCTGTGAAAATTTTCAAAGTTAATTTTTCAATGGGAATATTGAAGAAAATTTCTAAATTTAACTTTATACTTGAATTTTATAGATTATGAGAAAGCATTTGACACCATAAACTAAGACATTCCTTGGAAAATCTTAAACTTCTATAGGTTTTCTGATAAATTAATATTATCCGAAATCTGTATTGTAAGAGTAAAGCTAGTTATTAAAGTTATTGTAAACGGCACCCCACCAGAGGTATTTGATATCAAAACTGGAGTAAAGCAGAAATGCATTCTATCTAAAATGCTTTTCATATAATTCTAGTAGACTGGATATAGCGAGATACACATACTTTAAAATATCAAAAAACAGGAATACGCTGGGATTTCAATTCAGCACTGAAATAACTTGGTTTTGCAGATGATATTGTCTTATTATCTTCAAGATTTGCCGTCATGAGGGCAAAGACTGAGATTGGAAGATAATGCCAAACAAGTGGGTTTGAAAATGAAGAAAAACAAAATGAAAGTAATGAAAATAATAAGTAAAATAAGGATTGACTTCTTATGAACCAAATCAAAGTTGAAGAGTCGGGCTGTTTCTCATATCTACTATACAATAGACTTAAACGGAGGCACAGATGAAGAGATAAAAACCAGATTTAGAAAAGCTCAAAATTCCTTCAGAGCAATGCATAAATTTTGAAATGCCTCAAATATAAGCATTTAAGTTCAAATTACAGGTATTCTTTGGTAGTCCTTATTTCCAGAAAAGTAAATCATTGAAGGAGAAATTAAATGTCTTTCAAACTACGTGCCTCAGAAAAATTCTTAAGATATACTCAATACAAATAATTTTGATTTTTGTAACAAAACATCTGTCAAACCTATTTCCGCCCAAATTAAGAAAAAAAAAAAAAATGACGTTGGAAATGGATTGGACATATACTTAAATTGTCATCAAATGATAGAGCAGGAATTACACTGACATGTGTATCAGATAGAAAAAGAGAGGAAGACTAAAGGTTACATGGCACCATATGGACAAAAAAGTGAGGAATTCATTTGGATAGCCCAGTTAGGGAAGTGCCCGGGAGGCAGCATTAGACCGAATTAAATAGCATACAGCTGTTGTGGCCTCATATACCAGTTTGGTGTGAAGAGAATTGAGGCAGATACGCAATCTTAGAACTAAGAAAGGTTTTATTCACGAAGAAAATTATATATATAAGAGAATCTTCACCAGACATTTGAATCAGATAAATAATGATACATTTTTATTCAATAAATACATATAATTTAAATGTACAAGATAAAATGTGTATTTAAAAATAGTATTTTGTTACTTTAGGCATGTTTATTATTTCTTGAAATATTTTCGTTTAACCAGTTCATCTGTTTGATTTGATGCTTTAAATTAAAGTTCTTAATACTCGTATACATTTTTTTTCTCTCTTTCTCTTTTCAATTAACTAATTAAACAAATTTCCTTTAGATTAGCTCTTGAATTCTCGAAACAGTAAGGTAAAAAGTTCCTTTGGTGTCACGTGACATGTAATTTGCAATTCAACAAAAGCTTTTCTGACCTGGAATCGGACCAAAAACTTCTGAGCTGCACTCAGGCATATATGCATTACATTCCAAAGGAAACTTATTTCTCGCTTGGCAGACTTTATGCATTTGACTTAAACATTCTTTATCCAACCTTCGCTTTTTGAATTTCAGGTAAAGATTAGACATCAGCTACCCATCATCCTTTCTTCAGACCTAAAATTTTTCTTTCGCTTTAAAGTTAGGCAGACTGTTTTTGTGGAGATGTATTTGTTTTATTTGATCAATACCACATTGAAACCAACTGGCAAGAGGTCTGGAATTAATACTGAAGGATTCTAACAAAAAGAGCATTACTTGAGGAATTCTCAAAAGCAACGACTTGAATTCTTATAACAAAAGAGAAAAAATCAGTTTACTGCAAAAGAGAATGCTGAAGTTCAAAATTAATAACGGTTCTTTCTCTACAAAGCTTCAATATCTTCAGTTAAACGTATTACGAGAGTGGTTCAAAAAGTACTTACATTTGAAGACAGATCGAACCATTAAGGTAAATTGTTACCAATGTGTGCTGCCATCTGTTAAATGAAGCAAAAAGAAATTTGACATTAATTCCTCAGTTAGTTTTGGTAATCATTTACTGCCAAATCAAAATTTGGTTGCTGCCGCGTCAGGATATCAACGTCATTTTGCGTCAGGTTGCCAACGTCGAAGAGACCGGTATTCCTCATTATATGTCAGAAACTAAGCAAAGATCAAAGGAAAATCTGCTCCAAAGAAAGCGAGGATGATCTAATAGGCTGAAAAAGTTACGAGGAACAATTTTCGAGATGCGGAAGGCGTTATGATCACGAATACGAGTAACTGAGACTTTGACAGCTGTCTAGTGAGTCACGATACTTACTAAAACAGACAATTTTCGATGCTATGAGAGCCATCTCTTGGATTTTCTAAAGACTTGTTCAATGATCTCCTTCTATACAGGTGAATTATATTTATTTGAACGCAATTAAAATGTATTTGAGAGATCAAAATAGTGATTAAATATGAGGAATTACTCCTTTCTCTCTGATTTTCATGTTTATTTTAATGATTTCTATATATTTATTTTAATAATTACAAGATTTAATTTCTCGGTGAGCACAGCAATTTTTTTTTTTCTTCTTCTCTTTCCAGAGTAGATTTGAGGATGAAAACAGATATTCTGTTGCATTAACATGCGCTCAAAATGTACGACTCTTCAAAGCAATTACGCGAATTTGACAGCTCTTTTAGAAGTTCAATGACATATAGATGACTAGGTTCAAAGAAGATACCTGAAAAATTTCTATCTCAAGACTCTACCGCTTCAAGAGTCGAACTTGAAGTCTATGAAAAACTAAAAAGGCATGATTTTAAATTGGATTAGATAAAATATGAGCAGCGCATGAAATATCCGGAATTTAATGGAAAAGTGATCAATCATAGGTGATGCTAGGCAAACAACCTCTCCAAGTTTTCAGCTTGATGTCATCTTATTTTTTATTTAACATATTCTTTTTGCGTTCCTATATGTAATCTTCGTCACATTTTGTGAAAGAGTAAGGGATTGCGGACTAAAACTGGCTAAGTTGCGCCAAGCATTTGTTGAAAATAATCTCGTAACTTATTTTTAACTTTATTAAAGTCGTATTTTATGATGGCAAATGATTGAAAAATGACATCTTATCGAAAAAGAATTCATGTAGCTATCAAAACTGATAGTGGAGTGATGGTGGAATTTAATGACCTAAGGGTCATATTTGGTTATGCTGCACCAAATGAGGTGTAACTGCGATCTGAACGTTTGAAAAAATGAAAAAAAAAGATGAAAAAAAAAATTCTCTACAAGAGGAAGGATCGAAAATAAAGAAATATAACTATGGTATCCCAGAGCTCTGAATATTTGTGGTGTCCCACTTTAACAATGACGATAAAAATTAAAACGTTTTAATAACTAACCCGAAGGCAATCCCTTTTAGCTCATTTCTCAAAGACACTGAAGAAGATCAGAGTAGTTTTCTCCGGACTAACAGATCGAATGTTTGAATTGCCGCTATCACTCAAAGTCACCTTCCTGTCCGCGACAAGGTAGAAAAACAATCTCCCAAAAAAGTGACGGAAAAAATATAGTCTCCAAACACACAAGATAAAAATTTTCAAAGACCACATAAATGTCCCTGTAATGGTAACTTTCTCAGTATTGCTTTTGAATTTGAACTTCAACATTGCCTCTGAGGATGAAAACTGATGCCTATGGTGATTCATTTTAAAATTTGGTAAGTTGGTAACAGAAGAATATATAGAAAATACAAAAAGAAAAAAATTAAATTTATACAAATCGATACAGTCTATATTATTCATTCGAAGAAGCAAAAAGAGAGTTCTTTTGTAGAATTATTAACAAAAATACAAAAAAGAAAAAAAAATATTCTTCATAAAACTAGGTACAGAGCTCTTTTTTCTTGGTATTCTTTTTTCCCCTACATTGTTACTAAAGCATTTTTAGGAAATTTCCAATGCCACATGATTTATAATTCCTTTGTTGGAATTAAAATATTAAATATTCTGTGTGTTTCTCATCATGAACTTCGAATACAGCCATTTCATCTAGAATATGCAAGATGGAATAAGCATCCTTCACATTTCTCAAGATAACACCCTTTTCCTAAAATGCTATTTTTTTTTTCTTTTAAAATCCTGAAATCAACTATGCACTATAATTATACACATTTTGTTATAACTCTAAAGCTTGATTATTTTTTATAACGTCGCATTTAAAAGTTACACGAAGAGTACGGAGGACGGACCCTCATCGTTTTGAATCTTGGTCAAGTGACGTTTGAATCTCGAGCAATACCTGAGGTGGCACACAGTTCTGTAAATTTCCCCATCTCACCAACGGAAGGACTTGAAGTCTCAACAGATTTAAGGTATGCATCAGCCCTGCTGCACGACGGTTCTCTTGAGGGATCAGAACTCAAACCCCCGACTCAATAGAAGCAACACCGACTGCGAGCTTGCGTCTATGCTCATTTGACAATCGTGGCCCCGTTAACCTAAAGAGTACCTTAATGTATAATAAATTGGATCATTCCAGTCAAGTAAATAATTCAAAATACCGAATAGTATTTTCCATCCCTTTTTAATATTTGTTATCTTATTTAGAATTGTTGAACTAAATTAGTCAACAGTTTTCTTATTACTGCAACCATGTTCATTCATTCTACATTTGATATTTTTAATTTCTATATTCAAGTACGAATACCTCTATAATGCGAAGATTTACAGTAGTATCTACATTCAATTGATGTTACAAGAAATGAAAAAAACCCGCCGGAAACAAATTATTTTTTTATATACTGCTTGACTCGTGGCACCAATCATCCCAGTAGACTCGAACGTACATCACTGCCAGAATACGGCTTCAAACCACAGAGCGTCATGTCATCGTTTTTCGTTGTTCTTTGAAGAATGGGGCCCAAACTCTTCGCCCAGCACATTGATAACATCGTATACTTTTTCACTTATCGGCCGATCGGCGGGTGAGAGAAAAAAATAAATAAATATAAGCAACAAAAAAAAAATACCGCCGCAAATCGGTTCTCCGTTCCTGACGGTCCAGAACTGCACCCATGAGGGGGGAGGTGCGATTTCTCCAAGACCGATCGCCCGTACCGAGAGCGATTGTCGAAATTTAATAGCCGTGAAAGCTGCGCAAAAATGTGGCGATTGTTGGAGCCAGTCATCCGTCCAGCGATAACAAACGCGCCAACGGGCCAAACTGGCTGCATTGCGCAATATTGATCTTTATTTTGCTTTTCGGAATAAGGGGGGGGAGGGTGTTGCAAAAGGGTGGGTCCCAGAATTCCCCGGTGTTTGGTCAATATCCGTCAGTGTCTGTCTAAATATAGAAACTTCGACCCGCGGGGCCTGGTGGGGGTCAGCGAAAATTCCTCACGCGGGGCACGAGAAAAGGCCCGGGCCCAACTCTTCCTTTTTGGCAAAGAGAGGTAGGGGGTGGACTTCTCCTTCCTTATTCAGACGACACAATGCCGCGGCCAGAAATCGATGGCTTTCCCTAACCCTCGGAAAATGTATGGTGATGTTATTCTGTCCATTAATCAGGGGGATGGAGCTGTTTGTCCGATGCGCCTGTGTCGAACTTTATTCAAGAAGAGAACCCCCCTAATGAATCTCGGCTCTCTGGCACTGACGCGAGCGCCTCAAGAATGTCAGCGATGAAGATGATCGATTTCGGGCCTTTGGGGGATGGCGGAGAAAGATTTAAAGTTTTCTGCCAAACGAGAATTTAAAGTCGTTTGGTGGAATCAGGAAGTAAATAAACGCCCGAATCTCTCCTTCTCTTTCTGGCCCTACGTTGGAGATAAAGTATAAAATCGTCTTCACTGAGGTTAAAAGATCTTGGAGTTTTTTCTTTAACACTTGACACGGCAATTAATCAAAAAGTACGATTTGATGGCCGGTGTTGACTGTGGATTTGAACTTAGAATAAGATTTAAAGTTTTCTGTAAGTTGGAATTTGAATCATTTGCTTAGATAAGGAAGTACACAAGTTGAATATTTGGCTTTTGGTTAAATATTGACAAAATTAAATTTTTTTATGAGAGGAAAAAACTTCTAAAATTGACCTTTTGGCTCCCAAGCCTATCAAAATACCGAATTAAATTATTAATCTTATCACGGAAGTTCACTTTTATGGATCCAAGGAAAAAATAACTAATCTTGGGAAATTAATGTGTTTGTGCGCCGCATACATGAAATTGCTATTATTTTATTTAAATTACAAGTAAATCACGATGTAAATCTACCAATTATCACCTCGGCCTTTTTTACTCAGCGTAAAACATCAAATGATTATTTTTCCTTGTAAAGATTACAATGTCTTGGCATTTTTTAATTTCTTGACCCAATATTTGGATAAGATGTATCTTATAAAATTATGCATTTCATTTTGGAAAATAACATGATTCACTATTTCATATCACAATTTTTTTTCAAGAGCACCTCATATTTGATTTTATTATTATTACTATATCTTAATTAAATGGATTCGAATTGTGTTCTATTCAAAGAATATGTGAAATTAATATGTCCTTCCAAGGCAAGTTATATTTTGTGCCATGATTAGCATACAGTAAATAAAAGATGTTCAATAAAATAACACAATTCTAGAAAGAAAATGATCTATAAAAATTAAAACAAATGTCATAATTACATAAAAAATCAACATTTTCCAAATAGTTCGCTTACCTTTCCTATTGAAATCTGAAACATTGGACCATGTTTGCAGTAAAAGGGAAGTTCCTTTCCAATTTGCTGCAAAACGTTGGAGAACGATAAATTAACACTGAAAAATTATTTTCGATTGACATTCATAATTATTTGAAAATTAATTAAAAATTTTGTTTTAAAATTTAAGAAAATTAAATTTTTAAATCGAAATATACTAAACATCAAATGTCATTCTACCTGAAGCATATATAATACATATAAACTCTAAGAGAAATATTTTAAGATTCTGAGAGATTTCTTTTTTTCCTTCAAAAAAAATTATAAATTGCTTATTTATGTAACATATATAGAAAAACTTTTACTCTGTTGCTCATGAAAAAAAGTTTTGTGTGGCAATTTTCTCTATTCAAAAATATAAACCACCAATGAAACATAGATATAAAATCCATTACAATCAATTTAGTTTATGTAACATTTTATTTTTTGGTATAGAAGGGCTGAAGCAGAGACAGTAACCAAACATGGCAAAGCTGCTCTTCACATTTGCTTAAACTATAATCATTACAGGGGGGAAAAAAGGAAAAAAAAAGATAAAAGTTTATTGATAAGAAGGAAGATCGAAAATAAAGAAGAGTCGCTAGGGTATCCCGGGGGCACGTCCAGCGAGTTTACCAAAGACAGTAAACTCCATTTAAAAAAAAAAGATCGTTAAAGTACCACGGTATCATGATTCCCGTATTCACCTAAAGAGTGGCTGGGGCATATTAAATATGCAGGGGTTTCAAGTACTTACGTTGGCTAGGATATGGAGTACCAATTCAGGTGAAGTCCCAGCTATATGACCGTGGTTTAAAATTGTGAGGTAGATAGAAGCCTAGTCAGACTTATATTCTTTAGATAATCCAGTCTTTCGGACCAACGGAAACTGCCTCATTGCTTATATTTCTATGACTGAGCTCATGGATGTGGTTTAATCTTGGCTTAAGAATTTATTTTTGCAAAAAGAATTAATGAAAAAAAATGTCGAGAGACATTGAGCTACCTCCTTCAAATAAAAAATCTAATCTCGCTTTTTAAAAAACACAAATATTGATTTGTAAATATCTGCTCTTGCTTCCTTTTCCTTTTAACTTTTGTTTTGTTTAGTAAGAAATATGCGGAGTTCTTCCGTTGTTCTCCTGGTTTGTACTTCGCTAGAATATCTTTCAAAAGCGACACAAGGGTTATCCGCAATGTATTTCGTAATAATGAATTATGATCAAGATAACTATTTTAACATCCACGAAGATTTTGTAGCCCATTTTTAATTAAAGTGCTCAAGCACTTCTATTAACTCGTAACAAACTCTTCGGTTGAAGTTAAAATTCGAACACGAATTCACAATGGTGGCAATTGTAAGCGAATATTCCAGAATCATCTTTATCAAATTTTCATTCCCAGTTTCAGTAACAGAGTGAAAATAGAAACTTATGGGGCTAGAGACGAATTTGGCTAAGCTGCGCCAAACATTTGCTTAGAACAAGATAAAAGATTGCTTAAAAGTACTTTAGGATAAAATGAGTGCAACGTAAAATGTGAGGGTTAAAATCTTAAGTCTGTTGTAAAAGGCCAATTGGAAATAAAAAAGGCAAATAAATTCAGTGAACCAACTTTATGTTCGTTCTTCGAAATGGTATACCAGGCTATGCTCCTGTTATAGGCTTCATATTTCAAGGTTCAGAGAAATAGTTTGGTTTGGTTTTTTTTAACGTCTTACTAGAAGCAACACGAGAACTATTGGAACGGACCTAGTAATTTTGAACCTCGGTCATGTGACCATCAGAAAACTAGTAGATATATGTAATGGTCTTTAGAATTTGGCTTTTGACTAGGTAAATTATAAGAAAGTGGTTTCATTTCAGAACGGTATTTAAAGGATAATAACGCCTTCATATGCGATCGATCGTTTCGATGATTTTATTGGCACGAGGTCCCAGCTATCACAAACACGTGTGTATTTGATCCAAACGAAACACTAAAGGCGTAAAGATGGGGGAGATATGAAATTAAGAGGAAAAGGATCGAAAATAGAGAAATATAACTGGATCCTCCACCTTCACTATCCTTTAGAGAGTGGCATATTTAAAGAGCAATATTCATATCTGTGAGAGGGAATTTTGTTGTTGTTGTTTGATTGATTTTATTAACGTCACATTAAGAAACAATGAGAGCTCTATTTGTGATGGGCCCCGTAATTTTGAACTGCTGTCAAGTGACGGAGACGACACCTGAGCCCCCATCCACACTCTACAAATTATGGCAATATGAAAACCTTTAACATGCATTATCTCTGCTTCAAGATGGGTCTTAAGTGGCACCAGAACTCAAACCCGCGATTCAATGCAACCATAATCGCTCGTCTACCGCTTCCGCAATTCCTACAGGGAAGAGATATGAATTTATTTTTTCATATTTACTCCCAAAAATACGTTCCCTTAAGAATTTTTTTTTGTATATTCAATGCAATATTTTTGTTTATGATTACTTCCATTACGCTATCACAGTTCCTTATTAGGAAGAGTTGAGTTCGAGATTTTTCTCTCACACGCCTAAAAATATGCTTCCTTAAATATTTTTTTTTTTTTTTTTTTTTTTTTTTTTGGTATACGGGGTGCTTCGAAACTCAAGGGCAAACATTTAAAGGAAGATGTAAGAGATCTGAACAAGCAATTTCCCCCTCACAGAGCACAGGCGGAAACCAAGCAGTGTAATAGACTGCTCTGTAAAGGAAAGCATAAAGCGTGAGTTTTCTTACACATCGTCATTTCTACTGTGAATTTCAGGATGCATGGTATCGTACAGAAATACCGTAATTAAGAAAAGACCATGTCTCCTGAAATCCACGGTAGAAGTGACGACATGAAAGAAAAATCGCGCTTTATGCTTTCCTAGCATAAAGGAAGCACAACGCCGTCTAGCGGTTCACCGCTTGTTCTCCGCCTTCGCATTGTCAGTTAAAAATTGCTTGTGTAAATGTTTTCTATCTCACCTTAAATTTTTGCCCATGAGTTTCGATACTCCGTGTTTTGAATTTAATATTTTTTATTCGTGATTATACTTTCTCCTCGCATTTTTATGCTCATTTTAGGAAGATATATTTTCGAGATTTTACACGCTTCTAAAAATAAGATTTGACTTTAATTTCGATTATTAACCACCTCCTAATTAGATGTTTGATTTTTATTAACGTTCCACTTAGAAGTAACATGGGGATATTGGACACGGCCTAATACCTTTCAGCCTTCATCAAATGACGAGGACGACATCTGAACTTATATCCCACTCTCCTAACTTCTATAACCCGCCAAAGTGAGAACTTTGAGCCCCGACATCAATATACCTATTAACGGATCTTTAATGATATCAGAATTTGAATCTATGATTCGATTGAAACACCACCGCCATGAGCTTAGGACCCTGACCACTCGACTAACGGTGGCGCCCCGTAAAAAAGGAGCTTTTTACCATCAGGGTTTTCAGAAAGAATAACGTGAAATGAAATTAAAAGCGAGTCTCTCTAAGTAAATTCCTTTATTAAATAAATAACCGTAAAGATAATCTTCAGGATATATTACACGTAACAATTAACATCGATGAATTCCTTTTACGACAATTTAATTTCTTCTTTTACATTGTTACAAAACAAAGAAGTCAGTTTAAACTCGGTTACAAAAATGTACCCAATTACATTCGAAAGCCGGCACGCACCACCCCCTATAATTGTTTGACGAATCCATTTTTAACGCACAGCTCCTGGGCAAATGGAGGTCATTTTTAATTCCTCTCTGAAACGGAAAAGCATTCCTCAAAGTCTTGGGGGTAATTTAGATTCGAGACAAAGTCCGCCAAAGAGCAAAACTCTGAGCTCAATAACTCAAAAACCTCGGGAAAAGGGGAAAAGTTTTCTAAAAATCCCTTAAAATGAATTGCAGGAAACTTTATAAAACGTGAGGCCATCTATCGAAGTAGTTCCCAGCGAAATGACTCAGAAGCGAAGTTTTTTTTCTCCGCTTCTTTTTTTTCCTCCGAAATCCGTTCATATTAAAAGCGAAACCACCATAATGGATCACCTGCAAAATTGAATTTCCCTTCGGTGTAACAAACCCACCTTTGATTAATGTATCCAAATTATTGATATTTATCGTAAAACGCGCCCCGTTTAAAAGCGTTTGGCCCTTACGCCCCGCTTTGGGGCGTAATTATGATTTAATACGCGCAATATGCCGTTGATGAATGCCCATCATATGTTATCCCGACCCCGAACTTAAGAATCCAAACTTCAAATTAATATTATTAATTATGGAATAGATTGGGCGGAAACAAACGGGTTGCTGGATTATGAAAAGTATAAGTCTTTCACTTCCAGCGTCAGGTTTCGAGAAATAACTTTTTTTTCCTTAACATCCTTTCCTTTATCGCATTAGTTGTGCCTCGATACCTTTTGCTGGCGAGTGTTTAAACGCGTTCGCCTTAAACTCCAATTAGACTTTCCAAAGCTTAATGATCATGCGATCCCGAATAAATCATTTTATATCGGAAGTCAGTGGGATATGGAGTTGACTAATAAGTACGCCGAGCACTTCCGAGAAGGGGGAGGTTCTTAATAAGTTGAAATGATGAAGAGTTGTGAGTAATTTTGCTGTGCAGAATGATAGGCTCCGAGGGTAGACATACCTTTAATTTTAACGAAGCCAGATTTTTTTAAAAATATTAAATGTTTGTTTACAAATAAGAATTTGAACGTTAATACTAAATTAAACTTTCTATGAAATTTCTGAACTGAAAAAGAAAAAACCCCCCCCCCCCCTTTTTTTTTTTATCTGTGATTGAAAAGAGAGAAATAAACTCTTTTGAAAAAGTTCAGAATTAATAAGACTTTATGAATGGAAGTGAACAGAAAAATAAAGTCAGCTATCCCTTTAAGAATATCGCGAGGAAAAAAATTGTTCCTTTTTATTAACCGAAATCAGCGCGACTATGCCATAGTGAGTAAAAATCATGCATTTTATTTTAAAAAATTAATCATACAAGAACAGTTTGATTTTTTTTTAAATTCAAGCTACACTAAAAGCCACAAAATGCACATATTAGAAAATTTGCATAACACTATAAGCTATATCAGGATTACTGGCTACGGAATACGTAATTTTGAAACCCAGTCAGATGGCGAAGACAACATATGAGTTGGCATACCATTCTCTTAACTTCCAAGCCAACGTGAGATACCATTCTCTTAACTTCCAAGCACGTCGCACTTAGAAGCAACAACGACGGAACTCGGCCAAGTGACCAGAACGACACCTGAGCTGGCACTTTCCTCCTTCTAAACTTCCACATCGTGCCAGTGAGCGAACGTGGAGCATAATAGTAAATCTATAGCACGTATGGAAGCCTCAGAATTAAATGAATGCATGATTAATGAATTTTGAATTCACGTTTTTGTTGATAATTCGACTCGTGTATTTTTTTGATATTCTAAAGAAAGTTTTCCAGATTTTTTTCCCTCGTGACCTGAGTGTTTTTAAGATTCTTTTTTCTGACTCACTATAAATATATTGCCCATTTTGAGATTTTTAGGTAAAATAGAACAGTATTCAAATTTTTTATATTTTATATAATTCTAATGTACTTAAACAATTTCTTATATAAATTGTTTCAAAAATTATTGTAAAAAAGAAAATTTTAATGAAACCAAATTACTGAAAAAAACGAAGCTGTTTATTGGTTGATTTTGTTAACGTCGCACAAGAAGCAACACGAGGGCTGGTGGCGAAATACCTCGTTTTCGAACCTCGCTCAAGTGACGATACCTGAGCTGGCACTTTCCACTTCTAACTTTCCTACCATGCCATCGGGAGGGCTTTAAGCTTCAACCAGATTTAACGTACATCAGCCTCGGCCACACGTTGGGTCTGTAGTGTCATTAAGGCTCGAACCCTCGACTCGACGAAAACCTCCAGCCGGGAGCCCGCAAAACTGACCACTAGGCTGCCGCGGTCAAGAAGCTGTTTTTTGCTAAATAAAAACTTCTCGTTTGAAGGAAAAATCGATATATTCATAATCGTTGTTGATTGAGGGAAGACATTCCTTAAAATTTATCCTTTTGCATTCATTTTTCGCTTGTAACACGCTTGTTTTCCTTATTTGAGCGCTTTTGTTCGAACTGATGAATATATTTATCGGATTAACTTCTAACAGACAGGAAAAAGGTGTTAAACTAGTGAATTTTGTGATAGTGGTCCCGGGAAATCCCACATGCATACGGATGATTATTTCCAAAAATATCACACTATAACAAATTTTAAAACAGAAAACTTCAATTTTGCTGAAGATTTATAAATTTAAACTTGTTTTATATGATAAATCTAAAGATTAAATGCCTTGATTTATTGAAACAACTGTATTTTCTTAAACATCTTATACGTACTCTTGTAATTAATACAGTGCTGTAGATGTACTATATGAGTTAATAGGTTGCGCTAGGAAGTTTTTAGGAAGGGTTAAACCTAGCCTAGTAAATGTTTCTCAACAACAGCTGTCATCTCCTCCGTCAATGAACTCGCATTTTACTCATTCTGCATTTCTAATAAGTTATAAACGATTTGTATTTACCCGCTTAACAATGACGGAGCACTAAAGTTTTTTTTTTAAAAAAAAAATAGCAGATACAACCTTCCTTGCACTTTGAAAATAGTTACAATGTGACTTTGTACGATCAGATGTAAATTGTTTCCAAATTTTTTTTTAAAAAATGCATTCTATTATACACACTGTTAGCAAAATCCTCGAATACATCAGAAAATTAATGAAATGCTCATTTTTGTCCCCTTCAAAGGTTTTGAACAATAGGAACTGAGCAAACAATTTTAAAAAAAAAATATTATTATTTAACACAGAATTTGCGTTTCAGGCAATAAAGAAATAACTGCTTGAACGAACACTAAATTATTACTAACACCTTTTCAATGACATGAGGTATATTATTTGTTTGTAGGCGCCGTGCAACACTGGTGGTATATTGCAGTACCGCCATATGTTGATTTTATGTGTTATAAAATTAACCGAGTTTCAGTAATGCGATTACTTAATAATCTCGCTCTGAGAAGAGGGCTATTGGTGATGGAACTCGTAATTTTGAACTTCGGTCAAGTGACAAAGATTGTATCTGAGCTGGCACCTCCCTCTCCAAATTTCTAAGCCACTCCAACGGGAGGACTTGGACCTCGACCAGATTTAACGTGCTTTACCCCAGTTCACGGCAGGTTCGAAAATGGCATCAGGGTTCGAACATGTGACTCGTTGGAAACAACACCTGCCACGAGTCGGCGGCCACGACTACCGGACTACAGCGGCCACCAGAAGTATAAGTAAAGTCTTAATTTAAGAGATAAGTAAGCGAGTTTATCGTCGCAGTTGGGTTAATATAATTATTAGAAGCAGAGGCAATGCGTTTATAACTTAATTTTAATGATAGAAACAAATGCTTAACGAATTTGCTGAAACATAAAAGTGATTATCTGAAACTGTTAGTATTTGTCTATATATGCTGTTATTGTTCCTAATTAAAAAAATTTCACTTAAAAATTAAACACTTTGACAGATTCATATATTTGTAATTAGGAATATTTATTTTCAAAACTCTAGTATGCTTTTGTTAAATTATTCAATTTGCAATTTATAGAAAAATATTTAACCAAGTTATGGCAATTTTTTGGTGACTTAAATTATGTCATTTAACTATCTTAAGGGCTGTCAAGAAACTAATATCTCATTGATTGGAGAGGGGGGGAGTTTATCAGAATATAATCATTATCGAACAAAAAAAAATCGCCAATTTCAATGTGTATCTTATATTTACTTACACCTCCCCAAAATAAATAAATAAATATTCTTGTTATATATGTTTGCATTTCATTTTTAAATAAGGTTTTCTAAAACTGCAAGCTTTGAATGTTTTCAAGGAAATTAATGTACAAAAATCAATTTTTTTTCCTCAGAAAATTTAATTCATATTTTGTTTTTTAAACCTCAGAAACATACATAAAGTATAAAAAATACTGCAAAATATTTTGAGAAAAATTTATAAAGTGAAAGTTCCTTGATTCATAAATTGTAATAATGATGAAATTGATACATAAAATTGATTTTCATACATAATTAACAACGATACATTACCTAGACCCTATAACATATTTCGTCTAGACATAAAGTTATCATTAATTCAATCAACTACAAATTTATATATTGCGATGTGTGTTAATTATAATCAATGTTACAAATAAACCCACACAAATGATAAATAAGATAAAGAGCGTTTTGTGAACGTGAAAGTTTGGATGTATTAAATTGAAGGTAAGGAAGAGTGAATAAATTAAAAGAATTCATTTTATTTGTGTTTCGAATCCTTAGGATTAATAAATAATAAATTACGAACTAATCAATATTTACAAGAACTTTTAATGTTTAATTGTATGCTATTGATTATAACAACTTATGTTAAAATCAGTTTTAATAAGAACTATAATTTTCAAAGAAGGCATAACTATAGTATTTCAGCGTACACACAAACCCTACGTACAAAATGTCAAATAAAAAAAAATGTAATTAGTTTTCTCATTCAGTAAGTGAAAATGATTTTTTATAGAGATCCTATCAAAAATTTGTGCACTTACAAATTTCCATTAATAACGAACTTGCTCTTCTTGTTTCAAAAATCTATTTATTTAGGATGGTTATATCAATCACGATCTGAAGCAATATTCGCCCGGACTGGCACTTTATTAAAAGGCTTTTAATGAGAGGTTTGAAAGTCTCAATTAACCGAACCAGTTAACTCAGTTTAAAAGTTTCAGTTAACCGCAAAATAACTTAACTCTGCATCCGGGTGCATACTGTATCTTGGTCATATTTGCTTATTAAGTTGCATACTCTTCGAAATTTAAGGTACAAAAAAAAAAAAGAAAAGAAATCAAATCACAGAAATCAAATCATTCCCCTCCCTCTTATTTCGTTATTTATTTTATGTACATTTTAATTATATCTTTTTATATATTTGTAATAAGAAATGGTAAAATCTTATTTTAGCTCGTCTTGCCGATGGAAAACAAAATGGTGCCAAATCGCCAATATTTACTATCATTACAGATATCTAATATAGCTCATTATTACAAGGGTTTCAAAATTGGTGCGTTTGTTTACTTTTCGGAACCTATGCATGGGCTAAAATAGGATCCAGTCTAAACTATAATAAAAAAATTATATAAAATTTAGAATTCACAAAATGAATTTTGAGACATGAAGCTAGTATATGCACTGAATGGCACCATTTTGTATTTCGGGTTTTTCATACCAAATTTCGCGTATGTCGATTCTCATATTAAGTCGAAATGTTTCAGATATTAAGGCCCCCCCCCCAAAAAAAAAAAAAAAAAGAAAGAAAAAAAACTTGGCGTCCGGGCTCATACTACATTTTGTCCATTGTTCATACTAAAAGATTCAAAGAATGATCGATTTATAACCGACTCAAAGACTGGGCGAGCGTGTAACTATCCTCAGCCAATACACATCGTCATTTTGAACCACGGTCGAAATCTGATTTTTCATCTCACTTTCCTCATCAACACTACGTCAATCAGAAGACTTTGAGACTAACCGAAGAAGTGAGCATTAGCCCTTCAACACAAGTCCCTTTTGGAATTAGGACTCGAACAAGAGGCTTGACTAAAACATGAATAGCCACGAGATCGATGCAATCATCACTCGGCCTCATGATATCAGACAATTGAATACGCGCTTCTGATTACCAATATGACTCGCAATTTTGAACTTTTATTCAGATGACTAGGTCGACATTAGAACTGGCCCTAAACTAGCCAGCTCACAGCTCGCCAATATGATTGTGATTGATTATTAACATCGTACTGAGGATCAACACGAGGGCTATTGGCGACGAATCTCGTGATTTTGAGTCTCCATCGAATAACGTGGACGACACATGCTGGTTCTGAGCTCTACAAATTAACACATCACGCCAACGGGAGTTATCAGCTCAGGTGTCGTCCTCGTCAATTGGCCGAGGCTCAAAATACGAGATTCGTCGCCAATAGCCCTCGTGTTGCTTCTAGTGCAATGTTAATAAAACCAATCAATCAGACTTCGACAGATTTAACTTGCATTAGTCCCGCTACATGGCGGACCTTCAGTAGCATAATGGCATGAACCCAAGACTTGACGAAAACACGAGTCTACGACCATGACCACTATGCTATCACGGCCACCAACAACTTGCCAATTACTTAACTGTAAAGACTCCTTGTGTGTATTTAACTTAGGTCAGATCCAAACGTATTCCAGCACAGGTGTTTGAAAGATCAGATAACTCATTGATTAAATTTTTTCATGAGTTCATTTTCAAGGTTTTGAAAATGCTTATACATCTTTACTCGCCACGAATCATTACCCTTTATTACCCAATCTTGAAATCTGACGTTTATTCAAGGGTCGGGATACCTCACAGTAAGGCCTCGAGGAAGTGGCTGCGAAATTCAAGGTTAATTGCGTTTTCGAATCCTAATTCCATCATGCTTATGATGGTTGCTGCTACCTTTTGATAGAAAACTATAAAATAGGAAACAAAAAGGTTGCTGAACCAGATGTTATTCTTCCAGAAATGCGTTATGTAGATAGGCGCTTTAAATAAGTCGCGTCTCAAAGACCTGTGGAGTGAATACGGAGTGAACGAAATTTTAGACTTATGACACTAAATCTGCCACTATGTTGCACCAAACATAGTGTGTCTGATTTAAACGTTTGAAAAAATGGAGGAGGAAATTGGTCAACAAGAAGAAGGGTCGAAAAAGTTAAGTGACAGTAAGAGTTTATGGCGCAAGAGCCAAAACTGGGGCAATCTGCTCCATACGTTTGCTTAGAAAATATCGCAATTTCTTTTATTTATATTAAAAACAGTTGATGAAAATACAATGGTTTACTCAAGTAGAAAAGATAAAATCTTCAATTTAATGTATAAAACCAATTTTAAATACAGAATCGAAAATAAAAGTGCGGGGAGGGTGGAGGCACGTTTCCCATGTAACGTGAATGTGAAGAGTAGGCCAATGTAAATGTCGATGCCATCATCAAAATTACGAGGCGTATAACTGCTGCTTTGCTTATTGAATGTTTTTTAATTGCTTATTTCTAATCGACATAAGGGGGCCTTGGTAGCCTAGTGGTTGCGGACTTGCGGTCTAATGCCCCTGAAAACCCACCCTTTAGAGGTTGATACTTGTCAAATCTGTTGAGGCTTCAAATCCTCCCATTGGAATAGCTTCGAAGTTTGGAGACGAAGGTGCTAACTTAAGCGTCTGCCTCTTCATTTGACCGAGGCTCAGAATTACTAAGTCCGTCGTCAATAGCCCTCGTGTTGGTTCTAAGTGCGACGTTAATAACAATCAATCACCATCTGACTGACATAAGAGATCTGTTCTAACCTTGCCAATACGCCATGTAGTTTTGAGTCACGTGCAGACGACGAGATCGATACCCGATTGTTTAGCTACAGTGGCCCAGTCATGGGGAACTTTAAAGTCATCTGCATATTTTCAAAATTTTTACTATGCAAATAAGGTAAATTGTACGATGTTATTTATGTTTCAGTTTTCATATCTCTTTATCAATCCGCCGATAAAACCGCTCACATGTTAAAATTAGATTGATTGATTGATTTTGTTAACATCGCACTAGAAGCAATACGAGAGCTATTGGTGAAAGACCTTGTAATTTTGAACTTCGGTCAAGTGACGAGGTTGACATCTGAGCTGGCACCTCTCTCTCCTAGCTTCCACACCACGCCAATGGGAAGACTTTAAACCTCGACAGATTTAATGAGCTGGCTGTATGGTGGGTCTTAAGTGGCAAAAAAGCTCAAACCCACGACTCGACGAAAACTTCAGGCACTAGGCTACAGCGGCCATGTTAAAATTAGAGTATATTATTTGAGTTTCTAATTCGGGTATGATTCTTCATAATCCTTTCCAATAATCAGTTTATTTATTCTATATTACGTTAGTTTAATTGATTAACAGGTTTATAATTAAGTTTATTCTGTAACATAACACATTACCTAATTTAATTTCTGAACTTGTGTTCCTCGTTGCTGTTTGAAATTGAGTGATTCTCATCCAACGGCAAACAAGACGGGCAGAATATGAAGATTCAAACAGGTGATAGGTTAGGAGTAGCTCGTGAAACTCAATTAGATTAGTCTTCCCTAACCTATAAAAATGCACAGGATTCACTACATCCACGGGATCACGAATTCCAAATATATCATTGATCAATACATACCTTAGAAATTATATTCATAGAATTTAACCCCATACCACTTTTAATCACAAAGACATTCCGCCTAATAATTTTCGCGCGTTCATATTTTGCAATGCTTCCAATTTTTTCCCTTCTGAACGATAATAATAATCAACGAAAATTCTATCCAAGAAAATAAAAATTTCTCCTTCAGCGACATTCTACGAAGGAAGGGGGCAGAGGCTCAAATCCCGCTAAGTGCACGTGAGCAAACGCTAATGAAAATTAGAAAGAAACGCAAACAGGAAAAATAAAGAAAATCCGCGTTCGCTTCATTATTGCTTCTTTTCAGGGCGGAAATCATTAAGGAAGTTAGATAAAGCCTCACAGGGTGTTTACTTTCAAAACAACTTTGATGCAATAATCAATGTTCGAAAGGAAGGGGGTAGGGTATCTTTGCTGGTGCGTCACAATTATCTACGAAAAGTTGCCTGATGGTTTTTCGATCGCCACGGCGTCAACTAATTTCTCCCCCTCGCCTTTCCCTACTTTAGAAATTTCATATTTTAACAGTTAGGCAAAGAGGCTTCGTGATAAGAATTAGCACCAAGAAGAATTTTTAAAACCGGGTTCCTTTCTCGGTCGAAACTCTTTCAATGATTTTTCCTATCGGTAAACGATCCCTTGGGTCGTTTTTCACGTTCACTTCTGGAATCCTTTCAAACCCATTTAAGCCTCTGGTACAAAAGGTTGGAACCTCATTAAAAGTAAGAATTTCGTTTAAAGTAGTCAGGAGAATTGTTACATCAACAACACTAAATGGTCCCTGACTTTAAAATGATATTCATAGCCGAATACGCGACCTTTTGTTTCTGGATATCTCTTTCTGCAGATCGTTTCGGAGTTAAGGCAAAAGGCCAAATGGACGGTTATTGTTTAAAACTATTTTAAAACAAGCGGCAAATAGTGCAGAAGGATGGTAAAAATTCGCGTTTTACAAAAAGACAGTAAAGTAATTATATGTTTTTTACTAATATAACCTTTAAAATGTGGTCCTGTTTATCATCGATTTTGTCTTAAAAGTCATTATAAAACAAAACTGCCATTGGTTATAGAATATCAATAATACAAACTAGCAAAATTTACATGTTAATAAGATACTAGGATTTTAACACTTAACGCTCAATATGGGTTGTTGTAATATATCCAAAAGATTGAGGAGCTATGGTTAAGTTATTGCAATTTGTGCACAATGCGTGTGTGTGTAAATCTGGATTATAGGAATGAAAGTTTAAAAAATCAAAACATGAAAATTGAAGTTTTAATCCTTTATTTATAAACGCATTTTTATAATAGTTCATAGAATGAATTGCTTAAAAACAATTACTAAGTATAGTGAAGGATTCCTGAGTTATGTTAATGTTTGTTTATGCCCCCCCCCCTGATGATTTGTCTATTGCAGAGGTATTCACAACCTTTTAAATCCTGGGGAACCTTATTAGCTTATTATTGTCTCGAAGGAGCCTCTTTGTCAAAGAGAAGAAAAAATAAGGTATCACAAAGCTTTATCCAACTCAAATTTACAATATTGTATAATTGCATCTCTGTTTTATCGCAATAGAAGCGTCTTAATAAGATAAGATAGGTAGAGAATGGATGTTCTTTCTTTTTTTTTGGTTTCCTAAAATATTTTCTATGATAATAAACAAAAGCAACAGTATTTTAAACCACAACAAATTAATAAATAGAAAATTTTTAATGACTTGGCAGTGATTGTCTTTTATTGCAAAGTATTTTTACGTCAAGAATAATTGTTGAAATCTGCAACCTATTTATCTTCAGCATCCAAACTGTTTCTATGTTTTGTTTTCGTCGTAACGTACAAAGAGAATGATTTTTCTCATACATAGTTTGAAAAATATAACATTAGACGTTTCACAGCTCTTTAGGTAATTTCATGATATTATTTTCTAATGTAATCCAAAAATGCATAATATCAATTTGACTAATTAAGTTTCAATTGAGTGTCGGTGGGTATATCATTTTGTTGTTTTCGTTCTTATATTGGGATTTTGGAGGTGTCACAGTCTTGAGCAGGATTTTGTATCTATGATAATTTTTTTTCTTTTTGAACAGGGAAATATCCAAGAAATGTTTTTTGCAGATCTGATAAATTTTTCAGTAAATTAATTTTGACATTTTTATTGGGGTTAGCGTTGCCGTCTACTAAAATATTACGCAAATTAGGAACACATTCAATATTATCTTTCAAAATTCAATCTGGTCTAACTTTCAATTTTAAAAGGGTTGCATTCAATTTTACTTAACACCTTGAAAATAGTGAAATAAGTAACCAAATAAGTGGATGATTCTTTACCTGAGCCAAAGAATGGAGACCAATATGTGACCTAATGGGTCTCGATTAATAAATTTGAAGCACGTGAATTTTACGAAATCTAAGATCTTATTTTATCTATAAAATATTTATTTATATTTATTTTTACAAATAAACTGCCTTCAAGAATTCAACCTTTTATAAAAATTAAAATTTTAATAAAATTTTGGCGCTTGGTTAAGCAAATAGTGATCTTTTGAAAAACCCTTGTCAAAGTTCCAGGAAACCCTAGGGCTCCACGGAATTCAGTTTGAAGACTTCTGGTCTACTGGGGCATACAAAACGGGGAAATCCCCCCCCCCCCCTCCTAGAATATAAAATTTGCAGAGCTTCGTCAAATTGCTTTTACTTTTCAAAAGGGCTATGTTGGCCCTGTGGTTTTCTTCAGATACTTCTAAGTACAAAATATGAATATTAGCTGGCTAATCCTCTAATCTCCAAAAGGTCGAGTGGCAACAAACATTAGCATTTTATCTCAGAAACCGTTAGTGAATGAGTGAAAGTAGGTTTATGACGCACACAAAAGGGCCAAATTTGGCTATGTTACGCCAAACTATGTGTAACTGTGATCTCGACAGAAGGACTCGTAGATCGGATGACTCGTCTCCGGAAGCATTGTTATCTCTTATATAGAGAGATGAGTGAATCTTTTTGTAATGTAATTTAAAATAACTATGAACACAAGTTACGGCTTCCGACCCCTCAGGGGCTTACCTTCTTTAAGTAAGTACAAGAATCATAATCCTGACACATCTTAGCGATCTTTTTTCTCCATGGAAATTGAAGTTTTTGGTTAATACGAGGAAAGCGTCCCCTGGATATAATTGCGATCCTTCTCTATTTTCGACTCTCCTTCTCATCAACCAATTTTTTCCTTCTTATCAATCAACCTCATCAAAAGATGGAATAAAAGGGAAAAATTGGTTGATAAGACTGAGGGTCAAAAATAGAGAAGGATCGCAAGGATATCCTGGGGACGCTTCCCTCGCGTTAACCAAATACATCAAACTTCATAGAGGAAAAAGATCGCTAAGATGTGTCAGGATCATGATTCTCGTACCTACCTAAAGAAGGTGAGCCCCTGAGGGTTTCGGAGCCGTAAACTTGTGTACGTAGTTATTTTAAAATATATTTTAAAAAAAAGGTTCGCTCATCTGTATACATAAGAGATAACACATATGTTTCCGGAGACGAGTCCTCCAATTTCAGAGCATTAATATATGCCTTCGCACCGAAGTCTTTCGAAGAGTAAAAGAGAAAGAAATATATGTAATTCGGTCACTGCCATCTAAAAATTTTTAAACATTTTTGGCTGAGGATTTTTCCGACCACGTCAATTAAAAGCATATGTATTAAAAATGTTGAAAAAGAATAGAGTTAAAAGCATACACGCATGAAGTAAAACTTCAAAATAGAAAAAAATGATTGATAAACAGTTACAGAAGTTGCTATAATATGAATTAGGAAGTATAAAAACATTTAATCTATTTCATTTCAGAAATACATCTTGAAATTTTTTCTTAATTTTGTAACTGAAAAAAAAAAATTATATATAATTTATTTTTAAGGATAAAGAAGACTTAGAACATTCAATTATTGAAAAAATTTATTTTTAAAATGCGCATGTATACACAAATGTTATTATTATTATTATTATTTTTGTTGCTTTTTTGGTGATGAATTCCAATTTTAAGGAATAAATAAAACGTAATCAGTTAATAAACTTTTGAATCTTCTGGAGGTAAAGTATGTGATATTCACTTATTTCTAACTCTTAAAATAGTAGGAATATCTTAGGCAAAAGATGGAAAAGTCGAATTTCATTTTAAACTAACGTAGTGATGAGAACAAAAGGAAAAAGGAAGTGAACGGCGTTTTATTCGACGGACACGTTTTCTTTTCCACTGAGCTCAGAAGCCTCTCTCTATTAAAGAAGAAAAAGGTTTCTTAATCTAAATGAAGCGATCATGGATACGGAGGAAACTGAGAACTTTTAGATCAATACCCAATTTCAGAACTCGAGTCTCTCTTTCTTTTCGGCTTCAAATCTCTCCCATCCCCCCTAAGAGCTCAGAGAGGCCGCCAGAATTGGAGAATTATCGAACATTTGATTATTCTTTGGAAAAATCCATTCCGGAGTTCAAATATGAAAATGTACTGTCACGAGTTGCAGCGGAAAAAAAGAGTTTTTAAATCGATATTATTCCTTCCGATATTTTCTATCAATTAAAGTAGAGTTTATTGTGAGTGTAAAAGTAACTCTTCTGAGATTGGAGTTTTTCTTCTCAGAGAGGCATGGGGTATTGGGAAATTTAATGACCTTGATTAGATCGAGAAAAATGCTTCTTTTACATTCTAGTATGTTTAAAGATAGTTATTTATTTGTTTTGTTTCCGTGCATCGATTTCCTTAAAGTGCATATATATATATATATATATATATATATATATATATATATATACTGTTTGTGATGAGTTCTGTTTATTTCTAACTCTAGTAATGAAGTTTTTTTTCCCTCAAAAGAATGAATTCTTACTTGAATTTATTTGTGAAGTAAATTCTTTTAATATTTTTAGTGTAAAAACCTTAGATATTTAATTTCGAAAATAATTTCTTTTATTCAAAAAGCTATGCATTCAAAGAGCGGAAAAAAGTATATCAAATCATTTAACATTATATTATATATATATATATATATATATATGTTAATATATATATATATATATATATACATATATATATATATATATGCCATATACATATATACATATATATATTATTAGATATACATACATATACATACATACATTAATAGCTAAGAGCTTTTTATTCCTAATAAGGATTACAACAGAAGTAATTAATGAATTTCATATTTGATAACTGAATACTTTTATTTTGTTAAAGAAAATACCTTTTAAGTCTAATAAAAAAAGCATTATTCTTCCAATTAATTTCAATAAAAGATGAAAAAAAAATACAGATAAATAAAATAAAATATATTTTAAAAAAATAATACAATGGTCGTCAAACAAATTAGTAGATTTAATAAACATATTCAATTAATGCTTGACTGTATTAAGTGATGCGATAATTTAATAATTAATAAATATTGATTCATTTTTATTTTATTTTATTCATCAAGCGAGTTCAGAATTTTTTAAAAAAAGTATTTTTTTCTAATGAATACAATTACAATATACACACATAATTATACTAAATAAACAATTATATATACATATGCACGCCCGCGCATGCACGAACCCACAGATACATATATAATTTTTGAAGAAGTATATACTGGGCATTCTTGCAACAACTATTATGTGAGAAGTAGTTCACTTTAATACATAACACTATATAGTTTCTTGTGCATTCGAAATTTTTAAGCCTTCTTGAATCAAACATCATTCTTCTTCAACAACGAGAAAAATTTATCATGACTTCTTAAATCATCTAATGAGGAGTTATAAAGGTAAGAGAGGGTAATTCGTAAGAGCCAAAAGAGGGGTGGCAAACGCTTTTGGCGACAAAAACTCACCCCACGAGCGGCAACCCTGCCCGAGAGAACCAAGAAACTATAGCTTAATTAAGCCTTAACGGCAATGTCATGTCACTAAGTGGAAACGATGACGTTTGTCACTGCTACTCGAAGCTCCTAGGGCCCGGGCCATTTGGGCGCTAATACTCTTGCGCCCTCATCAGGCCCCCCACCTTCCTCTCTCGTAAGGGCCCTGAGTGTGTTACGCGCATTAACAATTCCGATTTCTGCTCGAGACACACCTTATGTTAATGCTTAAGCGGCGCAGATTTAAGTTTAATGAATTGGCGCTCCCCCCTCCTAGAAATTAAGAATCGAGGGGTTTCGCAGAGCGATCATTATTGTTCCATTTGAGATTTCCGACCACTTGGGGAAAGGAGGGGGGGGGGGCTTAGACAGACAAAAATAAATGCATTCGTAAACTGCTATGAGGGTTAGGTTGTTAGGATAGTCAAGTTTTGAACAGCGAGATGCTTTGATAGTGCTTCTGCGTGATGGTTTGTTTGGAGAGAGTTAGAAATTACTGGCGACAAAGACTTTTTGAAGTGTGTAGTAGGTTTTAATGGCGTATGCTTATTTCGATGAGAAAATGGGGGGTTATGTTTGTTTTTTGTATGTTGGAATGGAATTTTGTTTTGAAATGAACAAAGTATGCATTTTAAGCTTCCAAAATTTTCGGCGTGCACAGGCGGCCGAGAATCCATGGCAACGTTGTTTCCGTCGTAGATCAAGTCTTGATGTCACTAAAGACCTGTCATGTATGGGAACTGATACACATAAGGGAAGTTAGTGGCGGTATGTTTATGGTTCAAAATTCATGTACGGCTAAGATACCAAAACATTTGGATTTAGAATAGTATATTTTTTTTAATCCCATGAAAACAGTTGATTGAAATTAATTGATTAATGAAAACTGAAATGAATAAAACCTTAAATTTGGGGTGAAAAGCCAATTTTACGTAAAAAAATAGCAAATAAGTTGCCGTGAGGGTTGTCTTCCCCTAAGTCAGACAAGTATAAAATAGAAGAATAGAAAAATGTGATACGATGGGGATGAAACACCGGGCAGTCAATTAGAACAGATTGAACGGTGTATGGCACATGATCTGATACACACTAAATCAGTAGAGGTTCAAAATCTTCATGTTAGGATGGAATGGCAGTCAGAGTGAGCAACAGCTCAGGTGTCATCCTCGTCACTGGACCGTGATTAAAAACGGCGAGATCTATTGCCAATGACCCTCGTAATGCTTTTAAAAACGACGTTGATATAAAAATAAATTATGTAATGTTTATACAGACTATTTCCATGATTAGCATTTCACAATATTTATTTATTATTACTATTTTACAATTTAGGTTCGCATTCTATAGCAATTTTACTATACAGAACAAATTTACAAATAACTTTGTGAGGGATGAAAATTGGAATTTAACACATGTATGCTATATCCGTATGTTAAATATGATTTTTTTTTTTTGTTTTCTAATGAACATTTTACTTCTCTCTCTTTCCTTTAACTTTTTTTTCGCGTTGAGTCCTTATTGGCTTTTGAGTGAACAATTACTCTTCATATTGTTTATTTCAAAAAAAAAAAAAAAAAAAAAACATATCTTTAAGATAGCTGTATTTCAAAAAGTCGGAACATAGTTTCTTCATATTAATTTGCAAAACATTAACTCATATATCCGTTTACAGCCTTGTTTTCCAAATGTTAAGCCAAGAATTAAAAATTTATGACAAATCAGCTAAAAGTAGTTCGAAATTCTTGAAATTTGAAAATAATATAAATTAAAGCAATTTACCTCAACTAGCGATATGGAAAAGCCATTATTTTAAGTAAATACAATACAGCTTAAAACCAGGTGTTTAGGAGGAAATCGCTATTAAATGTACTGATGTTATTAAACGATGCCGATATAATCAAAGTGTGAAAATGAGCTCGAAGCAACATTCGCCAGCAGAATCACTTTTCGAACTATAGGCCAATTATTTGATTAATTGCTTATTAACTCACAGAAGTAACACGAGGGGTATTGGCGATGGACCTCATAGTTTTGAATCTTGGCCTAAAGATGACGCCATAACTGACACTTCCATCTCCAATCTTCCACTCCACTTCTCTTAGAACCTCAACAAATTTAATGTGCATTCGCCCTCCTAAACGATATGTCTAGAGTTGTATTAGGACTTGAACCTACAACTCGACGGAAGCAGAGCTGGCCTTGAATTCGCAACCAGTAGCCACTCATAGGCCGACTAAAAGTAGGTTAACTACAATTTGACTTTTAAATATGTCTAAATATCCACTGTTCTGTAGCAAGCCGTGGTGGAGCCAGTTTCTAACTACTGGTTCTCGAAGGCCTAATGAAAATAGATCAAGATTTACCACTTCTTCAGATGACTGGTACATACATACATCTTCATCACTTCGCAACAGTACTGCAGTTCCATCTTATTTCTGCTACAGGAAGGACAATATCAGCTACGACAATACGCAAAAGCCAACATGAGGGAGGTCTGTATGCTAGGCGACCAGTATATATTGCGCGTCTAGCTTAACACATGCCACAGTTAGGAGCATTTGAATTGGGCACGAAGTCACGCAAACAGGAATGAAAATCAGTGGATGTCTGTTATGTTTACCAACTAATTCCACTTTGATTATGGACATGTTCACATATGGAGAGTAGACATTCGATATATTTCGTCAAACAAACGGAAAAGGGATACATTTGCAAAATGTGGGCTCTTTCACAGGGACTATGTATTTTAAGGTGAGCGCAAGTTACAAACACAACATTCTGGATCCTATTGTTCATCCGTATGCTAATGCAATTGGTGATATATTTATTTTGATAACAAGTAACGCCCTTCCTCAGACTGCTCTCCTTGTGCACCAATCTCTAGAAGAAAAAACTATAGTCCAAATGAAATTGTCTGCACGCTCTCCCTATTGTAATCTTATTGAGCAAGTGTGGACATGGAATTGTTTTAAATGATCAATGGGCATTCATGAAACTCCTTGACAATATTATAAAGAACGTGAAAAATCGTTGTCAGTCACATATTACTGATCGAGTTGATTATATTCAATTTTGAGAAATTTCATTGTACTTAATATGTATTAGGACATTTTATATTCTTGTTGATATCACAAAATATAAATACTACGCATAACATTTTCTTGTGTTTTAAAGAGAGTTACATTCGGTATAAAAGGTATTATCACCAACTCCTCTCTGTACATACGTTTTGAGTTATATACATCTTTCATTTGCTACTTAATTTTTGGAAACCAAAATATACTGCATCTTTAAACTCAGTAACAATCAATTAATAAACATTTTTTATTTAAAGACGTAGAGTGAAAAACGCCCTCATTTAGCATTGTGGTATAGGAGACGAAATATGGAATACACTTTACCCAGAAAGAATGTAATGATTCTTATAGAAATGAGAAAATTTATAAGATATGCTTCTCCCTATAGAATAGAGATTTTAGAATTTTGTTATTAAATTCTAACATTTCTATCCTATGATGGAGCCCATTTTAGTTTTTAAATTATAGTTACGAATTTGTACCCTGTTTCTTAATGTCAGGTGCAGATAGACTTGAAGAAATGAAAAAAGTTAATATACAGAGTATTCTACTGCCATTTAAATTCCATTTTTTATAAAAGTTTAGAGCATATAAAATTCACATTTTTCAGTGAATTAATAAAATATATTACAACTTAAATTATCTTTTGTTGAATCATTTCTGTTTATGAACTGGAGTAAAGTTAAATTACACATTTCAATAGTTTAATTAAGGATCAGTTTAATTTAATTTAATGTATGTATGTATGTAAAACGTTCTTTGAGGAAAAAGTACAATAAGTATAGACATGTGCAGTTGCTCAGTTACACATGTTTGTATATGCATATATTTTCATTAATACTGTAATTATGTTATACAAGTTTTTATATATAGACTTATTTGATTGGCAGTTTAAATATGTTAGTGTACCTTTCATTTAATTTTCCTATTCATCATCTATTTCTCAAATGACATAGAACGAATAAAAATGTATTTTAATTACTTTGTTCGTAACACACAATACAAGTAGAAGAATAATGCACTGTTTCCATTCAGTTAAAACTTTGCTATTTGAATGCAATTGAAAACTCGGGGGAAGGGAAAAAAATTTATAATTCCAAATAAATGCACACAAAAAAAAATGCATGGATGTTCCGAAATTGTCTGTTCCAGAACTATTCGAAAAGGAAAAGAGAAAATTAACAATAAACAATATCAAATAGGGTATTGAAGCAAAACCCATTCTAGAAGTTTTTACGACTGGGAAGAGATAAGCATTTTCAACGCTGGTACAAGAACAGCAACAATAAAAAAAAAAAAAAATACACGCATATTTTATAGACAGAGAAATAAAAGCCATATTAAAAACAAGAATAATTTCATTACCGCCAGCAAAAATTAATAATTTATCATGCTCTTTCGAAAAGTGAATAGGTTAAATTTCCGACATTAATCTTCTCTCTTCGTTTAACAGGAACTGAAAATTTTTCTTCGTGTCGTTCTGTAACCATACAGGTATTTTATATCTCTCTCGATATATTTTCAATCTAAAATGAACAACGATGAAAAACATGGACGAGGAATAAGAAGAAGAAAAAAAATTGTTCATTCCTGTTTGGGTCTGGAGGCTATGATAATTATGTAAATTCGAGAATAGGGGGTCTCAGAGGAAATAGCTTCTTTAGATTGCCTTATGAATTTATTGGCGTCTATTAGTCGCTTGCTTTCTATTAAGATATCGGCAAAACTGTTTAAAATAAGGGGAGATGAAATTAAGGAAACGAAATATAAAACGTCAATTTTTCCGGTAATGAAAAAAACAAAGTTATATTATCTCCTCTTCTTGCTTTCGTAGGAGGGAGTAATATCATTAATAATGAAATATTTTCATGTTTTAAGGGTAATTATTCATCCCTAGCCTCCGACCGAGGAGATTTTTTTCCCCTTCTTTCCTTTATGTTTGTGCAAGCAATTTCGGGATAAGTTTGGCAAGCATTTGCATGTGATTAGCATCTTTCAAAACGGGTACCGGTACTTTAATGATTGGGTTGTTAAGAATGTGTAATCACTTTATTGTAGAAGTGTTTATTAAACGATTAGGTTAATTTGAAAAATACTAATTTTCCGCTTGAAAGGAAATTTTTGGTAAACGATCTAAATTTTTCGATGTAATTAAATGGGAGTAAAAAAGATCGAGAACGTATATACGATGCGAGAGGTGGGATATCGATTTGGTGCACTTAAAAAAATTAATTGCTGATATTTTCGAACATATCATTGATAATACAATGAACAAGAAGTCTCTGAAACTTCTTGCTTAGAAATAATCACTTTATAAATTTTTTTACAGCCTAAGTATTTAAACAGGAAAGCTACTAAACTTGGTCAAGGTAGATGAACAAGAAATCTTGCTAAAAATTTCGAGCACTGTTCATCAAAAAGTTTATAAAGAGAAGATTAATACATTTCTAATATTTCTATGGAGATACCTTGTGGCATGATAAATAATATCTATTGAATAAGTTTATTCTCTTTCCCGGAAATGTGATAAAAAAGTCTCTAATTTCTGTTAAAATTCTTCTTTCTATTCGCTACTTGCACTTGATATTTAGGATAATCAACATAACAATACTTCTAGAGGACATTCTTGTTTTCTAGAGCATTTTGAAAAATATCCAAACAGCATTTTGTAGCCAAATGACATTTAGCAATCACAATTAATATTTAGAAAGTATTTTTTGTGCTTTGAAATTTTGGTTAATACTAGTAAATAACGATGCAATAAAAATTATTTAATTTTAATTTGAAAGAACAATTTATCACACAAGAAAATTTAACAATTTCTAGTATTATTAATTTATTTATTAATATTTTCTATTTCTTTCTCTATTAATTTATATTTTTTAGTATTATTAGCGTTTTGATTGAAATGAGAATATTGATGGAATCAAGATTTTGATAAATAGCAAAAGGCTAGAAAATCAATGGTACTAAAGAATAATTGCTATATACTTTCAAAACAATTACGAGCAGGTATCAAACAAGTTTTATTATGACTAAGAAGCAACCAGGTTATCTGGAAAAAATTTATACCGCATATTAATTGATTCTCATGTACATAATGTTGTAAGTTACAGCTATTCATATTGATTGTTTTTTTTTTCAGGAGCCTGCAATATCGTAAAGTTTAAATTGTAATCCCCAGGTAAATTTTCAATTATCATAAAAAAATCATTGAGATAGGAACTGAGTTTTTATTTGTTATTTTTAAGATTTCTCTCTATAGTCACTATCCAGAGTTATACATTTCTCCTAGCATCTCTGAACCCTTCGAGAGCCGTCATTATATAACTCAGCAAATTGAATTCTCCATACTGCTGGTTATTTCAATATACAGCTTCCTAAAATCAAACCAATCAACATGAATAACTGTTATTTGTAACATTATAAGGATAAGGATCTATTAGTATGTAAAATAGATTTAATCCAGAGATATTTCAGTTATTTCTTAGTAATTAAAATTTTACGATACTCTTTTGCATATATTTATTCAATCGTAGCAGAATATATTTTATCCAAATAAATTCATAAACTTACTACCCATTACGATTATCATTCCCAATTCTTCAATGCACCTTCACAATTAAAAAGAATAGCCGGCATCACTTCTTATTCTTTCCATTTATCAAAATAGCAAAGATCTCCTGGATCAAACAATAGACTATCTCCTCTCTATTCCTTTTCCAATAATAACTTTTTTTTCCTTCCATTTTCTCGTGCAGTGAGCAGCTTCTTTTTTTGTGGGAGGAAGAGCTTCTTATTTCGTGGATTAAGATGCCGCATTTGGGGAAGGGGAAACGAAGGGATTTATTGCGACTCAATATCATCTATAGTGGGTGATGGAGGGTCGTGTCAGGGAAGGAGAAACATTCCCTGTGGCCTCAAGGGGAGGGTCCCTACCATTAACATGTTAATAAACAGAAGCGCGCCAATGGTTGGAGTAATTCTTGAATCTCTTTTTTTCTTCCTGTAAGGGTCTTTTTGTGATCTGGGGGCAAGGGGTCGTAAAAATATTTCTGAGGGGTGCTTGTGCTAGAAGTGTTTTGGTATTCGTTTCCTTAAAAGTTAAAGAGGCATGCTCATAAATTGTAAACAAATTACATGAGAAACTATATATATATATATATATAATGAATTATATTATTACAAAAAGTAATAAGAACGCCTTATCAAACCATTCAACACAAACACTTTACTTCGTATCATATACGAAAAAAAAAATTGCTTAAAACAGCTTACATTTAAGTACATCAAAAAAATTTAAATTTAATTACCATTTGTTCCTTTTTTATATATATTCCATGCATCTATTATTACGATTTATTAGCAAAGGCAATTTGATAAGTAATGCAATGTATCGTAAAATATATTATTTTGGATAAAAAAAATTTTATTTTCTACGGGTTTATAAATTATTTTTTTAAAAGATTATTGAACACTTTCAATGAGATCAAACAATTTGATTTTAAAAAAATCCTTATTACAAACCAGTTCTGAAAATTTAAAATAAATCAATAGAATTTATTAGATAGCACATAATAAGAATTTCTTAAGCAGCGGAGCTTTCAATCAATTTATTTTTCTCTTTCAAATACAAAATAATATAATTTACAATACATTGCAAATATAAGTAGCATTTTTATTTCTCGATTACTTCAAAGAAAATCCAGCTATTTTAATGCATCGGTAAACAGCTTTTATTCTTAATATCAAAACGAATATGCGTAATTTGTTGTTTATTAAGTAATGTTTATCTTCAAACTGGTTTAAAAAAAAAGCGACAAGTGTCTATAAATTACTTCGCAACAGTCTTTTCAATGTTGGTCTAAATTTTAATGTACAAGAGGAACAGAATGTAGATCAACTTTAAAAGGAATTGAAAATCATTGAAAGCATTTATGAGACAAAAATTCAGTCAACTTAACTTAGAATAATTAAAAAATAATAGAATTCATATATTTAAGAAAATACAAATTACAAAATACCTGTAAATTTACAAAATCAAATACTGGGGGGGAAAACTAATAATTTACTCTAAAAATGTGCTACATTACTGAAATATGCTCTCTCTCTCTCTCACACTCACACACACACATATATATATATATATATCAAAGGTAACATTAATATGATTTTAATAACAGTTATTCTTTAAATAATATTTATTAAAAATAATATTGATGCTTAAATATTATATTCTTCGAATACTTTTATGCAATTTAAATATTGGTATCTTGATAGCTCTATATTTCTTTTTTATAGATTAAAAAAAACTTTACTAAACTTAATAAATATTCTTTTCTTAACATCATCCCATAATTTGGGGAGCGTCTTAGGGCCCGAAGGTAATATTAATATTATTTTAAAATGAGTGGGTGTTTCTTTTCGAATAGTATATTTATTAAAATAATATTAAATAACACTTAAATCTTCAAATTATGCATACATGCATACACACACGCGCTCGCGCGCACGCACGCACACACATTATATATATATATATATTAATGGATAAGCTAGACTTATTAAAGTAGTCTTTTTTGAAATACCGTCCAATAATTTGGGGTGCGTCTTACGGTCCAAAAGTAACATTTATATGATTCTAATAAGAGTTGTTTTTCGAATAACATTTATTAAATAATATTAACTAATACATACATACTATATTCTTCGAATTACTTTATTCAATTTTATAATTGGAATGTTCATAGATCTATCATTTTTCCGGTTTAATACACGAAAAAATAAATTTACCCGATAAAGATATGCTTTTCTAAAAATCGTCTCATGAATTTGGGGTTTAAACATACGGTATTTAAAAAATATTGTAAATTTTAGACTTGAAACTGAGATGTCTTCAACAAGTAAAAATGAAGGATTTCATATTTTAGCTCTGATGTAAACTGTATAATTATGTAACTGTTTATGTTAAGAAAATCCCTTTTACATGCGTAAATAATTAAGTAAGAGCAGTTAATAATCAATAATTGTGCTTATACTTGTTGTGTGATTGCTTATTAATGTTGCATTGAGAAGCAACACAAGGGCTACTGGTAACGGACCTTGTACTTTTGAGTATCCGACAAGAGACGAGGACGATGCCTGGACGTGTATCAGCCCCGCGACAAGGCCCAAACCCCCGACTCGACGAAAATAATGTCACTCGCTAGTTTGCGACGATGACCACTAGGCTTACCACAACCAAACACCGTCATTTGTAAATCACCTTAAAGTACATCTTTCCCATATATTCTTCTATACTTATAAAAATCTGCTTAGTACTTATAAACATAACATTATATACAAGAGACTTCGAAACTCATGAGCAAAAATTTAAGGTGGGATAAAAAAAAAAAACTAAACACGCAATTTTCACCATGTGATGCATTGGCGGTGAACCACTAGACGACGCTGTATTAGAAAGCACAAAGTGCGAGTTTTCTTATACATCGTCATTTTTACTGTGGATTTCAGGCCTTTTCTGGAGTGAAACTGTGGAGTACATGGACTTTTTTCCTGTTCATTAATAAAAACTTTTTTGATTCAAATTCCCTCCAGTACTTATTTAGGTAATCAGTACTTGTTTCCTTATCAAAGATTATATCAAAACTTAAAATAATTTTGAGATGGGCAATGCAAAGGGGGGGGGGAGAAATCTGCATAATTTAAAACAAACCTTTCCTACGAAATCAAATTCAAAGAAATAAAAGAAGGAAGTATGCTCCCATATCATTTACAAATACCCTGATATTAAACGTTCCACACGCTCCTTTCAAACCCCCGAGAAGATATCAATAATCCAAACATGTAAATTCAACCCCCGTTCTTTTTTTTTAAAAAAAAACAGACCCACAAGCAAGAGAAATGGCGGCTCGTTTGAAAAGGAGGAATCCGACCTATACTGTTCGCAAAGGAAACTGCTCGATGTCTCTCATTATTCAGACTGTACCGCATCGGCAGGGATTCTATTACACCTGACAGCGTGTAAATAGCAGCATATGTTGGAGCTATCAAAGAAATGCAGCGCTGAGTAAGAGTGATAGCGCATACCGCTGTAGATACAATTTCCACATTACTCCTGTATCAGACAGCTCAATGTCTTACCGCTTTTTCCCCTTTGCTTCTGCATCAGTGGCAGAATAATGAATTTAGCCCATTTCCCTGAGCAGGAGGAGCACTGAATCTTTCTTCTGATTGCATTCGGTTTGCTTACAAGGATTTTCCTCATTAAATACGTGTAATATAAGGATTTCCTTTATCAAGTGCCAACGATGAGGTTATGCATATGTATTTTTTTTTATGTCTCTGAGTATACGCGTGGATTCAAATTGAAATGTTTTATAAATATATAACATAGGTTTCATTCAAGATCTAGAGAAGAACATGGCACACAAAAGTTAAAAATAGACATTCCCATAAGTAAAAGAGTGCGAATTTGTTTGAGAAAAAGGGAGTTTTGATCATGTGGTAATTATACTTTTCCTTAAGACATTAGATCCTGACGGGACAAATCCCGTCCCTCTGATTACAAATTAATTACTTTAAACAATTATGCGAGAAACAATTTTGCAAATCAAATGGGTTTTTTTTCTCACTAAAAGCACAAGTTGGTTAGCAAGGTTTCAGTGTTCAACATTAAACCATAAAATATCAATTGCTACATCAGTTTTAAATCCGAGAAAGTGAGTGAGTGACAGTTAGGACTTACGGAGCAAATTCTAAATCAGGCTTAGCTGTGCCAAACATTAGTTTAAGCAGTAATCTAGGCAGAAAAAAATGGAAGAAAAAAGTAAAAATTGGTTGACAAGTAAGAAGGTTGTCGAAAATAGAAAAAAGATAGCTAGGGTGTCCTCCCCCGGGTTGGATCACACATCTATGTTCACCAAAGACAATAAACTCCTTGAGAAAGAAAAACATCACGAGAGTATCTCGAGGTAAGTATGGGATCATGATTCCCATACTTACATGAAGAAGATAAACCCGTAAGAGGTGTTTTTTTTTTCACTAAAAATGTCGGCTTTTTGTGCAAGGCTTCGGTACAATACTAAGCCAAAAGGTTTCGATTGTTTTTTAAGTTTCAAAACTTAAAAAAGATTGCCTTTCATTGGGGTTTACATGGCAGGTGTTCAGAATTCTTATAAATTCTTTATGAGGAAAAAGAGAGAAAGCTTTCAGTACACCACGGCAAAGTATCGTGGACATTGAGCGATATAATACTTATACAATTATGGCATACAATATCTAGTTTAACCTTCCTGCAATTTCTTCTAAAGAGAACAATGAATCAGAATTGTTACTTGTTAACCCATCAAAGTATATCAGTCACTTATAAATGCTATGATCATTATATTCAAATCCTCTCCAAACATGATCCTTATATAAGCAAAGATTCACTACGTTCTATATGAAATATATTTTACGTAGACTTTTTCATATATATATATATATATATATATATATATATATATATATATATGATTACATTTTTATTTTGCCCTCCAGATTTTCACTCCTACTTTGAGCAAAAACTTTTGTTTCTTTTAACTTTGAGACTTTTACTGTGAATTCTTGATTGTTTGACTGGTTTTTCGGGACATGAAACAACAAAGGGTATTATACCTTTTAAAATGTTCTTTAATTCAATAAAAATCAAAGAATTTCCTCTTCTGTGAACGCTTGTTTATTAGCTACTGCATTGTCCAAAAGCTTTTTGAAAATAATATTGCACTGTGGGTCTTTCTTGAGCATATTCCCAGAGGTGCTTTCAATGGGACGCGTATTTTCTGCAAGTCAAAAGAACATGTTCCAAATCGTTTATACGATTACAGGTACTAAAAATTACAGGATCATGTTTAATGAACTAATGTAAAAGCCCAGGAGTAATGACCATTTTGCTGATGATTAGAATGGTGGCGGTAACCAAGTGGTAATGGTCACGGACTCACGCTGTTTGTTTTTGTCAAGTCGTGGATACGAACCCTGATGGCATTATAGAACCACCATGTATCTGAGATGATGCACATTAAAGCTTCTTCCCTAGCCCACTCGTTGGCCTGGTGGGGAAGTCTGGAGAGAGAGGTGTCACTTCAGGAGTCGTCCTCGGTACTTGATCGAGGTTCAAAATTGCGAGGTCCTTCGCCAATAGCCCCCAGTGCAACGCTAATAAATAATCACAATTACTCTGATTAGAGTGCTTTGTATTTCCTCACTTCTGCGTTTTGTAAAATTCAATATTATATGTGTGGTTGGGACATTACTTACGTTTTCGATTGGTTTGGTTGGTTTTTATTAACGTCGCACTAGAAGCAAACACGAGAGTTATCGGTGACGGTTCTCATAATTTTGAACAACGGTCAAATGACGAGAACGACACTTGAGTTAGTAACCCCCCCTCTCCTAACTTCCACACCACACCGATGGGAGAATTTTGAGCCTCGACAGATCTATCGTGCATCAGCACCGGAAGTACGGCGGGTGTTTAGTGGCATCAAGGTTCGAATCCACGACTCACCGAAAACCGCAGGCCACTAGGCTACCGCGGCCCCATACGTTTTCGAAACATTTGCTGGAATAAAAATTTTCATTGTTTATTTTCAACCTGTCTCTGAAAATATTGCGATCGATGGGATATGGATTGTAAATTATTCAAAATCTTTGACTAATTCAATGCTTATTAACATCACATTAAGAAGCGATACGAAGGCTATTGGCGACAATCCATAATTTTGCTCGAAGCGATTTTTTTCAAAATTCATCAATCTAATGTTGAAAAGAGTTTTGAGAGAGAAAGTGTACTTTGCGGCCGAGCACTTGAGTGAAAAGTAAACGTTTACTATTTCCGCACCAACTGAGATATTCAAACTTTTTTTTTTTTTACGGAACCGCTTTGGGTGCGTAAACTAATTTGTCAATTTTTGGTGAAATTCTGAAATTCGCGCTGAATAGCATTAATTTCCTTTTTTTTCCAATTTAAATCGCTGCGTGCAGAAATCGATCCAAACGATACGGTATTCATACGGTGTATGGAATGAACATTTGACCATCTTATAAAAAAGAAAGGGAAGGAATATCAATTGGTTGAGAAAAACACATTTTGTGAATAAAAAAACAAAATAAGGAAACTGTTTTCGCCTTTTTTCCATTGCTAAGATTACTACTCCGTTATGGCCACAAAGCAGGTCACGGACTGCGGTTTTCGTCGAGTCGTGGGCTCGAACCTTAATGCCATTAGAGACCCGTTGCCGTTGTGAAGATGTTTCGAGAGGGGGTGCCAGCTCAAATATTGTTATCGTCACTTGACCGAGGCTCAAATTTACGGGATCCATCGCCCTACCTGTTGCTTCTGAAACTACGTTAATAAAACCAAATTACTGTTCCCATACGAGCATATTACGTAATAGGATGATAAGATATGTTTTTTTCCCCAGAAATTATTTTATATGTATTTTTTCTTTTTGCTTTCATTTTTTATTGGGAGAGGGGTATTTTAATCTTGCTGGTTGGATTGCGTGCAATTTCATTTAAAAATTAACCTGTATGAGAAACGTGCACTCCAGTTAGCATAACAATAAAATTAAAAATATCATTGTATTAATCAATAACGTAATACATATCATCAATATCTTAACTACCCTCGAAATGACGTATAAGTTACACAAATTATCAAAAAACAAGAAAATAATTATATAAGTTATAATATTAAATATAATTCAAAAAGCAAAATTTATCACTATATTTTCTCCACATATAATTAATTCGTAGGATACATTTGATATTTAAATAATTTTTCTGCATATTTTCAATATTACACGAAAGCAGCTTTTTGATGAGTGTGTTTTTTGACGATTGGAATGTGACCAAGGTAGTCAAATGGTCATGATCGAGAATTTGAGCAGGTATTGTTTCCATTGAATCGTGGGTTCGAATTCTGATGCTTCTAAAGACCCATCATGTAACAGGGCTGATACAAGCTAAAGCTGCCAGAGATTTTAAATCCTGGCTTTGGTGTGGAAGTTTGAAGAAGGAGATGCCAGCTCGTGTGTTGTCTTCGTCACTTGACCGTTGCTCAAATTTATGAGGTCCGTCTCCCATAACACTTCATTTGGATTCCGATTTCGACCTTAAGAAACAATTAATCAATCCATTGACGTTTGAAATAATGTTCTTGAAGAAACACTTCTACTTCTCGTTCCATTTTCAGTCCCGACCTCCGAAGCTTTTATCATCAAACACATGGTATGGTTTTCGCCATTAAACATGCAATGGGATTACGAATTAATGATTCCATTACAATCATTGTGTATGAGTGGGGCTTATGTTGACCAAGTTCAAAGATAAGCTCAAATAATCGACTACATTAGTGACTTTTAAAATAAAATAAAATAAAATTATTATTTAACAAACGTAATGAAGATAATTAGCTAATTTCTATACTTTTCGTATTCTGCGTGCTCAGCAATAAAGACCCATCATGTAACATGATGATGACTCAGAAAAATATTTATAACAAATTTCTGTAACTATATAATTTTTATAATCGTGTATTATTATTTTCTCTCTGCATATGCTCTAAAATTTTCATATTTTAAAATTTCAAGAAGAGGGAAATAAATTAGGTTATCTGACGCAAAGTCAACTTTTCACTAAAAAGCTCACTTTCAGCGGAGAAAATAAAGATTTTTTTGCCATCTACCTCCATATATTTTTACCTCACTGACTTTCAAGCCCCATCCACGCAACAAAGACGGCGGCGTCCACACTTCAAATTAATATTCAACATAGATAGAAAAGCTAACGACTCCAATAAATACCGAGTGCGGCAAAGTGCCATCTTAACCTCATCCCCCTCCCTGCTTTTCAGGGGGTAAAGAACCACCAAAACCGCGCAAAGAATACCTGATACACCCCTCCACTGTATATACAGCAGACGCGCACACGCCTTAGAAAAATTGGCTGTACTCTCGCCTTTAATCTCCACCCCAGGAGGTGAGGTATCTTTGGGTTTTAGGAATTCCATCACGTATTTTTTTCCTGTTTTCTTTTTTCCGCCGGAGTTCGGGAAAAAGAGAGTTTCCCGGATCTGGTCCGTTGGCGCGGATCAGAGGGTTGTGTGGGGGGTGGATCAAAGTAAATGGGGTGTGTGCCTCAGGCTAGGGGATGAAAAACACGGCGGAGTCTCGGTCTTGTGGCAGAGACCTATGGTGAATTTGGTTGAGAGCTATGGCTGGGAAGTGAAGTCATCCTTTTGCGTTTCCTGATGCTTCAGGGGTCCCATAGATGCTGAAAAAATCTGAGGTTTCCCTGAATTCAAAACCTATAGATACAAACATAAAATAAATATATATTCACTTATAACTAGACAAATGTATCTTGTCATATAAAGTGTGTATTGTGTTTGCTAATATAATAACACTCTGATACGTGTTTTCATTAATTTACATACAGTAATATTAATTCCTTTATTAATATTACTGTAGAGAAAAGTTATCTGTCAGTTCGTAAGTCACTCCAAACGTACGTCATTTTTTAAGGATGTTTTTCGGAAACTTCTCATTACAGCCGAATCGTGGGTTCGAGTCTTGATGTTAAGATAAAAACCTGTCGTGCGGTCAGGCTGAGGCACACTAAAAATCTGTCAGGGCTCGAAGTCTTTATGTTGACATGGTGCGGAAATATGAATTGAGGGATGACAGTTCAAGCGCCCTCCATCAAAAGATCGTGAAGTTCGTCGAAAATAACTCTTTTGAAGTCTATTCTAATCTCTAAGTGCGACGTTATGAATCAATCAAACCAAAATTGTTACAAAAAAAAAAAAGCTAAAATTAGATAGCTAGTGAGAAAAATTAACTGTGAGTTCCTAAGAATGCATCTTACACCTATATAGACCCTCCCCCTTTTCCCCCCTTCATTTTTTGAGCTTAATGTGATCTTCTGGCAGTTAAAAAAAATTAATCTTGAATTTTAATAAAAGTATTTGTAAATGGCGGAAAATTCTTGAATTAAAAAAATATTAGGCCTCAATAAAAAAAATTATGAATTATATTACATATATTACGTTGCATTGAAAATCTAGAGATATTTTTTTTTAAAAAAAAAATTCTGATCTAGAATTTCTATCAAACTTTAATGTGTGTGTACCCTATTTTCCCTTATCTCTCTAATATTGAATTTATGAGTACAATTTCTTAAAATACTATTCTGGTTTCTTTTAAGTCTTTTTTTTTCTTGTAAGAAAATAGATGGTCTACTTAGTCTCTTAGTTGTTTCATTAATAATTGAACAGCCAAAATGACTGGTACGTACCATGTTTTTCCTAAATGTAAAATTCTGAGACTTTCACCTTTTAACTAATTTTTGTTCCATGAGTTCATCTGCAAGTTATTCAAAGATAGCAAACATATCATCAGAAAGACTTGCATTTCATAGATATTATTTCCTTAATATAAAAATACGAAAGAGATTCTTTAAATGTATTGAAAATTTAGCGGCTCTATAAAATTTTAATAAATGTAACACATATAATATATTTAAAATGTAATAAATTGTTATAAATGTAAAATTCTGACACATACATAAGTAGCAATTCTCTATTAACCCAAATAATAATATAATGGACAAATATATAAGTAAGTTTTTCTTTGCAAAAATATAATTTTTCACATTACAGTTGGTTTTTCGAGTTATAAAGTATTGAAGTGTAGATTTCAGAATTAATTTTTTTTCTTTGTTTCTGGTTATTTTTAAATTGAAAAAAAATTGGAAATTTTTACTCTTTGTATAATTATTATTTTGGATCGTAGTGTCCTTGTTCTATTTATATTTATTATTGTTTTCTACAAATTTTTGTTCAAAAATACCTTGCAAAAGGATATGATTTAGATCCATAAAATATATTTTACCAAGCATTTCTATCCAAAGCCAGAAACATCATTTTTAATTACTGTATCTTAAAAGTTGGACTCTTTATCCTCATTAAGAGAATTTTCTCATCTTTTGAATTAAGTATTTTCTGATTTGCTTATATTGATTCAGTGCTTCCTATATATAATATATCTCATTATAAATCAAAAGTATATATATGATAGGTTTTTTTTAATATTAATTTCTTTATTATTTTGTAATATTTTAGTATTTTGTTATATTAGTTTAGTATTTGTTTATACACATGGTTCTTTTGCATTATATATATATACATATATATAATAAAATTGCTCTGTATATCATCCCGTAATTGCTTTTAGGAGTTAATTATTTCGCTCTTAACAAGTGTATCATTCAGAACACTGAGTACGCTCACGTTATTTATCGATTTTAAAAAAAAATTCTTTTGCAAAATTTTGAAGAGATAAAACCGAAAAGTGGGGGCCTTCTTAGCAACGAACGCATTTTTTGATATATTGACAGTATATTGTTTTATGTCCTGCAAATTAAATCTACGATAAAGTATGCATTTGTTGCCATGTTTCTCTGATATCTTAATATGTTTAAAAGTATGTATGAGGTCATCTAACAATCAAACATATATATAGAGGGAAAAAAATACTGAGGAAAAGTAAAGTTGAAAAATTGATTTGTTCATTGAGTGATTACAGTTACAATCACACGCGGAGGGTTAAAGGTGTTGACCCAACAACTCATCTTCGTCTATAAACGATCCGATCTCTCTTTATCAAATCCTTATCTCAAAGGTTATCGTTCGGAGCTTTGATCTCACCCTTCTTATCTGAAATCATTGCAGTTTCGAAAGATTAATCGTCCATTTCTTGTAACAAGTCCAAAGTGCTACGTGCAAAACCGAAAGTGTGCAATGCAAAAGATATCATAGCCTTGAGTAGAAGACATCTGCAAATCATAACGCAATGCGATGTTTCAAAGCAAAATAAAATTATGACTTTCAAGATCTTGAAAACAGTCCATTAATGAGAAGTAAGAAAGAAGATTTGTACAGTTGCGGTTTGAGATAAAAAAAAATATGTATGTGCTTTCAGGTTACGTATTCCTCTCAATTATGTTATTAAAAATGCTAAACAAATGAAAGCAGAATATACCTGGTCGCTATTTTTTTCTGAAACAAATTTAAATAATACGTATATATTCTTAAGTGAAATTGATTTAATAATATCAAAATAAAAATAAATGAATAAAAATGTTGTTTTATATGTGAAAGTTGATTGACTGTTTATTAACATCGCACTTAAAGCAAACGTGAGGGCTCAAATCAAGAAGGCCGCCGCCAATATAGACCTCGTGTTATTAAACAATTTATGAATTATTGTGTGAAATAATGGTCTTTTGTGCCTCGCTCAGCAAAATTAGTTACGCCTTTTTTTCTCCGGGAGACTAACAGATGTAAAGTCATTATATAGATTCTCTTTGTAATATTTTCCGCATATTAGAAACATACCTAATTAACTTAAGTTAGTATGATTTCCTCAGGCAATATCAGAATTATTGTGATTCTTTAATAAGATTCCTTCAGAAAGACATTTTCTTTTGTTTCATTTTTGCACATTATTATTGTTATATTTTCAACTCTTTTTGAGCTTTTATTTTACTTGCTATGTTCCTGTGTGTGTCTTTCCTATTTGAAATTTTACCCTACTTTCTATTATCCGATCAAGTTGAAGTTATACAAACAAATTTTACTCCGGTGACATTCTAATGCTATTGTACGCCCAAGCAGTAACTCGGGCTTAAAGGGGATGGGGGTGGCTTGCACTTTTAATTCGAATTTTAAACCATTGACTATCATCCGATCAGCCTGAAATTTTGTATACACATATAACTGTGTACATAGTAATGGGATGTATGCATACCACTAGTTCAAGAAAGCCCTGATCCACAAGACATTGAGTCTCATTCCAGAATTCTCATTTTGTGAACCCTCCCCTTTCCCGTACGCTTTTCCGGATCTGAAATCTCCGCAGAAGATCTATGTACATTTCCCGAATCCTAGGATTTCAGTCTTTTCCCTTCCCCGAGTCAAGATAGATGTCAAACTCTTTCCTTCTGGCATGCGCTAACTCCACCTTTCCTTCACTGTAACCGTGACCCTCCCCAAGAAAATCGAATTAATGTCCTGTCTCGAAAGTCCCCCCATCACCCTACCCTCCTTTTATCCGCAACCGTGCTTCCTCTTCTTCTTCTAGCCCGAGATTGAAATTTAAAGTTAACCATTACGGAAATTAGAAGGATGACCCCGTATTGGTTTCTAAATGTCATTCTACTAAAGTCTGGAATCTTACACTTCTTTTCTCTCTCTCTCAAGACGTCTCGGATCTCTCTTATACATGGATTCTACTAACTAATTTTAAAGTATTCTTTTCTTTTCAGTAAAAAGCAAAGATAAATGAAAGTTTCTGAAAGAAAGTTTCGAAAGTTTTGAAGAATAAGTTTCCATTTTTTAATGGGGAAAAATTTGTTCTTATATATTCGGACATGTAGGAAGAATTTCGGGAAAAAGAACAAGCTTCATAAAGTTTTGCCCTATTCTGTAATCAAAGAGAAGTAGTGACATATTGTTTATTGTCACGTCAATATGATATAATTTGTTAAAAAATTAAAAGTATTTGAATTGATTAATCTGATAAAATAGTTTCATAAATTTATGACTGTTGGTTTTGAAGAGAGTTATTAAAGACAAACATGTTATAATTTGAATATATGGTCAAGTGATGAGGTCGATCCTTAAGCTGGTAACCCACTCTCCACAGCCCCATCATACAAACTTAAGGACTTAGACTTCGATATATTTAAGGAGAATCAGCCTCGCTAAGCGACCTTCTTAGGAAATGTGCGAGATCCAAACCCATTGACTATCGATTATGAATGTCTTTCACTCTTCTAAGAAGGATACCTCAGTCATTATATATAATAAACTTATTTGATATGAAATATAATTAAAAAGAAAGAAACTTAATGAAACTCATATTTAAAAATTGACTAAGAGGCATTAAAATATTTGCTTAAATGTAAAAGATTATATAATTTATATGAACTTGAGGTACTTAACTGGGATACGTAGTTCATCACTGACAAATTAAGTACTACAATCAGCTATTTACTCATAGATGAGATCAAAAGAAGTATTAACGACTCCAAACTTTCATAAATTATTCATTACTTTAAGTTTAAAAAAAAAAATTATGCCTTTTAGTCCATCTTTAAATAAATGCTTGATTTAAAACTGTTGATTTACTTACATATATTCAGTTCGTTTTCATCCTGAAAAAATAGCAATTGCGTGAGCTACAGTGTGTGCAAAATTTCAACAGAATTAAACGTTGTCAAGTGCAAGTCCCATTGTTGTAAGCGTTGCCCTCCAAAGTGCGTTAATGCTTGAGCATACCATAGAATTGTATTGTTATCAGAGTTTTACGTGTACGCAAACATACAAAATTTCGTATTTAAAAGCGTGTATACAAAATTTCAATTCAATCGGACGATAGGAAGTCGATTAAAATTCAAGTGCAAAGTGCCCCTCCCCCACATCCCAGCCCGTCACTGCTTAAGTATAACATAGTCATCGTGTATGCGAAATTTCAATTCAATCGGTTGGTAGAAAGTAAGTTCAAATTAAAGTTACAAATGCAAGGCCCAAGCTCCAGGCTTCCCTAAAATCATCAATGTTTGAATATGGTATTGCATCAGAATTATACGTGTTTGCAAAATTCCGGATCAATTGGTGATAGGAAGTGGGTTAAAATTGGAGTACGAATTTTTAATATTCTCTGGAAATACATATATATGAGTTTAGAAAATTAAGTAAAAGTTTGTAAGAATGCTTTATAAATGTATATATTATTTATTATTAGGAAAATAATATATATTTTTTGTAAAGATAACTATAAAATATTGATTGTAGGAGCCATATTGAAGATTCATAAAAAAAAGGGGGTACCCTTTTTTTTTCCTTAAAAAGTTTATAAGTGTGTTTGCTTATTATTTATTTCTTAGTCTAAAAATAAAACTAAATATTAACATAGGAATCAAAATCAAAATAAGAATTAAAATCTTACAGTACGATAGTGCTTGGATGCAATGAACAACTTTGAAATAAATACTTTTAAATTTGGTTGGAACAATTCAGAAGGAATTTCCTACTCGGATATGTTATTTTTCCAGTGCTTGAAATTAAGACAGAGGGGCAAGTGCTTCCCAGTCCTTACTCTACATCTGCCAGCGTAAGTATATTTGCAAGTTTTCTCTAAATTTACCGTGAAAACAATGTCAAAATAGTAGTAAAATAACCCCGTAATAATGTCAAAAATGTTATTGAGTGGTAGTCAAACATATTAGAGCATTCGAAGGAATAAATTAATTTCTGTTGGGTGTACAGAACTAATAAATATTGCTAAATTAAAAAGAGACAAAACCCACAGGAAAAAAATATCCGCATACTGATGGAGTGAATATGCAAATGCTTTTACTTATTTTTAATGCATTTAAGAATGGAAAACACTTCATAGAAAAATTTCACATTATACTGGCGTCCCCTGCATGATACATCCGAGACAGATGTCTCCTCCTTGCCCTTTCCCTAGCTACAACTTTATATAATTTGTGATTTGATCGTATTAAAAAGTTTATTATGTTTTCATCGCTCGACAAATTTAGAAGTAAAACAAGGCATTTTCCGTCCCTTCTAGAGTTCGAGTCCTGACGTCATGGAAAATCCGCCATCTAAAAGTTATGATGCACATTAAATCTGTTGAGGCTCCAAGTCTTCCACTGGCATGAAGTAAATGCTTAGAGAGGAGGGTGTCAGCTCAAATGTCGTCCTCGTGACTTGACCACGTTTCAAAATTACGAGGTGTGTTTACAATGGCCCTCGCATAGCTTTTAAGAGTGATTAAATAAACACTCACTCAATCAATCGTTATTTTAAGCAAAAATCCAGTAACTATGACCAACTTGTTATAGTAAAATAAATATAGTACAGAATAAAATTCACGAAAGAAACTCAGTTGGAAAGTTGGAAGAACAAGATTATTTTTTAAGTTAGAATTCTAATCTTTTATTTTAGTACGAAAATATTTTTAGAACAGTTCAGTTTAGTGCAAATACACTCGTGTGCAAAATAGAGAAAATGTGTAAATGTTGTCTATTTTTACTATCTGTGCATGCCGTCGGAGTTGTGTCTGTGTAAGGGACATAAGCGCACGAAGAGTTGTCGGTGATTTGTGTGCCCAAACTCCTCCTCTACAATCCCCGATTTCTTAAGAATTGGGTAAATTTTATAAGGAATCGAGTGAAATAAACAACCATGAATGGAGAATTGTCGATAGATTAGAGGCTGGCCAATCACAAGCGCTGGTGGCTTCAGAACTCTATGTAACGCCCAGTATTGTCAACTAACATTTATTACAAACAACTGTTATTTGTGGAAACAGTTTCAGGACTCTGAATCCATATCGAGAAGATCTGGATAAGGTCGACAAATATCCACAACGATTAAATGTGGATCGTTATTTTGCATTTTCTGCACAGCGGCACAAGATTGCCATAGCTTCACAGCTTTCACGTGAACTGTACGCTATCACCGGAACCTGAGTTTTACGGCATACAGTTACCCGAAGGCTTCCTGAGAGAGGGCTATATGCCAGAAGATCCGTTGCTCAAGTCCTGCTCGCCGCAACACACTAGAGAGCGCTTTTAGTATGGTGCAGACAACATGCGCCTCCGAACAGAACTTCAGTAGAACACCGTGCTTTTTACAGATGAATCGAGAATCAACCTGGGACATGCATTTCTCTCTTATCAGGAAAGAGGGTCATTACAAAGATGGGGTGTATTAGTTTGAGCAGAGAGAGAGAGAGGCATTATGCTGGACGGCAGTTCACCTCTGCATGTGTTTGACAAAGGTTTCCTGACTACTATGAAGTATACAGAGGATATCTTAGAGGCCCCTTATCGACTTTCCATGGGCATAGTTGGTCCTTAGTTCCTATTAATAGATGACAACGCTCATTCTCATAGGGGTCAGCTGGTCGACGATTATCTGGAAAGTGTTGCAATCCAGATAATAATAATCGCATGGATTGGCCAGCCAGATCTTCTGATCTTGATCACATATAGCATATCTGGGACGCTTTTGGGACAGCAATTGCATGTCGCCATCCTCCTCCCAGAATCACCCCAGAGCAAAAAAATTCCCTTGCTCCAAGAGTAGGACTCCTCAACTGTCTCTCGTTCAGTATGCCATCACATTGTGCGTCCTGTCTGGCTGTCAAACGGGACTGAACGCCCGTATCGGACTACTTTTCAGTTCGATATCACAACGTGGATTTTGAACATTCCTGCACAACGAGTTTTACTGATAATCATACGTACATAAAATAACTTTTTAATGGTGTATCTCTTCCTCTATCATTAATGTATATTCGTAAAAAATTTCATTAAAATCTACCCATTAGCTTTTCAGGAATTCGACAAAAATGAATAAATTATCTTATGTTATACACAAGTGTGTATAAAATTACTATTACGAACATAAAACATACTGCTCAGTCTTTATCCAAGTCATTTTGAAATTTCAAGGCATAATTGTTTTAAATTACGAAGTAAATTGAAATTGAGTTATATAGTGCCAGAAAAATTTTATATACTCAATCCGTTAGCCAGATAAGGATTTAAAAAAAAAACAGTTCTGCAAAAGCTACTGATGTTGCGATACGGATTCAGATATGGAGAATATTACGAACAATAAAATAATTTACTACATTGTCTGAAATTTGCTATTACGTAGGAATATCAATAATAACAACAAAAAAAACGTATCTGTATCCATTATGATACTGATATGAATTAATATAATTATACATTTTAATTTCTTTATATATTTCTTCTTTTATTTTTTCTTCGTAAAATTTTATTTCCAGACAAACCATCTATTTTACATGCTATCTATTCTTTTGTTAGCTCCATTTATTTAAAATATTGATCGCTCTCGCCAAGCCCATATTTTTCGTTTTTATATGTAATTCGATTTATACGTTACGTAAGTAAAAAATTATTTTATATTTTTCGCCAGAACCATAAATGGTTGAATCCTTTTTTCTCAGATAAAAAATCATATTCCATTGCTTGCTTTGTGAATATTATAACTGTAAAATGGTACAATAATGTTTGATCATATGCCATTATACTATCATTATTATTAAATAAATACACTAATTACGCCTTTTCTTTAGATTTTCCTATTTATAATTTTTTTTTAAATTAAAAAAGTATACTTATAAAAATAGGATACATAAAATTTAAAATAAAGCATTCTTTTCTTCCGTAAATTTTATAAAAAAAAAGTAAATTTAATAACAGACTCCCCTCAAAATAATTAAATTAAAACAAACTGAAACTATATCAGGAATAATTTTTCAAATATTATTTTTAATGTATTAATATGCTTATATTAATAAACTAAAGGCTCGTAATTATGTGCATAATATAAAACATAAACAGCTTTCACTAACGAAGATAAATGATATTCAAAATTTCCAGTAAAACAAAGAAATGTTTAAAAAAATTGGAAATTTTCTGTTTAAATTTAAATGTACATTTTAAAATTAAAAAAAAAAAACTATGTAAGATGTAAGTAATTAAATATGTTAATACTGAAAATTTGAAAAAAAAATATAATAAATGGTATTACTCGCTTCTGACAGAAAAGAATCGATTGGTCAATTCATCGGTTTAAACGAAAAGTTTATTTCATAAATACTACGTTTGACTTAAGAGAAAATAGTTATAAGTTTGTAGGCAACCTTATACATTAAGGTTATGTAAGGTAAAATTATTACTTGAAAGCACTATTTCATTTCGTTCTTTTGTGTGTATTTTCTTCGTATTTTTGAAACGACTGCATTCTCTTAACGAAGGAAAAAACTTTTAAAAATTTTATTTTTGAAGTATTGAAATTAAATTGACTCTTTCAGTTAATTGCATGAAAATACCGGGGTGTTTAAAAAAATACCCGGGTTTGAAGACAGAGGATGTTGTAAAGGCGAGTTCGTGTTACCACTGAGTGCTGACATTTGTTAAACGGAAACCAAGCCTTTTGTGCCGCGAATTGTCGAGGTCATTTTGTGTAGTGTTGTCAACATCTATGAGACCCGGATTGATCATTCTACACCAGATACCAAGAAAAATTTAAAACAATGGGTTGTTTTAATTGAATATCTGCTTCAAAGAAGGTGAAGACGGTCTCATTTGTAGGAAAAATAATGGCGACGATTGTTTTTAGGATGCGAAATGCGTCGTACTCAGAGTTCTTAGAAAACTTATAAATGATCACTGGATAATATTACAATGAGTTATCCCATTTCCGTTACTTACTCGGGTACTTATTGAACCATTCTCGTTCATGGTATAGGTATAGACCAATGAAAAATTCGAATCAAAACCGTTACTTATGGTAAGCAGCAAACAATTGACTACTTATAAATCATAAAATTAGAATGTTCAATAAATGTATTATTATTAACAATTTACAAAGCAAAGCTAAAGATTAATTAAAACTCCTCATTTAAAACTACTATCAATTCAATAAAACACAGAAACTTCACTCTATTTTATTGACTTCCAATTACCATTCATTGAAGACATCAATTTCCAGATTTTTATTAGAATCGTCCATAACTTCAAGATCGAGAAAACAAAGTTTCTCATTACTTCTAAACAGCCTACAAAAAGAAAGGCTCGTTGCTTATTCTGTTATTTTTAATTACAAAATCTTCTCAATGATAATCCAATGAGAAATTATTAAATTGTTTCCCTCTGAAGTTAATGTGGTTTATGAAACTAATCAACAAAAATTTAATTAAATGAAACGTTGATTTAATTAAATTATTCTAAGCTGTGTGAGCTTGAATTATTTCTAAATTCATAATCATTTTTTGAGAAAAGCAAGTTTCATCTAAATCAATGGCAATTATTCAAACAATTTATTAAAGTTCATGTCATGTTTCCGGAAAAGCGAAGCAATTACTTTTAATATTAATAACTTCCATTCGATGTTTTGAAGAGGAAAGAAAAATTAACGAAAGTACATTTTTCATTTGTCCATTCAATTTTCCTAATATGCAATGTAATTACACTCAAATCATTTCAAATTGTTCTTGTTATAATTCTTTTTCTTTCCCTAAACTGATTACAATTTTTGACTTTCCAATTCTTGGAACTTAAAAAAAGTTTCCATCATATGATTGCAGAATTTTAATTAGAATATTCATGAAAAATGTCTGCAATCACGTCTTTTCCATTCAACAATCAAACCGATGTCGTTTTTCATAGTAGTGAAATTTTAAGCATTAGTGATTGAAATTTTGGTTACATGTATGAATATCGAACTGAAAAATCGAAATTCATGGAAATTCATAATGAGCACTGTTTTCGTAATCATTAGTCAGCAGTCCTTTTTTTTTTTTTTTTACTATCAATATTGATATTTTTAGAATGACGCCAATAGATTACACTTTTCACGTACCTAAAAGTATGGGTTATCAAAGATGATAAATATTTATTATTTATCATATGAGTAATGTTAATTAGAATATTCATGAAAAGTGTGCGTAATTACCAATCCATTCAATTATCAAAATTATGTAATATATCATTGATGTTAAATTTTAAATATTATTGATTGAAATTTGAATTATTTGTATGAATATAGAATTGAAAATTCGAAATTCATGAAAATCCATAATAGCACTAGTTTTTCTTAATTGCTTAGCATTGTTTTTTTTTTTTTTTTTAATAACCAGTATTGAATTGTGTAGAATTGGATCAATAGTTTGCATTTACCCGATTTCTAAAAACGTGTAAAAATTATCAAAGATGATAAATATTTATTATTTATCACATTTGAGTAATTTTAATTAGAATATTTATGAAAAATATCTGCAATCACCAAACCATTCAATAATCAAAATAATACCGTTTATCATAGAAATAAAATATTAAATATGAATGATTGAAGATTGGATTATGTGAATGAATATCCATACATAATAATTATTATATACAACAATGACTTTTTATGAGTATTGATATTTTTAGTAAATTCTGCTAATAGTTTACTTTTTCTCGACTTAAGCGTAGGAGTATGTAAGGATAATTTCATATATGTATGCTTTAAAACAGTGGTGAATATTTGACTCCAAATAATAGTTTCAAAATTTTGATTTTTTTTTTTTTTTTTTTTTTTTTTTTTGGGGGGGGGGGGTTTTTTTTGCGCAAATTTTAAGAACGTTGCAAATCATTTTATACCAGGACTGAAAACCAGAAAAATGTTCTTTTCAAATGAAATCTAAGTTTCATGTTGGGATTTCGGAAGGTTCATACTCTAGGTCTAAGTTAAGGGTAGGACGCCCGTGACAAAAAAGTGGCAGGATATTTTATAAAAAACACACAATTTCAGAAAGAAAGGTGAAAGTTTGCACTTGCTCTCAATTGAATATTCAAGAAAAAAAAAAAATGAAACGTATAATTTTTAATGAAGCATATTCAAGAAAACAATTTAACAAAAAAATAATGAAGCAAAATTAATCAATAATTAACTATTTTAAAGTTAGAAACACTAAGAGAAGGATAAAAGCTCACAACAATAACATTTCATATTTCAGAAATATTTAAATCTCTATAACTAGGAATATGTTGTCCTAACAGGGGTCTCAAGCTCAAATACAGCAGATCGAGGGTAATCAAGAGGTAAATGGTTTAAGACCCTAGACAATGTTTAAGTTAAAGATGTCATATGGAGTGGGGTGAAGCCTCGTCGAATGAGGTAACAAATGAAGTGTTGTTCTCGAAACTCGCGATGATGATGCAAAACTACAAAAAATCGTTGCTAATAACCCTCCACTAGCTTCATAACAATATTGCTGCACACCAAGCAAAAGTTCTAATTTACATATTATTATAATGTAAAGACTATGGGGGGATAATTATAAATACTCATGTCAGCTATTTATGAAAATTGCTAGGAACTGAAATTTGTCATAAAATTGCTATATAAAACACAATCTGACCTTTATCACAAAAATGAAAATTATTTTTAATGGACACACAAAAATTAGGATTAAAAGCGTATTTTAGTAATTAAAAACCTGAATGCCAATATTCAGATGTATCGATTAATGTATATGAATATTACTAAAATTTCTAGCATTTTTATACATTTACTGTATTAAAATTTCGACATTAAAAATACTATATTTCATTAAGCGAAAGTATTATTTTCTAGTTTTTGTTTTGTTTTTTGTTTTTTTGTTTTTTTTTTTGTTTTAAACACAGAATCTCTAACTTCATTTACTTTTCCCGACCACACATTTATCATTTTTCGAAGGCGAATGGAACGAAAGTTGCTATGACATTTACTCGGGTTTTTTTTTTTTTTTCTCAAAACGAACTCACAAAATATGCAAGATTACTCATTCACAAACCTTTACCCATCCTCATGAATTATTATTTCTTCTTTATAGTAAAATCAGAACGTTCAGGGGGGAAAAAAATTCAAATCTGACACATAAATTTATATGCATCCGTCGAACGAGGTATCGGAAAAAAAACACGTTTCAAAAATGATGAACGAGTTTTATAACCTGTTATTTCAAAACGAACCTAATCATTTTAATTCAAAAGAAGAGTAAAAATATGCATATATCAAAGGATGATTCGCCGGTCATCCAACCATTCCATTTGTCATTCCAGAAAAATGGGCCTGACATCCTCAAAGTTATCGTCCAATAAATCGCAAGATCCGTTCCCCGGGATTCGTTCAGGTCCCGTACGCAAATATTCATTAGAAGCATTGGATAAAAACTGTTGGACTCGTTTGGAAATTCATTTGCGCCCGATCTGTCGCCTTCGTTGGCGCAGATGGAAAGGTCGGGATAAAAAATAAAAGGATGCGATGGCACTTAATTGAGGAGCGACCAATGAAGATTGATATCACTTTCCCGAAGGACGAGATAAGCAAACAAAGGATTATCGCTACCCTGTCGCAGTGATTGAAATTCTGGAACGGATTAATGACTGTCACCGTGTCGGCGACTGTCACAGTTCCAAATCGGACAGTGGGATGTTTATTTTGGGAACAGTGGAAGTTGTTCAGTGGGAAAATGGTACGGTTATTCGTATGGATGGGCTTGGCTAAATACGTAGATGTGGTCGGAGCATAAATTATAATAAAAATTAGCATTTTTGCCTCGTAATTATTTAAGTCCTTAAATAAATTTATTCCTCAAAATATCCTTCTAAGATACAGAACTTAACAATTTTTGCCATATATAAGCGCCTTGCTTTTCTGAAATAATTGGCGATGAAGTTATAACTCATTAAGCGGCCGAGAAAATAAATATTAATTTTAAAATGTGTTCATTTTGTGTGATATCAGCCATCTATCTACCAGCCACCTTGAATTCGTTTACGTAACGTTAATCTTATAGTATTTCTTATTTTCTTCAAATATATACTGTTGTATTTATTGAAATACAATAAAAAGAACGAATAGTAAAAAAAATATGAAATTTTCTGTTCCCGATACATTTTTCTTTCTAATTCTGAAAATATTTCTTATCTCTGTTTCAGTAATTCGTCTATATGTTTTCTATCTTAAAAAAACGTGTTTCTTAAAAAATTCGAGATGAGAAAAATTAGTCAGACAAAAAAATTCCAGTAACAGTAAAATTCTAGTATCTTAAAAGTTTCAGTCAACATTTTTGAGGAAAAAGATATTCAAAAAAAAAAAAAAAACTTACGTTTTAAATTCTTTCAGATAAATTTTATTGCATTTAAATACTCTCTCTCTCTTTATATATATATATATGTGTGTGTGTGTGTGAGAGAGAGAGAGAGAGAGAGAGTTAGTGAGTGAGTGCAACATCTAAGTGCCATCAACACATCACAAATGAGAAAATGGTCTATCTATACGCTAAAAAATATCATTTCCTCTTTCTTTCTTTCTTTTTGTGGAATGATTTTTCTGAATATGAAATGTATCTGTAGCTTCAGTATTTTAAATGAATTATAAAAAAAAAAAATTGAGTATTGATTGATTATATATATACGAAATTCATCATAAAATTTGATATTAATAACCTGCTTAGGACATACGTTCTCTATCTAAGTATTTCATAATTTGTTCAATTACTTCCGAAATTCATGGGATGATTTAACGTTCTATATGTAATCATATTTGATTACAGAATATCTCATTAACTTGATTAACTCGATTCAAGGCACATGCACATTTCAATATAGACGATTGAGTATAAATTATCATAATTTATTTGGGAATACTCGGCGCTTTTCACATAATTTCGAAGAACTTTAGATTATCATTCAAACAATAAACTTTACTCAGACTTTACTTAGCAAATTTTTTTTTAATTCGAGTCATCATCTTATTCCAGTCTCCATAACTTCAGAGCAAGTAAATAATTTTCATAATTTATTTCTAATAAGCATTTTTAAAAATTAAAATTCTAAATATAATAATTTACTCCTAGAGGAATTCTAATTCATTATTTGATTTTTTATACAGTTAGAAATAATATTCTATCAGAACCTTTTTTGGATCTTATTTAATTATTTTTATCTTAATTTCATCAAATATATGACAAATATTAATTAATTAACATGCCAATTGTATGACAACTTGCATTATCGGAAATTAAATGGAAGAAATCAGAAAAAGAACATTAATCTTTTGATTGGTTTTTATAAAACAGTTCTCAGAAATTCGATGGAAGACATTTCAATTCGCGTAAAATTCGAATTCAGCAGATCTCGATTGCTAGAAGGAAATTAATTGTAAATCATTACAAACAGTCAGAATGACGTGAAAAAACGAGGAATCCTAAAATCTTTCGGACTATGTTGTGTTCAAAATAATTTTAAAACAATGACGTTCAAGATTCAACATTTACTAATAAATTTTTGATAACGCGAGTATATTAATGAATCATAAAAGGGTTTAATCCTTTCTCTATTGCTGCTTGAAAATCGGGGAGTGCATTTAGTTTTATTTTTCTAATTGAACATTTAAGTGCGATACTCTTTCTCCTTTGCATTACATATACTGCACCATTTTTATGAGATGCAAAATCGTGTCTTTTAAATTTTATTAGAGGATTAATATTGTATATTTTAATGTTCTTGAGCAGTGTCCATTCCTTACGACAGAGGGCGCTGCTGAGTATTTCACCGATATATATATATATATATATATATACATACATATATATATACATATACATATATATATATACATATAAATATATATATATGTGTGTGTGTGTGTAATTCAAAATTAAAAAGTATACACAAAAAGAGGTGATTTTTTCAAAAAAATTTATGGTAAATTAAATTCTAGTCATAATCTCCTTTTCTTCAGAAATTATAAATCCATTTTTCTCAAACAAAATTAAACTAAATACTTCTAGATTGAGTTCAAATTAAAAGAATTATATGTAGATTTCTCAAAAAAGATTTTTAAAAAGAAATAATACTTAAGAGTCTCTCCCCCTCTCGAATCATTTGTCATAATAAAGAAAAAAAAAAATACATTTTCTGCATCTGCAATAGATTAAACTCTATTTGAACTTTTTTACATGATTCTCTTCAAAAGTTACAGATGGCATTTCAAACCTAAGAATTAAAAATGTGATTAGATTATCCCTCCAATGTTTAACTCTTTAGAGTTTTATATTTGAACACTTTTGTGTGGGGGGAGGGGGTGGGTCCTTAAGCGTATAAATATTTTCTCAAACAGAATCAAAGTGAAGAATTATAAATAAAATTAGAGTACAAAGTTTTTATTTATTTGAAGTTAACGAATTACAGTGTTCAAAGTTTATACAGATGCCTCTTCAAAAGGTTGAGGTGAAGAATTTAAAATAGAATTAGACAATACGATTATTAACTCTTTTTCATGTTTTACATTATATTTGAATGCTTTTTTTAATTCACAAGTTACAAATGTCTTTTCAAACGGAGTCACGGTGAAGAATTAGAAATAAAATCGGAGAATATATATAACAATTTCTAATTCCTTTTGGTATGTACAATTATGTCTGAACTTCTCAGTTTGCATGTGTGTATGTGTTTTCCTTCAAGAATTATAGACGCCCTTACTAATACAGTCACGGTGACGAATAAAAAATAAAATTAGAGACCGCATTTTCTGATTTTCTTGGTGAATAAAATTCTATCTGAATGTTTTCCTTGAATAGCATAGAACTTTACGAACACTTCAAGGTGAAAAGATAAAAATAAAACTAGAAACATTTTCTGATGTTTCGATGTGTAAAATTCTGTCTTGGGTGTTTTCCCTGAACAATTATAAATTCTCTTCTGAACAAAATCCAGGTAAAGAATCGGAAGTAAAATTAGAGAATACAATAACCAATTCTCTGGTGGATTAAACTGTGTTTGAACTTCTTTCAAGGATTTCTTCGTCAGGATCTCCAAATCCCCTCTTCAAATAGAATCAAGGTAAAAGAAAAATTATAAGCACATCACACCAGTTGTGCCCAGATCCCGTTTCGTGACGCGTTTTTACGTTGACGAATGGGAAGGCATGACCATCAATTGCCATCCGCAGGATCATCGGAGCATCCCAGGGCTGCCATCTATTTTAATCAGACGAACCCCCTCCAGCCCCCCTCCCTTCAGAAGGAGAAAAAAAAAGAGGGCATTAACATAATAAATAGCCGGACTTTTCGGCCGGCCATTCGTCAAAGGCAAGCTTTGGCACCGTTTTGACACGGTCCGTCCGGGAAGAGAAATGGCGATGTCTTTGCGAAATCCCGAACTCCGGCAAAAATCGAGAACGCTTAAAGATCAAGAAGAAAAAAGACCAGAAAAAAAAAAAAAAAAAAAAAAAGGTCCTCTCTTTCTTTTTGATGGAGTGAGCCAAGGTCCAAGGATTGTGTGGGGATATTTTTTTTTCTGTATAGATTGTGCGTCAGCCGCATGAAGTGAAGGGAAGAATAAAATAAAAATAGATTTGGGCAATTCTCCACGGTATTTTGCATTCATTCAAAACCACCCGAGCGGGCTGCTGTTGTTGCTGAGTGAGCGAATGGCTTCAATCATTTATGTGTCACAAAAAGCATATAGAAAGTCTCCCTTTCTTTAGAAGAGAAAAAAATGAAAGAAAATTATATTGCGCACTTGCATTGTTTTTTGCTTTATGGGGTTTTTGTTTCTTTTTATTTTATTGAGAAGCATCAGGTTGTTTGAGATTTACTGTTATAAGACGGCAAATTTTTCAGTATTTTTTTTAAAAACTTATGCTGGAATTTTAAGAGTTATTTAAAAAGAAAACGGGAGAGTATTTCACATAAAAGTATACACATTTTTTTTTTTTTTTTTCCAAAATGTATCAATTTGTTACAAAGAATTTACCGAAGTAAGTTTTTCTAGAATTGTTTGTCTAAAATATTTCGACTCAGGAACTTTTTTTTAGTTGGAAAATGTCAAAAATTTCTGATGTAATTTTATCGAAAATTTTATTTTAATGTCTTATTCTACATCTTTTGCGTAACATACGTTCATCTTTTGGTGTCTTTTAATTTTGAATTATTAGAAGGTTTTTTTTAAAAATCTCAATATAAACACATCAGCATATGCGAGGAATCAAGAAAGAGCCATACAGAAAATATTTAGTCTTTCCCACATCTAACCTTATTTAAATTTTTCGTGTTTAGAATAACATATTAAAAGTGCTTCATAAAGATGATTCCGGAAAATGTTTTTACACTGCTTTCCATCTGCAAGATACTTAATTTTCTAACATATTGTATTTGGTTTATTTGAAGAGAATAATTTAGTATTATCTCTTGGTATATTTCAAATGTAATAAGAAATTTCCATTTAAAAATAACTGAAACAAACTGATATTACTGATTTTAAAATAATCCTTTTATTTCGAATCAGTTTAATTCAGTGGTCATTGTTTTTAAAAGAGTTTAAATACTTATTTAATTTAATTATTTAACAATAGCTGAAGCAATTTTCAAAAAAAAAAAATCTGTTGATAAAAAACCTGGTTATGGTATTCTTAAGCAATATTGATATAAATTGACACTTTACACGTCCAAGTTTTATCCAAGTTATAAATTACATTAATTGAATCATGATTTATATATATATATATATATATATACACACCATATTCCTGGTTATAAAAGGAGAATTATCAAATCATTCAATAAGAAAATGTTCATTTTAATGGAATCTGTTTTATTTGCTTCATTCAATTTAGCAAAAAGGAAATGAAAAAGTGTTGAGAAACGATTTTATAAGTCGATTTTTAAGTAAAAATTTAACACATATATCATAAAAAAAATGTCTTGAATTTGAAGACGATTATAAAAATATTGAGCATTTTGTTACTCTCTTAGAACAAACGAAAAAGGGGGGAGAGAATATTGCAACAATAAATTAATATACCAAAAGCTACTATTTTAATTTCCATTAATAGTTGTAATTAATCATATAATAAAAATAAAGCTATTTCATTAATAAAAAACAGACTTACAAATGAGAGAAAAGTTCCGAATTAGGTCCTATTCATTAAAATTTTGCGAAAATATTGATACATTACAACTGCATAAATTTAAGCATATGATCTGAAAATTAGATACAATTAACCGGCAATTAAATAATTCTCAACTATAATCTGGTTTAAATTCCTCGACTAGAACTATTTAATCTTTCTACTTAAATTCAGTCAACGAGATCATCAAAGCCTAATGTCAATAACCACCACCACAATTCTCTCTATCCCCCCCCCCGGATTTGCTTAGCTAGGCTCGCATTAAGTCATATGCGTGGAAAGAGAGGGAAACCGTGTCAAAAAGTACAAAATGCATTACATATCGGACACGTGTAGTCCAACGAGATTTGTAAAAATTGGTGAACAAATAAAAAGGGTAAGGTAATGGAGGAATCACTTTTCTGTGTACGTGTGTACGTACACGCACACATACGCTCATAGAGAGAGAAATACACCTATTATAATTAGAAATTTAGCCGACAAATTCTTGTAATTAGAGTCAATTCATAAATTAATTCCTATTTTATAGTCTCTATTAAATGAGTTTAATGCTGATAATTTGGAGATAAAATTCTGATTGTGTAATATTCTATAGTTGTGCTGCATAATATAACTATATTATGTTCATTTAATACCCATATTTAGGGATGTAACAGTTCTATTTAGAAACCTTATAGCGGAGACTCTATCAAATTCCCCCTCCCCTTCTGGTAATACTTTGGGATCTTTTTGTGATGCTTTGTCAATCAATATCTCTCCCAATAAAATGAAACGTGACTTACGCAGATTGTATTAGTTATTGAAATGTCATCAGTAGAACTGAGGGGAGACGCTTAAATAAGCAGGGAAGAATTTAATATTGAAGTTGGTAGTTTAGTGCATGATAAAGATAGTGAGCTGAAAGTTATCAAGTAAAAATCTGTATCAATCCTACGTTGAGTATGGAACTTAAGGAGTGAATCCAGATAATGTCTACAAAGGGTCAAGGACTCGAACCTTCGTCTACCAATTTTCAAAGGACTCGTAGCCGATTGTTTCGGTAAGACAGTGATTTTAAACGTTAGATCAAACGCGTACAGAAACTGATGCCATGGCTTAAGTTAGTTAGGGGTCAAAAATTGATTAGTAGTGAATCTGATTAAAGTAGCTTGGTTATCATCGATTAATGACTTTCTGTTCATTTGCCTGTAATGATTGGTGACACATATTGATAAGGGAAAGAGAAGAAAGAAATGACAAAGTGTTACAAGTTCAACAACAGACCCAATAGATTCAGTGCATGTATAAATTTTAGTTTCATACAATCTCAGCAAAAGTAGTTTAATACTATTAATTTTGAGAAAATAATTCTGACTATTCGTCATCAACAAAGAATGCGCGTAATAGAATCAAGTCTATATATATAAAACGTGGGTTCTATCGCATCTCCCCCTCCAACTAACACTTACGGGACTTTTAGTGTGATATTGTTTTAAATGGAATTCCTTCCCAATAAGTGAAACGTGGCTTATGTAGACTAGATTCGGGCACTGAAGTGTGAATAGGATTGAGAAATTTCATTCATCAGCAGCGAAGAATTTAATATGAAGTTGTGACCTAATCATGTTACACGTTCACCTTTAATCTTGAAAAGTCTCACGAATAACCTTTTTAAATTTCATCACGTTCATGTACAAAGTAATTAAATAGTCAATTATTTCTGAATAGAGTTAATTACTCTTCTAATAAGGGGTGGTGGTGCTCTGAATCAGTTTCAAGTCCCTTGCCGTGAGTAATGACAGCTTCTATAGTACAGCAAAGATTGCGCTTACCGGAAAACGATGCGAGTAAATCCTTCTAATAGTCAGTTATTCAAACAGCACAATGGGTCCTAGTCTCAACAAATCACGTAGACGCACACTAGAAAACTACCACGCACTCCACACTAACACTTTTCCTTTTTACGGTAACCTTTCTTCTTTTCAATTCATTCTCTGTATCTTATACACGACTTGATTATATCTATTCACTCGTCTTGTAAAGATTATTTAATTCACGTTATCACACTTCATTTTATTGGAAAGAAGTAGAAATATCTAAAATATAACGTCAGAAAATCACCCCAGATGTCAGTTAAAGAAATGTCACGAATAGCTCATGTTATAAAGTTAGTTGTTGGTAGTTTTAGTTAATGGTAAAGATAGTGAGACGAAGTCTTATCAATGTGAGACATCTATATCAGACCTACGCTGAGTAAGGAGCTATATGAATGAACACAGAGAAGATCTACAAAGGTTGTAAGATTCGGACCTCCTCATCTTCTAAGGACTCAAACCCGATGGGTTCGGTATATATATATATATATATATATACACGCGGTATCCCTTTATACGCGTCTGATTGAAAGACACATTACATCAGCCGCGCAATGGAACCTTTTCTACTGAAAAGTACGGAAGGAATTGACTGTAAATTATTCATAAATCTCTGAATAAAATAAATTTGTTATCATCATTGTATGACTTTCTATCCATTAAACTATTTAAACAATTAATAATGATAGTAGAAGGGAGTTATATCGGGGTGTTACATCTGTATTCTGTAATTTTCTGCCTTATCGTTATAATCTTGACGATTCCAAGGGAAAATAAGTTTGAATTAGAATATTCAACGATTGAATTAAACATTACTGGTAGTTGAAAACAAAACAAAAAAACAAAAAAAAAGAAGAAGAAGAAAGAAAAGATCAACTAACAAATATTGTAACATTTTTTAAACTAAGAAAAAAGAAAGAAAAGAAATCCGAATAGTATCCGTTAAAAAAGCTCATATTCCTTAGAGCTTTTGAGAATTAAATTTTTCAATCCTTCTACTATTATTAAGCAAATTCAACATATTAATCGAGGAGCATCCTCTGTATGATGATAATTTAATTCCAACAATTCGTAGTAAACAATTTCTACAATCTCCTCTCTCCCCACCCTTTCTCCTAAAAATCGATGCTCGTTCCTCATCACGCGAAGAGTGGAATCATGAGAACGCGATCTTTCAAAAGAGAAGAACACGAATGCAACGGCGATCCGAAGATATGTGAAACCGAATCGTTTCACAGATATTAACTTGTAGGGCGCGGTGAATATCACAAACAAATTGTTCTCTGGGCAAAATGAAATAAAATTCTTGCGTGACGGTCGCTGGAATTCCTGAGGTTTCTCCCTCTGGAATTTTCCTTTCCTCCTCCCCTCCCATTCCTCTCGGTGGTGGTGGTGCTAGATTAGGCGAAGAGGGAGGGCTCTGGGAGAAGGCCAGTGTCATTAGGCACAATGAAAGTCGCTCTCGCGTAAATCGGGCACCTTTTTAAAAAGGTACAAATTAATAAATGAGCATATTCTCTTTCCCGGAAAAGGAGAAAGAGGAAAAAAAGGGAAAAAAGAAAAAAAAAAAAGACGGGAGCTCGGGAAAGAGAAAAGGAGTGACAAGGAATTTGAAATCTGCAAACTATGCCCCTAAATCAAGAGTGGCTCGTAAATAAGACCCGGATGTTGATGTCCCCCAAGAATGAAGTCGGCCGCAAATCATTAACGGAAATATTTCATCTCCATCCTCCCTCTCACTCCCACAGCAGAGAGAGAAATATTTTAGATTTGGGAAATATTTGGGTATCAGGGAGCATTTCTCTCTCTCCACTATCTCTCTAGAAGAGCTAACAGGCGAAGATGAAGGTTGCGTTCTCGGGGATAGCATTTGTCATAGAAATATGATTTCTTAGTTAGAGAACATGAAAAACAAACCAATTACTTATGTAAGTTTCTTTTAGCGAAATAGCGCAGGAATTTATCAATTCGATTCCTCAGCAAAATTCTAACATGCATGCAATAATTTAAAGAAAAAGAATGGTTTTAAAAGTACGTTTTTGAAAACAAGAGAAGCTGCTTATGGCAAATTGGTGTTGAGGTTGCGTGCTGCCATCTGTTAAATGGCACCAAACATATTTGACACTGATTCACAGGTTAATTTTGATTAGCACTACATCACGTTCTCACGATCGATGATATATGAATTCATCATTAAACACCAAGCAACCATCAAAACATTTTTATTTTGCGAATCTGTCCCAAAGAAGGTGAAGATGATCTCGTCAATCAGTAAAAAATATGATGATGAATTTTCGAAATGCAAAGAGGGCATCCTCGTAATGGAATTCTTAAAAAAGATCACAGGAAAATACTCCACAGTGAGTAATCTCCCAGCACAGTGTGTTTTCTTCTACTCAATTTGTATGTGTGGGTCACACAAAGTGATTAATCAAATTTCTAAATCGATTGTTTTGAATGACAAGGCGATAATTTAATTATAATTAATAAAAAATAATTGATTAAAACTAATAATGTAAAGAATTAAATTTCACGTCAAGTTTCTCGCCCAGTCGCCAGATGTTACGCAAAGTGTGAAGTTCGAAATAAAACCCATGTTTAAAAAATTCGTTTTTTACCGGTGTTATTGAATCACCTCCTTCATTTCAAGTACGTGATGCATGAAACCAGCATCTTAAAGAGAATAATAAAACGTGCTAAAATAAGGAAAATGAGAAAGAAATACCTAAGCTGTGGGTGGTTAAAGAGTTCAGATATATATATGAAAATACGCACACATTTAGAGATCAAATGTTAATAATTTGATCAGTACTGTTTGGAGATTAATTGCTTTTGTGGTTGCTTCTAAATCCTTTTTGAATAACTTAATATTTCAAATCTTAGCAAAGGAATTTCTTCTTTTGCATTTTTATTTAGGTATACAAAAGAGAAAAGTTTATATTTCTTTAATAAGCATATATATGGTTATAACACTATTCAACTTATGATTAATTTCCAATTTTTGTGTAATATATGGATCGGTCTCATTTTCAAGGCACGGGGAGGGGGGAGTAAGTCACTGTCTTGTTCTCTGTTATCTTAAAAAAAAAAAAAAAAACGTTTCATCCTTGTCATTGTAAAACCTATTTCAGTTACTTGTTTAAACTCTTTATAAAATTATATACCATTACATAATTAAATATTAAGGTATAGTTAATAAATACGAATGGAATACTCATACGGTAACTGAGACGAATTTCTCACGAAAAAATGAACTTATTATATGCCAAGTTTAAAAAGTTCTCATCTTTTTTTAAATTTAAAGCAATAGAAAATATATATATTGAAATATATGTACACTTATGTTCCTGTTTATCTGTTTATACAAAGAAAATTACATTTATAAACACAAATCATTATAAGAGAGCAATTAATAAGGAATACCTGCATTTATATACGAAATAAGTTTGGGCTTTACCCCTTTTATATTCTACTGAATTTATAACTTTAAAATTATGAAGAGTATTTATAAATATCCCACTTAATACACTAAATATAATTATAGTTTCAAAAATTAAGCGTAGTAAAATTATTAAAGATTTAAATTTTATCATTCAGATTTTCCGTAATTTTTATACAAATATTGAGTAATGCTGAAAAATTATAAATGTTTTATAGGAAAAATTATGTTCATTAGAGTAGGAAATAACCTCACTTCATAATGTGCAAAATATTTGCATTATGGATAAAATAAACTTTAAGAAAAGTGCACCAGAACCCTTACTTAAAAAAAAAGCGAACGACTCAAATACGGATATTTTTCTAAATAGCGTGCACGTTTGTTAGCAAATTGAAACTCAAAAATTAATTTAAAGCTAAAATAAAAACTTGAAAATTTTAAAACTCAATTTTCGCGCGCGAGCGAAAGATCTATTTGCTTATTAATTTCTTATAAATGTTGCATCTAAGGAAAATAAGCTAATTGCCCTCTATTTTTTAGTATCAAACTTAAAAAATGCAAAATTTAAGCGTTTTAGTTACCTTATTAACTTCGCAATTATCATTGGATCCAGCCTGAATTAGTATTAATGGGAATGGCTTAGAGGGGATTGAATTATGGTGAAAAGTGATCAGTTAATTTACTAAGTTACTAACTTTTAACAAGGAATTTTTCCATTACAGTGTGCGATTTTTAAAGCAGAATTAGATTTTTAAAAAAGGAAAGCAGTGGGTGCTAAATAATATATGCTTTAAATTTCATTCGACTCCTATCTTTTATTCCAAACACAGTCGAGTCTCTTAAATTTTGAAGAAAAAAAAAAATCGATTCAAAATTCATCTTCATCGTCATCTTTGGGTTTATCTTGATCAAAGCAGTAATCTAATGTATCCCGATCAGTGGTATAATCAATCAAAATTAATTTCCAGCGCACGAGTAAAAATTCCTCGAATTCAAAGTAGAAATTTTGTTCGATATACAGATATTTTTTTTCTATAATGATAAATATACATGCATATTCATATATACATATATATGTACGTGTGAATATGTGTATCATCTATTTTTTAGAACAAAAGCATTAAAAGACTTTATTTTTTATTATTATCTTTTAACATATATCTTTACATTTATTTGGTTCCAATATGGCAGAGCTGTGCATTAACATACCTATCTGTTCAAAGTTCGATTTTAAACGTTACACGACTTCCATCAAAAAATGAAAAAGTTCTATGCAAAGTTTTGCAAAGAACAGATTTAGCCCCCGCCCCCCAAGGTGCTCATTTTTCTACAATTATTATTAAATTACACAATTAAATATAAGAATTAAAGCAAACGATGAGTTATAGAGAATTGGAAAAAAGTAAACTTTTCCGGTATTAAAATTAAAGGAAAGATAAATTATTAAATTGAATACTATATCAGCTACAAGTAATTAAAATTGATGCAAACGATAAAAAATTGAAAAGTGATCTGGTACGTCAAAAGTGAGCCAACATAAAAGGATAGCCCCTTGGGTAGCTAAAAAAAATTAATACCACAAGGAACATTAGCATGGCGTATTTTTAATTAACAGTTAATATTTTTTAAAAAGAAAACCAGGAAAATTCACTTCATTAAACTTTAATATTCTAAAGGTCTTAAAAAGGGATTTGGTCAGACTTTAAAATGAAAAGGATTTTATAAAATTAATAAGTAAAACATTTAAATATGAAAATGTTATTTTAATATGAGTGGAAGAAGTAATTAAATAAAAAAAAAATCCCATTGTTATAAATCTCAATATGTGTAAGCAGTTTTTGTCCCCTTGGAAGTCAAATAAAATTTTCAAAAGGGAGAAAAAAATTGCTTCCAACTCTAAAAAAAATTTTTTACGAATATTTATTTCAAACAATACTTTTGTAAGGAAAAAAAAACCCTAATTTGTAGCGCAAATCAAGTAATTACCATCTTAAGTGTCTAAATTTTAATACGAGAAAAAATTTTACAAGTAAAAAAAATGCTTTTTCTACTTCTTATTATTTAAAATAGAAATTAAATTTTACACATTTTCAAATAAAAATGACATAATTTCAATCTGTAAGAATAATTCTGATTATATATATATATTGTGATAGCTTACATTACAAGTAAAAAGAATTAAATTTAAGGCCTAATATTTCTTGTTTTATTTTCGATTTAATCATATTATTCCGATGTTTGATTTAATAATGATTGCACGAATATTGAAATAAATTTAAAACTTAATTATTGGTAATACTTAGTCAAATTAATTTCGATCGATGTTCGATTTGAACATATTATTTCGGTATCAAATTTAATAACAATTAGAAGTTAAAATATTTCTAATATTACTTGATAACTTTAATTTATATCGATTTTTGATTTGATCATATTTTATTGATATTTAATTTAATGACGGTTACAAATAAAGGGAAATAATTTAAAATTTAATTATTGATAATACGTGTTTATATTAATTACAGTCAACATTCGAATTTACCTTATAAAATTCGATATTCGATTGAATAACGATTTTAAGTGCAAATACTCATACTTTGCTGTAAACATCGTTTCAATCGGGAAAAGTGCGAGCGAATCATTCAAAACGAATTCTAAAAATAGGAGGAGGGGGGGAGAGGAAATAAAATTTAAAATATACATTTCATCTTTTTTTAGAAAAATTAACTTTCGAGAAAATGATCCGCGGATCAATCTATACCTCAAAAAACGTCTATACACTGTGATTGGCCATATAAAATTATAATAAATTACTCTACGTGTATGCCATTTTGATTCGCAGTCGACATTTGCTACAAGCACAACGACGTTTTTAATCAAACGTCCCACTTCCCATTCCAGAGCTCGCAGCTGAGGATAATTCAGCCCGGTTCACTTTCCAGTCGTTACTGCAGCCATTCATCATATTCCGGCTTCAGATTTATCACGTTACGTCTCCGAAAATTGTGACGTTTTCGGAAGTTTAAAGCGCTTTATTGTAATAAATCATGTGCAGCATAATCAGCTGGCGAACCGTCCAACCACGATTCAGCTATGGCGTCCCATGTAAATCGTAGAACTCGTGCTGCCATCTACGTTTTAAAAGATGAATCATACATTTAGATTTACGTCTATGCTTATCTTATTTGGATATTGCCAATTAATAACACTACGATATCGATAGATGTAAAAAAAAATTAATTGCTGTATTTATAAAAGCAAGAGTTATGTATTTATGGAATTCAAAGAAAAAGAGTTACGCGTTTATAATAACCTTATTATTGATGTAATTATATTATGTTTTACAGTTAAGATTACTATCCTGAACTTTTAATTATCATCCGATATTAAATTAATTATTTAGATGTTATTTCAAAGAAATAAAATAAATGTGAGAGCGAATTTTTTTTCATTCTCGTAATTAATATTTAAATTGCTAATTTATGTTTGTGTTAGATTGCACATAAAAGTCCTAATTATTTTTATTCAAACTCAAACTTGTCGATTAAATCACTATGTGTGTGCGTGTATGTAGTTCCCACACATTACAATATTCATTAGAGATTACAAAAAGGATCATTAATTTATTCTTAGCACTATTTTATTGTTTCATGTACGAGTATAAAACAATGCTTTAATTTTTGTAATTATTTTTACAGGCACAAAAACTAGACATGATTTTTTACTTTCTTTATCTCTATCTTTTCCTCTTTATTTTGGGAGTAGGAAACTAAAGAAATATGGTAAATGTTAGTGATAACAATAAATTAGTTTGAATAAATTAGAGAAAAGCGCGTAAAGGAGCTCTTTGCTAACTCTTATCACAGCAGTGGAATCTGTGAAAATTTATTGTTAAATGTCTAACAAAAAACGATAAGAATTAGAATTTTGTATATCTACATAAAAAAGTGATTTATCGTACAGATAAAAAAAATAATAATAAAATTTAGAAATTTACTCTGCACGTTAAAACAACTTTGATACCCAATTAAAATTACTTAAATTAAAACATAAATTAATATATATAGCTAGTGACTTTTCCTAAAATCAGTTATTTTATATATATATATATAAAAAAAAAAAAAAGCATCACTCTGTTTGACATGACACCAAAAACAACATGCTAAAAATATTTAAGCCCAGAAAACAAAATATGAAAACTTGGTTTCTGACTAAAACTCTTTTCTAAAGCAAAACCAAAGAACCGTTTTTTTTTTAATATAATAAAATTTCAATAAAGATCATCAGAGGGAGGTATAAACAGAGTGCAGGGAACAATACCCTTCTCCTAGGCTCATCGATTGTTTGTTATTGTTCCCAAAAAACAAAGGCAGGCCCATTTTTCATGCAATCGGGAACACTTTCTTAGCAGATCGTTAGGTGGCCATTACCGTTTTCCTTCGGCCACCTGCGTCCCTTCCCCCTTCATTAATATTCATCCCATGAGGCCACCTGCTGGCCCGCTTTAATGTCCCCTCTAATGTTTCCTCCTTAATCGCCACTCTTCTTTTCTGGCCGTTTGCATATTGAACAATCAGAGTCATGATTTAATACCACTTGCTTCCAGAGGGGGGTAGTGTGAAACGACAAACATTTGTATTATCAGAAGTCGGAATTCTAATGTGGAAAAGAGGATGTAGCTCCATATCTCTCAATTTATGAATTTGTTAATTAATCAGTGAATGTATGTTTCTATCTAGTTCTTCTGAGGGGGAAGTACAACAGAAACAAATTTGGAGACAAACATAAGAGAGAACAGTATATTTTTAGATGTTCCTTATTTTAAAAAGAGTATTTTTAATGCATGTTTTGAGTGCTCTTTTAAAAATTATTTCAGGGGCTCTACAATTTTGATTTTAAAAAAACATTGATTATTATAGTTTGTAGGGGATAATGTCTTTTTTTTAAGTAAAAGTTTAGTACCTTTTAGTTAGTGAGTTTTTAATTAATGAGCGAATGCATATCTACAGCCTGAAATATATCTAGTTCTTGTTGTTCTTCCTAAGAAAGAAAAATATGGAGTTAACACAAGAAAGCGTTGAATATTTCTTACACATTTTCGTTATTTTACTACTTTTATTTTTTCTTAAATGCATATTTCACGAGTTCCTTTTAGAAACATTTTACAGAAAGGATCTAAATAAATGCCTCGTGTATTATTGCCTTTTTTTTTATTTTAAGAAACTATTACAGAACGATTCAAGCATTTTTCTCAAAACTATTATTTTTTAAGAGAAAAGTCACTGTAAAATATAGGATACTCATTTGATTTTCAATTTTGAAGTAAAAATTGCGCTCGTCTAGGAAATGAAAATAATTTCGAACACACACCCTCAATTATTTGACCTGCTTTTCATTTTTTGACCTAGAATGAATCTTCGTGTTTAATACATTATCAATTTTAAATAATATCATGTAAAACATTTATAAACATAAGCTCGTGTTTTTGAATAAATCTACAAAGACCAAACATGTAAAACGTTGAGCAAAGGGATTTAATATATCTGTCAGCCAAAGAATGCTAATATAGTAAAAAAAAATTGATAAGGTGAAAAGAAAGAAGTGGCTTCATTATTATGATTTAAAGGAATTTATATATTAGTAATATAGTATATATTAATAAAAATATAATAGTAACATATTGTTCAGGCTGAATAAATGAATTTAAAACTACTAAAACAAGCTTCGTTTCTAACTAACATTTGCGGATTGTAAAAGTGGAATAATTTGTAATTATTTTTTATATTCAATGGTTAATCTCAAATTACAAATAATTTGCATCATAAAGTGTGAACATTTTGAAATAAATTTAATTTTAAACGGCAAATTGTATTTCAGTTTGGAAATGAAAACATTTTTGTTAAAAGAAAGAAGAAACTGTGATGAAATAATTCATTATGATTAATATCATATTTAATGTTGAGTAATTGAGGATAATTTATAGTGGTTGAGTCGCTTTTTTTAAAAGCTTTTTAAATCATTATTTAAAATAATGTCTCTTTCCCACAATGCTCTCTGTGTGTGATTTCGTATTTATAAACATAAATTATTCATATTTTTAGAGGAACGTAATAAACATTTAAAATTTATTAGTTATTTTCCCATTCATGACATACTGAAATTAGATTAAGTAATAAAATACATGTGTGATGTTATTTCTGTGTTTATATGCTATATTGAAACGTGTTTATGGATTTTTGTATAGAAGATTTACAGCGGTTTAATGAACGTCGCTTCGCTGTTAAATAATGCAATCGAAACAGAAATTGTAACACTATTTATTTGTATTGTGTTTATACCCAATAAGGATGGATCTTCAACTTTATATAGGTCATTCAACATCATTTTTTTTACTTTCTACCAACTTTTTTTTACTTTTAATGGAATTTTTTTTCTTAGAAAAAAAAGGTAAATTTAAATCTTCTAAAAATATCAATATCTGAAATAATAGAAAGGAAGGTAAATAACAGAAATATTGCATGTGAGCGTCTTGAAAGTGCTTCTTACTATATAAATTCTCACAAAACAGCACCCAAGTATAATTTAAAAAGCTCACATTTATGTAAATAATAAATATTTCTTCACTTATTTATCATTACTTATAGTCACTTACTTTTTATTCAGATATTGAAGAAAAAAAAAGATTTTGTAATTCACCAGTTATTGCTTTTTATTAAATAAAAATTGATTTCAATCCAAGAAAAGAAGGGAGGGAGAAGAGGATTTATACTAATTTAAATTAGGATGAATTTTACCCTACTGAGACTCTCTACTTCGTTTTATTCGCAATTAATGTTACTTTATTTACACCATTTCAAAATTTATTTTAATTATAATGAGTTCGGACTGGAAAGTGTATCATTTTTCTTTTTCAATCCAATTCGGGATTTTCGAATGTATTAGTAGTTTTTTTTTAACTCTAAGGATAAAGTAATCATTATAACAGTGCATAACAATTATTAAGTAAACTTTCTATAAGCTTTTGAGATTGGGCGGAACTGTACAGTTTTAAAAGCAATTTTTAAAGAAGCATTTTACATTTCCATGTATCAAGCGGAAAAGAAAACTTGTTCATAATAAAAAGAAAGATAATGACACAGGTAAACAAAAATAGAATAATATTTAAGGGAAGAGGTACTTTTCATTGATTGTTCTGCACTGAATGATTAAAATGAGGAAGGACAAATATGAATGTTTTATTCAATCTGGAACATTTCGCATTGATTTCCTAAATGATGTAAATCATTCCAATGAATGTTTACATTAATGCGTCTAATCACATACTTTTTAAAGTAAGACAGCAAATCAAGTTTTGATCTATGAGTATAAAGATGAGATGTTTCACATTCTCTTTCTTCATTTTATTAAAAAGTTATATAATGTGAACTTGAGATTTGAACAAACTTGCCTCGCAAGTACTTCATACTTGCTATGAACAAAACTATATGAAATACTTAGGAATATATTTACAAAATTAAATCATATTCAATTTCTATTTCACTGCTCAAAATATTACAACAACGCAATAGAAATATACAAGTTTCATAAATATATTTTTCATAATTCAAATTCTTTAGAAAGTAATACAATAAACAACAAAAAAATATCAATTGGGTCTATAAAAAATTAATTTTTTTAAGGATGCAAATAATGTTTGCACATTTCAACAATAATCGTGCTTTTTATAGTATATATCTTAATACTTATATTATTAAAAAATTAAGTTAGTCGCAGTTGCGATAGGTATGTATTTGTTTGGAAAATAATATTAATAAAATGTAATTTTGAAATTAAATGAATAAAAAGAAAATATCTCATTGAAATATTAATCTAACAGGATATAATTTATCGTTTAACGTAATAAAAATTGCATTTAATTTTAAAACATATATACTATTATATTTATTATATTAGAAAATACCTATTTATAATATTTATACTAATAAAACTAAAATAACATCAATCACAATAGTTATGTGTCTGTTTTGGAAAATAAATTAAAAACAATATTATTCAGAATTGACTTAAATAAAATTCAAATTACTTATTGAAATATCAATCTAACAAAACATAATTTACGAATTCTATCAAATAAAAATAGTATTCAATTATAAATGTGTGTTGAATACATTTTTTGTGAGTAAATTCTAGAAAATTAAATTAAGTAAAGCACAGGAAGTATTTATAATCCCCACTATAGTACACAAAGTAATTGTTATTTTTTTTTTTTTAAAAAAAAAGAGGAAAATGTGACACAAACAAACAATGAAATATAGCTATTAATTGTGAAATATACTAAGAGAAACCATTTATAAAATCACTTGCACCATTTATAAAAATTTTTATAGGCTTATAAGTATGAAATGACGGCTAACTCTCCATGTATACTCAAAATGAATGAGTATCTAAATAAAACTTATCATCGCAGAAATTTTTTGATGCAATAGGCGTAGTCAATTTTATAAAAAATATTTCTCGAACTTATCAATCACATACTTCAACAGATTACCTACAAGTACTTCGTCATACATTTTCACACACACACTCTCACGATCCGAAACAATAACAGATACGGTTGCTTCATATTTTCTTTTTTCCATTCGCCGCCGCCGCCAACATGTCAACCGCGTCAATCAATACCGATAACTAAAAACCAGTTTTCTCTTTTGAAACCCTTACCCCACATTTCAAATACATCATATATCAAGAAAAAGACACTATTTTTTAAAAATATATCAATATCTCTTCTCTACTCACCGGTGGACGCTCGTTGTTTTCATTTCTTGCATCCTTCCCGCAGCATCTTCTATGGTGGCCGCCATGTTGGCTATAACTCATTAGGAGCAAGTATTCTCCATAGGCACTTAAAATGCCCGATCGCTCTGTACGAGGGGAAGCCTAAGGGATCGATCCCCATAGAGGAGGGTACACAATCCATGGATCTGCTGTTTCTGTTTACTTACCTGTTTGTAAAGAATGGGAAAAAAACAAACAAAAATAACTTCAAACCGGTCTAGTTAGCCTCATGCATATTGATGAGAAATGCTAATATTCGACAACAATCTATTTGTCTTCAGGCACTTCAATTTGGAGATGAGAGATCTGTTTCCCGATAATTGTATCTTAAAAGTTGCATCTTGTTAATTCTTTTTTTTATTTTGTTATTTGACTGTTCCTGTTGATATTAATGTACAGTTTTGTGTCTTTGTTTATATGAGTGCATAGTGCTTCGGCATGCTACTTTATTTCTGCTTGAGTAAGCTTAATTTAATACAACTATATCTTTTGAAGCAGAATATCTAACAAGAAATTTAATAATTATTTTTGACAAACATACTTTCAATTTACTAATGTTGTTTTATGTGTTAATTACTTTAATTTTCCTAGTATATCCATTAACATAGGTAAGTAATTATTATTGTAACAGAAATTTCGTTATTTTAATTAAATGAGATTCACTGTTTTATATTATAACATTTAATGTTTTTTTTTTCACTATTCTTTCACTTAACAATTACTCTCATTCCTTTTTTTTACTTTAAATCTTCAGAATTTATTACAGGAATTAAAGGAATGAATAACTTAATTTTTTCCCCTGCATATCCATTAAGTGAACCCAAATGTGAAAATGCTGTAGTTGATTTTCAAAGATATATCAAAATAAACAAAACAACAAAATAATTCATTCAAATATTAGTATATGTTGATGCATTCAATGATATATTACTATTACTGTGTGCTAACATGTACAGCAATTGCCTGTATTTTTTATTCAGTAAATATGATGATCTCAAAATTCAACTTTTTATAAACACAATTTTATTATAATTTATTTTCATAACCATCAACTTTTCTTTCCATTATGTCACCAAAAATAGAAGAGAATGTTTGATCATTTGGGATGAAAAACATTGCAATGATTATACTCTCTTACTTTCTTGCATCTTAAAAATAAATTATAATATTTAAAGAGTATAAATGCCCGGTATGAAAGAATGATATTCAAAAGGCTAAATTTTGGAAAAAGTTACGAATGTTACGCTTAAAATTTTCTTTAAGTAAAAATAATTAATTTAATATCTGTTATAAAATATTCTCATATATTTTCATTTCAGCAAATGACATACTGAGGCAATCTACGAGTTTTCGAGGGTTATTTTTTTTTTTTCTAACACTTTAATTACCCCAGAAAAAAAACGAACGCATTATAATATTAATTTATGAGCGTTTCATAATTTTGATTTTAATCTTACTCTTGCTAGTGTCATTCACATATTAGACTTGTCATTTTAAACTAAAAAGATATAAATAACTCCATTTTAAGTGATTAATAATTCTTCAATAAGCTATACATATAATTTAACTCAATCCAATTCGAAGAACGTAAGAATTCTTAAATTGCATATCTTAAATTACTTCGAAGATCTGAGAAATGTGTTTAGACTAGACATTCATGTTCATCAAGAAAATGTTCTCTGTAATACTATTATTTAGCGATATCGTATATCCAAGAATTTTTTGAAATTACTTCTAAGAACTAAACTAATCAATACGGGTCAATTTACATTTTAGATAAAGCATTTGATACACTCATTATTAGAACTTTCCAAAAATATGTAACTTCCATAATATTAAGTGCTTTGGAAAATATCTTTTGTACACAAATATTTATATGTATTATGCTGGAAATAAATACTTTGTTCGACAAAGTTTTCAAGCAATTTCAAAGGCGTACAGCACTTTTCGTCAAAGTGTTCCAAAAATGTGAGAATTTTTAAACAATGCAAAATTACTCAACGTAGAGTTGGCATCACTCATTTCTGCAAACGATAAGTGGACGATAAATGTGTCAAGGCGCGTTGCGGTCGTATAAATTTTTGCCGAGTGGTGAGAGAACTTTTAAGCGTTCTAAAGTGCTTTCGAACTATAATTAGATCCTCGTAAAAGACTCGGGATAATGTAATGAGAACGATTTTTACGGATATCGTAATTTTCACGACGAAGAACGAATCGAAGGAACGTTCTTTTTTTTCTATCTTTAAAAGTTTTGTGAGCAATTACTGATAACCATATGATTATATCTGTTGCATTGTCTCCATTAGTTAATGTTTATTCTTAACGGCGATGATTTTCTTCTAAAATGGAACCACCACTTTTGAAATTTGAAATAAAAGAAAAGAAAAATAAGAAAAAAAAAGTTTCGATAGGGAAAACTTTCCGCCGCATTTTCAAAATGCAGTGTAGTCACGACACATCATTAGGGATCTTTTGAAATTATAGTTTCTGTGAATATGAGGACAACATTATGCGGCCACGCTATAAGAAGGTGGTTGTTAACCAATTGGAAGGTCCCTTACAAAGCGGGATCAGTAACAAATAGAGATTTCTTCTCTATCCCGCTCACGGATTGGTTAGTTTTTGGAAGTCAACTTTGTAAAGCGGGTTTTGTAATTCTTGTTGTTATACAATGTACAATTCGCAACACAATTGTTTTCTTTGGACAATAAAAGATAGTAACATTATACAATGATTGTTTCACTTTCCACAACACCTCAGAATAATACTTAAAGTTGTAATGATCGTAAGTTTTGTATCTTTTTAAATTGCGAGACTAATATTCAATAGCTCAAACCTGTATTAGGAGAATATATTTCATTGTTCGAGATCCTGAAATTATAGTTGTTAACGAAATCAGTTTGGGGGCACTTGTTTTTCTATTTTACAAGTACGTTTAAAAGTCATATTCTTTTTTTTAAGCCACATAATAGTGTCTTAAACTCTTCATTTAGATAAGGTTCACAGTTTATCAGTTGTCTTTAGAAAGAAATTGGATGAAAATATTCATTACATTGTTAATACATTTAATTTTTTAACTCATTTTAACATGCAGGAATAATACATTAATTCATATTGATATCAAAACTTGTTTTATATGCATCATCATAGGTCATCACTCCAAAAATAATAACCATTAATTAAGTAATCTTCTTGGGAAAATTAAACAGCAAAATGAAGAAATATTGTTATACAATAAATTTTAAAAATAAGAATTATATTGAAAGTGTTTCTTATGGAATATATAGAAAATTAATTCTATTAAGAAAACTTTTTGTTGTATAGACCAATATATTTTATTAGAAAAAGAGTAGGAATTGCAACTGTTTTCAGAGAAATCGCTCCTAAAAATTAATTTTGAAAAGACATAATTTTATAACAACTTTTGAATGTTGAAAGTCATTACATCGATACATTTCTTCTAATAATAAAACTGTTATAATATAATTCATATGCAATAGTAGTATCTTAAGTAAGTTCTAAATATATAATGAAATAACTCTTATAGCCATTATGTATATATTACAATGAATAACAGCTACTTCGCATAGAATGCTAAAATATTTTTCATAGTGACTTATACTCAAATATAAATACAATATTTAATAAATTCACACAAACAATAATATACATAAAAAAAATTCAACTTCTTAATTATGAATATTACATTAAATTCTAATTAGTTAAAAATAAATAACGATTTTAAATACTCAAAAATGAGCCGATCTTTTGCTTATCGCTCCAGCTACGAATATCAATATATCGATAGAAGAAATCGAAGCTTATTCCATCGTCACACAATCGATGATTAATGCATTCCCTATAACGGAAGATCCATTATCTGCTCCGGGCCATTAATTATGGAAAATTAAAATTTTTGGCAAGGTTACTGCGATAGCGAGTAATTACTTCGAAATGTTTATTAAACGATAATCGATATCATCGATATAGAGCATTCATCACAACACGCTTTCGGATCAAAATCGATTATTCATATCACAACTTCACTGTAGACGAAAATTCTCATCTCACAAAAACTTACTTTTAGTATCCAAAAAGATTTGCTTATTTAGAGATTTCTGAAATTAATTTAAGTAATTACATGTAGTACGATTATTAATAGCTCATCAAATCGATGTGAAATTTATTAAATGTAAGAAGGCAAAAAAAAAAAAAAAAACTTACACATTAATTATATATGCTCATGATTGTATACTTCAACTCCGAAATATATTCGAAAACTATTTATGAGCAAAAAATTGCACAAGAAACATAATATTACTTTCTTATCAAGATGAAAGGACATTTTTATTATCATTAATACCATAACTATAGAAAAAATCACTATTTGAAAAAAGCCAGTGAATAATTTATTTTTCAAAAGCTAATCTGTACATAACGTTTATTTCTATATATTTTTAATATTACCAGATTGTAATCTGAACTATAATAAATAACTGTACTCATTAGAATGGAAATCCTTCAAAAATTTTTGAAAGCATATACATGGTATATATATATATTTATATCAGAAAAACTGGCTAACTAATATTTGTAAAATAAAATTTGTTAATGTGCGTAAACAAAAAAAAAAAAAAAAAAAAAAAAACAAGATATATTCGTATATAAACGGATATACAAAACGTTTTAAACACGATGCCCAAGCGATGAAAACTAAAATTAAAATAAAAATTTGCTCCAAAGTACAAAATAATAGAAAAGAAAAAGAAATAATTTAGCACGAATATCATAAAAACTGAATAAAAAAAATACTGACAAAACTGATAAACGACCTTACCAAACGAGAATTATATAGCAACTGATTACACGGGATAAGGTCCTGATTTCTACTGTTTGATATTCGTACTTTAAACACAATATTTTTAAGAAATAAATAATTGTATATGTATGTATATGTAAATGAATTATATATAAGTCTAAATTGCAAGTAAAGCGAGAAAAGTTTCATTTAAATGTGAATACTTATGTTAATATTATTGGGTGGGTTTTTTTTTTTTTTTTTGTTAACATATATAAAAAAATTACTGTAGCACTGAAAAGTCAATTAAAATCTCTTAGGAAAATAACTATTACTTAAATAAACACTAATATGCAACTAAGTGAATGTGGTGTATCGATGTATTTATCAAAGAAATATGATATTCACATGACAGATAAGGGAAACAAAGAAATGATTGAAGATTTTCAAAATTGAATGATATATTCATTACATAAAGTAATGAAGTCCTTGAAGTATTTATATGAAAATCAGAAGTTCCCCTGAACATCTGATCTAGCGCAACTTTAGCTTAACAAAATCAAAAAGTATTATGTGAGGAACTTGAACCACCCGAAGGCATTTTATGCGCGGCCCCTTTAATAGCAGTGTGAATTCTATCGCCCATCCGAATCGAAATAAGGTGTAATTTTGTGAATATTAAGACATTAACGGAAGGCACGTTCATCAGGAGCGCTGCCTAAAGATAGGTTGGACGCAAGAAAACACGTTCGTAATGACGCAAACAACATTTATTCGCTTTCATCGCTCATACCTGCTCGCCAATTAGTGAGGAGCACCTTCTTTGTTTGCCTCCTAAATGACTCTATCAGGCCGCCTGTCAAAAACGGATGGCTCCATTCTCCGCAAATTGTTTTCATAGTCCTCCCGTGCGCACATGCACACAGTAGATGAGAATTTTTTTACACCGATATTAAGAGTTCAAGGTCAGTACTTAATGATTAACTGAATGGTAATCCCATAGTAGTAATCCTCTTGGAAAGGATTAGGAAGCTGTAATTTGAATTTTTTTTTCCTTTAAAGGGGATGATTTAAAAAAAAAGGACTACAGATGGATTTTAAAACAATAATCTTGATATATATCAAATTTACCACTCTGTAAGTCTCTTTTGGATTAAATTTTTCTCAATACATTATACTCGTTTTCCCACAGTTCACTTTTATCGTTCTCTCAAAACTATTCATTACAAATACAGAATACTCTACAGACACATTTTATATATGTAATAGTTTAACCTTTTTCTTTCTTCTTCTAAGAGTGTATTGGGCCTATTATAAAATTACTGAAACCTAAAATGCTTTTAAATTTGTAATTTTTCCAATGTTGTATATGTTTAGAAAAAGTTTTGAGAAAAACTAAAACCCATTACTTACAGTTATCATTTTGATTCATGTTTTTTTAAATTCATCTTTAATTGTGTTTTAATTTTGAAATACTACAATAAGCTATGGGATGTAATTTTCATATCATCAAAGAGCAATTTTTTCTTCCATAAATGTAACCATTAAAAATAAATACAACAGATTCATCACAGAAACAAAGTCCGCGTTATTAATTGAACACATTTCATAGATGGTGTTAGCGTAATATTTATAATTTATATCTTCAGTTGCTTAAACGTCATTTCAAAAGCAAATCAGACAAAAATAAACAGTAATAATACTTTTCATATCAGACCTTTAATTTTTTGGTCGACAAAGAAATGTTTATTTTTAATATTTATTCCTGAAACTGATGTACTTTTGATTGACTCGATGAAATGATGTTTTTGAAATATTAAAATTTCATCTCAATCCCTCAGAGTACACATATTGAAATTCATTTTGGAATTTCAAAAAATAACAAAGCGCAAAAAAGGGGCTATAAAAGACATCATTAAAAATCCCTAATTTTTTTCAAAAAAGATTACGAAACAACTTCTTCATTCATAATACACGAAATAAAAATCAATCTCATTCCATTAAAAAAAACAATATGTCGATGAAGGTAACAACTGGAAAAAAATTGGGGGGGGGGGCCCTCTTTTGATCTAAAAACTAAAACATGCAACCATTGAATTAGAGACAATAGTTTTTAACAAAGTATTGAAATTATCACTCTCATATCATATTTAGTTACTATTTTTAGCCATAACTGTGCCATTAAAACTGTAGAACTAAGATTAAAAGCTTACTCGACGAGATGATTCTTTTATTGCCAATAGGTTTTGTACTTGAATTCCTCATAACAATAAAGGAATCTCACACACACTAGTGATTTCTTTATTCCAAAACGAGCCTACGTTTCCCAAAGCGATCAAAATTTCCCCCTTTTCTTTTCTGACTCATTTCTTATTCTTCGTGCGGCCAAGAAAAGCGTGACAGATGAGAGCACTTGATGTTCCATCACGCTTCGCCAGCTTCTGTTGCGTCCCGCAATTAAGCGATTACAATTGATAAGTCCCATCAGCACCTACTCATGCAAGGGCTCACGCGCTGGTGGCGTGAAACAGAAGGTGGCCATCCTCGCCAAAACGCCCTAATGCTGATTAATAACCGAGATTCGGCAGCGACAGGATACGCCCTGGTGCCTTCCAATACAGGGGCTGCAAGAAATGTCAAGGCTTAAACTGGATTTGGCACCCACTGAATAGGGAAGCCCTAAGAATAGATAACCGCCCTGGTGGAGAATCTTAGATGGAGCTGGTTGCCCCGAAATCCATTTTCAATTAGGGAGTTGGCGACGATTTATAAAACCACTCTCTGGACCCACTTATCCACACTTAATGAATGAGCTGGGAGGATGCACAAAAGCCACCACTGATAAACTCGAGACGATTTTGGATGCTTAAACATGTTTACTACAGATCTGGCGAGTTTATCTTGATTAAGCAGTGAAATCGGTAGGGAAAAAGTTTTACAAAGTCATTCACAAATTGATTAGAGCAAGAATTCTACTTGATCTGGGTGTTGAAGGTCCTGATTATCCGTTCCTAGAGGAAACCTGAATATTCTTGAAACGAAGGTTGGATATTGGCGGAATTAAAATCAACGAAAGAAGACATTAATTGTGTATAAAGAGAAGTGTAGTTTCACTACCATTTGTACGACAATAAGTAAAATAATATCATGTGATCTCAGTTCTACTTTTAAATTTCTTTAGTGTATTTCCAGTTTAAAAAGAAACAAAAAACAAATTTTATTAAACGTCTTCAAAACATACAATTATTTTTGAAAGAAATCTATGTAAATATCTATTATTTCGAATGGAAGTAATATATTATCATTGAAAAGAAAGAGTGCAAATTAACGTTTAAAAATGCTATAATATATCAAGCAGACATAAAGCTAGTAATAATTAACTTGTTCTTTAGGATATGGCAACGATCACATATTTAATCAAATGTGAGCTTGTACTCAGGATATTAGAGATCATGAATATAAAAAGTTAAACATGGGTAGTCAATTGTGCTTACTGCACGAATTATTTAAAAAATTAATCAATTATTTTAAGTTAAATAATGATAATACTATTGATTTTCTTTTGTTGACTTTTTTTTTTATAATTGAGTATTTAAGAAAGGTAATAGAAATTTCAGTTAATTTAAATAAGGAAGTATCAATAAGGATCGTCATATATAGATCTGATTTAAGAAAAAGAATATTGTAAATGAGTGATATAAGAAAATGCTTTAAAAACCAGGCTGTTTTAAAATTTAATAAGTTTTCAATAGTAGAAGGTCGACATCAAGAAATTTTGAAGTAAAAATTATTTATGTTAATTCTCTCCATAGTTAATTAATTTTCTTCTTAAAAAAATGAATGTTGATTTATGTAAGTTTTAACATTTATACTAACACGTGCGAAATTATAAAAGAAATGAATAAATTAACCATAAGTTGAAATATCATAACTTTCTCTTAAGAAATTTTCATCCATAAAATCGTTTGAATAAATCTTAGATAAGACTTTGTAAATGGAGGAATATAATTCATTTGCTTCACTTGATCAATTTCATCATTTTTTCACTTCATTATCAATACTAAATTACCTTCTGGAATTAAAACACTTTAATTAAAATGAATAACAACGATGAAGAAAACGCTGTATTGGAAGAAATGATTATATGCAATTAGCATTACCTGTATTACAATACCTAAATAATGACCAATGACATTTATTACTGTTGACAATGCCTGCTCTAATACAGTTATTTAAGTTGTCGGCAAATATTCAAACACACAGGTCTGCTTTACACACAACTCGCATAAGAGCTTTAAAATCCACAAAACCACAATATCCTACATAAATTTCCCAGTTTGTAACGAGATCTCTTTTATGGGAGAGTGATAAGTGCATCAAAATGTGCCGAACACACTTATCGGATTCATTACAAAAGAAGAGAATGAAAAAAAAGGGGTGAGCGGGCAGTTAAATAATCATAAACAACCTGTTAGCCCTCCTGCAGTCTCTTTTCTACAGCACAGTTTATGAGACAAGAGGAGAATGGGGCAAGTAAGTGGGAGCCATAAAATTTGGGAGAGTGTGTACTTAAGTGTCCCATGAAGCACGCATAAAGCTGTCGACGCCGCGTTATGGTCCCACAGCCAATTGCGGAGCTCGGCCTGCTCGCGCCGAACGGGAGAAGCAACGATCGCGATGCGGAAGGGTGCGGCAGCGGAAAGGAGAAACGGTCGCTGTTTCGAACGGAGAAGGCTTAGCGAGAATTTTGAAACAGCAGTTGCAGAGAATTGTTGATTCATTTGCAAATGTAAAATGTCTTTTTCATCGGAACATAATTGGCATTATTTTAAATCAAAACTTTCATGCATGAAAAATAAGAGTCACCTGTTTTAAAAACAAATAGCGATAAGTATGGTTCTGGAATTAGAAACAATATAACGGCATATTTCTCAATCAAAATAAAACTTGCCTTTTCATTGATTTGCAATCGTTTTAATTAAGAAAACAGTTTAGGTATCGTTATCATTGAAGCGAAAATCGAAACTGTTTTATATTCCATTCGTGACATTAATAATTATATGTATTCTAAACGAAAACAGTGGTTTTCTTTAAATGTTACTGGTAATTGTTTAGTTAGAATTATAAATATGCTTAAATTATGCTTTTTTAAAAAATAAAATTCATGCATTTTTTTCGATTTATCAAGAAAATTATACTATGTAGAATTGTAAGTTATCAAGAAATAAAATGAAAACGAAGCTTAAACCAATATTTTGTTTTGAGTTTTTAAATCTTAGATAATCTTCATACATAGAATCAGGTAAAATGCTTATCTAAAACTGTAGTTTATATCTTGGATAAATTGGCACTATTAGATCTATCAACACTGAAATAAGCAGCAGAATAAATCTTGAGTAATTCAGATTCATCGAGGCGTTAATGTATTTATTTACGACATAATCATATTAAAAATATCCCGACAATGACTGTATTCTCGAACTAAAATGTCTAGTTATTACTTTGAAATAGAGTATAATGAAGGGGAAAGCTTTGTATATCTTGTCAATTCATATGTAACTGTATAGATTTCGAATTTTAAAAATATCAAAACTGTTTTCGTAAAAAAATATTCTCATTTTCACTACTGAAGCATGTTTTCTTTCACAGGAGATATACATTCAATAAAAAAACATATATTTTCCTAGTAACAAGAACATCATAAGCAGTACGGGAGTAAAATTTGCTATTTATGAATGTCTCTTGGGTACACAATAAAACTCCAACACCGAATTATTAAAATAAAGCTCGTAATAATTTGTTAAAATCATAAATAACACACACATTATTACATCAGAGAAAAAATGCATTTAATGGTCATTAATTAACCAACAAAAGTTTATTTTCGTAATATATATGTATATGACTATAAATTTTATCTCAAGTAAATATTGATTTGAATATCAAAAATCACACATGCAGGTCAGTATCTTAAAAAGCGTAACAATGAAATATGAAACTTTCGGAAATTACTGATTCCCTTAGGAATGAAGTTGCGCTCTTTACAATTCCTTATAGGTAATTGTCACAGAGAATTATGATTAAATATAATTGTCTCTGAGAATTATGATTAAATATTCATTTTCAAAGACAAAATTTTTTTAGTCACTTTTGGCAATGGGATGGAAAAAAATTTAAAAAATGGAGCTTTATTACTTTATGTACAAAAAAAAAAAAAAAAAGAAAGAAAGAAAGAAAGAAAATACAATGAAGTTCAACTTCTCAAAATCAAACAAAGTTTATGTTCATCAATTAAATTATATCCATAAAACACCAAGTATACAATGTCCAAAACACAAACAAACAAAATCGGAAAGTGCTTTCTACACAGAAAAAAATACGAATTTGAATCATTACCATATTTTTAAAAAAAAGTAGTTATAATCGATATAAATTAATTTTAATTATTCAAATTTGTTTTTAATGAAATATGCCATTCCGCTATTCAATCTGAAAATGTTTAATATTTATTTAAGAATGACCATCATATTTTTTTTCTCAATCCATAATTGGCAGATCTGAATTCATTTTCTGAGGAAAATTATGCAATTAAATACACACACACACATATATATATATGTGTGTGTGTGTGTGTGTGTGGTGTGTGCATGAATGAATGAATGAAGTATTGTAAATCACACACACATGTAATCCAGTTATGATTTCACGAATAGAGATGCATGAAATACAAGTGCTTAAAATAAATAGATACTAAATAACTATCGTGAATATTAAACTAATCAACCATTGTACATAGCTTTTGATTACGTAATGCAAATTATACAATACATTCATGACTTCACGAATCGAGGAGCATGAAATACGAGTGCTTAAAATAAACTTAGATGGAATAATTACCGTGATTATTATAATAACTAATTAATCAATCATTGCATGGCTTGGAATGAAGAAGTGCAACTCATACAATCTATTCGTGATTTTATGAATCCAGGGTAAAATTAAAATCAGTCGATGTAAATATTGTGAAGAATCATCAATAGCATAAGAAAGAACATTTATTTTAACGGCTGATGGGATGTTCATGTAATGGAGCATTCATGCCATTACAAATTTGAATTCTTATTTTGAAAGGAGACTCATATACACGCGAACCTCCCGCGACGGTATGCAAATTTTAATTTCGCTCAAAAACTGCAAATCAGATGGGTACGAATCTCTTTCAAACTAAAAGGAGTGAAGAAATAAAAAGTAAGAAGTAACCCATTAAAAAGTAAGAGAAGAGAGGTAAAAAAAATAATAAAAAAATGTCCAACGTCTTGGCCATCCATTCTCATATGCTTGTTGTAAAAGGGATTACAGGGCCTAATCCCGGCGCAGGGCCCTGCGCTAGGGCATTATTGAGCCATTAAACGGAAAACGGGGCAAAGAATCGACGGAGCAGCCCCGAGATTTAGATGCCCCGGGTTTTATGGCTTTACATTTTAAATCCTCGAGGCGAACCGTAGAGGCAACGCTTGACGTATGACGCCCCGGCTCAGGCCCCTGCCTTCTGGAGCAGCCCCTGTTTTTCACTGTCAACCGCTAAGTCCGCGCCATCCCTCTGACTAATAAGTCCGCTAAACCCTCCATTTTTCACCAGCAGATCGAACGCTTAAAATATCAGGACATGTCGAGAGTGGGGTTTTTTTCCCTTTCAAAAAATAGAGAAGAAATGGGAAGGATCGACATTGAAAGAAAAAAAAATATAAAATGATGCATATTGGTATAGGTTTGTTGATAACTGGGATTTCAAGTCCTTTCTTTTTTACTTTTTTGCCCCCATCCCTCCACAGTAATTCCCCTCCGAGATTTTCACATTCGTTATACTATGCCCTTTTTAATCAGGATGGAAAAGTTGGGTAGCAGATAACAAGAACCCATTTAGAAAGTCTCAAATTAACGTCCTTTCGAAAATAAATAGCGAGCGTTATTTATTCCCTGAGCTTAGACGGTATCAAGACATCAGACTTTTGTTTGTGTGTTTATTTATTTCTTTTGGCTTATCCCGCTGCCGGCATGAATTGATTGGTCGCTTTAAGAACGTCGTTAATTAACTACGTCATGAATCACGTGAGCCCCCTGTTTGAAATACGACTGGGAAATTAAAATAAACGTTTTAAATGGATTGGATTGGAGAGAATTGATAGTTAAAGAGTTACTCCGGCGATGAATCTGTTTTAATTGGATTATTGATTGCGAGTCTTTAAAAAAAACTGGATTGGCAGCATAGTAAGCTTGCCATGCGTTTAATTCATCTGTCTTCTTTGACTTTTATTTATTTTTTAAAATCACATATCAAACGGAATAACTTTAATTAAATATCTATACATCATTTATAATTGATAAAAATATATACATGTGACGTTTAAAGTAAAAAAAAATCTGGTTAATATTAATAATAACAGGAAAAAAATATTACTAATGTCCTTCGGTGAATGTGACGAATTAAGTATAATATAAATTGAGACCTTAAACTCCAACGTAATTTAAATACGCGTTTTGAAGAGCATGGCGTTATATACATCAACAGTTTTATTAGCATTGAATTTTGGTCAATGTTAATAAAACTATAATCTATAATGATTAAAAAAAACAACAATCATTGTTATAAAATATTTTGTAATTTTTCTTGGATAGTGTAAAATTTGCATGATGTAAAAAGTAACGAGAGAGAGGATGTGTCTTATAAATAACAGCAATCAAACTAATTACATTACCCACAAACCCCTAATTGTGACTTATATATGAAACGACCTTATGCCTAATTATTATCCATATACACGAATGAAACTATCACGCGGGAAAAAGATACGCAAGCGTAATGGCATATCTCAAACTGATTCCACTTAAAATTGTGGCATTTATCATACATTGCTAGAAATAATTATTAACAACCAAATGACGAGATAAATTCTCATAAATAATTCACTTTAATCGTTTTATTTGGTGAGTATCAATAATAATGGGTTATTAAATATTAATAATAACTGATTAATTGCATTGCATATACATTCAACAAAAATAAAAAAAAAACTGCTTTAAGTATGTAAACTTCTTTTAGATTTTCATAAACTGGATGCTTTCTTTTATTTATTTAATGATGTAGTTTGGTTGCATTTGACCACCGAGCTTGACTATCAATGAACCTAGTTTTTTTCTTCCTATAATTCTGAAAACAATTTCTGAAGTTCTCATGTAACCATTATTCACAACCTATTACTTCTTTACATGATTTGAAAATTGTTACCTTACAAAGTTTTCGTAACTTTTCCGTTTTAAAGCATACTTTATTCCTTTAAATTGCAAACAAACAATTGTTATCTGGGAAAAATGATATGCAAAATGGTTGAACCCAAGCATGAATTGAAATTCTCTTTCCCAAATTTGAACTATCGTTTTTCATCATGTTCCATATTGTCATGATTTCTCATTATTAATAATCTATCTTAAGGAATAAACAATTTATAAAACTCTTTATCCAACCAGGATTTTCCAGAAGAAAAAAATACAGGTTTTAATATGTAAAATTAAAAAATAAATTTTCTAAAAATATAGACAAGTTATTTACGACAATCTTAGAAATCGAGACGTTTACTTCTAACATATTCAAATATAAATGTTTTAGACATTAAAACACCCAGTCACAGCCTCATATAACAAATCTCATTACTAGCATTAAAAGAGTTATTAAATAATAATTCCATTTTTATATCACAACGGAAAGCATTACATTTTTGTTAAGAGGATAAAATAGATAGTTAAAAGATCAATAAAACTATTACATTACAACATAATGTACTGTAATTCTTACACACACGTGTATTATATCTAAATTCATTTCTTTACATTTGAAATGAAAATTCTACATCTATAACTTGGTACTAAATGTGTAAAAAAATTATATATAATTTTGATATTAATTATTACTTATGTATAATAATTTATTTCACATAAGTATGTTACATATAAATAACATTTGTATTTTTTTATAACTTTGAAACACGTTTGAAAATTGAATTCCATTCAGGATTTCTTTTTTTTAAAAAAATTGAGAAATATGAAAACTTAATTTTTAATTTTAAAGGGCTCTTGATGAATGGAGAAAAGTAAAAAATTTATTTTTTTATACAATCTCGTCTATTAACACAGGAAAATGATAATGTATTAGAATTAAAATTTAATTAATAAACCTCAAAGATGATTTCATACACTCAGAAAAAGTTTTAAACATGAAAAAAAATATTTCAATATATTTCCAAATTACTTTTTCTTCATTTTACCATTAAGAAAGGATTATTATATTTACAAACAAATTGCTATTACTTACATGCTTTTGTTTCGGAAAATAAATTTTACAGTTTTATTATAAAATTTTTTTTTTATAAAATGCAGTTATATATTTTTTATATAAATTACTTTTTTCTTTACTTTTTTTGCTTCTTTAAAAAAAAAAAAAAAAAAATCAAAACTTTAAATATTTTTTTCGCTAAAAAACGTTTGCTAAATTTCAGGCATCAAAAAGAAAATAAAAGAGACACAGAATGTCAAAAAAGAAAATGAGGACAATTATTTTTTAAATTCATTATTCCATTTACTGCTTTTCTTTGTACACACTGTTCACAAGAATGATACATTGCCATTAAGTACAAGCTTATGAAAATTTTATCTCTTACAAACAATGTTCAAACACCAGTGCCAAGTAAAAACAACTTTATGCAAACAACACAGTATTTTTCAGCACAGAATTAAATTTTTGCTCGTAAAAAAATCTTAAATACAGTAAAAATGACAATAACTCAAATCATTGATTTTTTTTTTTTTTTGATGACAAATATTTCTTCAACAAATATATTTAAATCAAAATAAGAAGTTGCATAACTAAGTAATAAAAAAAGTAAAACGAATTGAAAGAGAGAAAACTGAATTTAAAAATGGAAAGAAGTTTTTCTTTAATCGATCGATCGACAAAGTTAAAAATGATCTCTTATTATTAAAATGACTATGACAACTCTGAGCAGTGGATCACTCGGCTCACGGGTCGATGAAGAACGCAGCTTGCTGCTATAATTGGTGTGAATTGCAGGACAAAACTTTTATAATCGCAATATATATCATGAAATATATAAAAAGGGGAAAAAATCATTTTATTGTTAGCGTCTCAGATTCTACTACAAGAAAGCATTCATAAGATTTTCAAGAGTTTTATTAATCTTGTTCAGTAACGAACAAATCAGACACATTTTATGCGATTGAGTTTTCCTTCAAAGGTGAATATTTTGGAAGTTTCTTTAAAAAAATGTTTAAAAGCTTATCTAAAGTAATATCCATGAGGAAAAAAGGAAAATCTTATTTGAAAATTTATTCAAATAACTGTTGAAGACAGCGTTCAATTTTCAGTTTATATAAAACCAGATAAAATAATTTTTGCAATTACTAACATTCTGTAACTAAGATAGGAACTAAAAACAAGGAACTTTCTTCCCGAAGACTTTATAAAGGTACACAAATGAGGTAGCAAAAATTGAATTGGCACAAATTTATGGCTATAAAAATACTATAATAATGCATATTGTCACAAAATTATCAAATAGAAATAAAAATTGAGACATTTCATTTTAATGCTATTTAAAAATGAACTCAACGATCTGATTTAAGCAACCCCTAGCGGTCACTTTAAGTAATAACTAATAAAAACAAAGATGTTTTCACTTTGGCAACGGCATTCGAAGGCTTTGAACATCCAGTTTATTTCGAGTCGAATGAACAGTTACTGTAAAAAGATAAAATATCTTAAAACATAAAACTTACACAATCATAGTTTCTGGCTCAAGAGCTATCCTGGACTATATAGAGTTCCACTTCTTGTTAGAGAAAGAAGTTCAGTCCTGTACACAATATGATGTTTTAAAAAAAAATGTGAAAAGTAAAGTAATCCATGAGAAGTTCTTCATTAGGGACACACACACAAATAAAGTGACTTAGTTTGTCTTGGAGTATACATTGGGTGGATCCCTTTCCAATTCCCAGGAGATATGCCTTGAGTCTTCTTGTTGAAAAGACGCTCGTTTTCTGTAAGGGGGGAGGGGCTCAGTTACCAGCTGGACTCGCACCCAGGAGTTTTTTTGCAACCCCCCTAGTTTGCCGGAGGGTCCTTCCCTTGTTCCAGAGGAGGGAGCGTAGAAAAATTCGTTTTTCATAGGGCATCTTCGTTCCGTCTGCCCCCCCCCTTTTCCGTTTACAGGATGCTACGTAGCCGAGGGGGTCTGGATTCCATTTGTGAACTGTGCCGAACACATTCGAATTTGATTTATCGTCTGGTGTCACCGTGATGCAACGGTAACCTCCGCCCTCGTGGAGGCAAGAAGTCAGACGATTCACAGCCTTTTACCAATGTCTTCTGAGCTCTTTCCCCCTTCCTTTTTTTTTTTTTTTTTTTTGGTTAGATATGGCACATCCCAAACAGTAAACTAACCATACTTCTTCAAAGCGTTAATGAACACAAAAGAAAATGTGACGTATTTTGTTGTACCAAATGAGAGTTGAAACACCACACAGGTGTACCTTCGAAAAACTCAGTATCGTCGACGAGCAGGGAGTATCACAAACGACATCTTCGATAACAATGGGAAATAAATAATTACGAATGCTTGGAAACATCCCTGAAATGTGTTAATTTCAAAATACTTTCCCCCTCTTCTGCTTATGCCAAAAGCGTTTGAGCAAACCACCGGTAAAATTGGTCATTTTTTTTCCTTCCTGTCAATGGAATGTCTATGCTGTGTTGAGAAAAATGCAATTTAATTTATAATTCATTCTTAAGAATTTGTCTTGAATACAAATCATCTTGATTACATAATTTTTCGTTTTTAATTCTTCCATAGAGCAAACAATAAAACAGCACAGCCTTAGCTACCACACTTGATAATCATTTGTGACACGGATTTTCCTGAAGCGCTGCGTACATTTGTACATACAAATAGTACTGTACAACCATGCAATAGAACTCTCTTGAGTACATCACAGCAACACATTGACGAATCATGTCTCCAGTACGTTTATAAGCGGACAGGAAAAAACTTCAGGGGGGAAAAAAGGCCATATGTTTTCTTGGATATTAATGAGACTTGCTATAAAGATCTCCGGAGATCTGTTGGCTACAAAACAAAAAAAAAAGTGACGTGTGTTTCCCGTCAGTCTGTACAAACTCTAACCTCTCTTCTAAAAGGTCTGCATAGAGGCATCTAGTCATACCGAGGTCATGGGGGGTCTGTCCAGGTGGTGGAGGATCTCCGGTCCCCCGGGCCCCATGATAATGCCGGACTCGATCTTGGCTTTGTTCTCCTTCTTCCACTTCATGCGTCGGTTCTGGAACCAGATCTTGATCTGTCGCTCGGTGAGGCACAAGGCGTGAGCGATCTCGATCCTGCGCCGACGCGTCAAGTAGCGGTTGAAATGAAACTCCTTCTCCAACTCCAGGGTCTGGTAGCGGGTGTACGTCTGACGCCCACGCTTCCTCTCTGAAAAAAAAAGTTTGACAAGTTAACATTTACTTGATAAACTTCAACAACTATTAATAATTTATAGATAGAAGCAATGGTTTCTTAATGTTATTTTTAGGGCCAACCAAAAATAGACTTGAGGGGGCTGGCAAACACAGGTCACCCCCCGCAATTTCGCTTGAGAGATCCAGCCCAACTAAACCCCATAATTACCAGTGGCACCATAAAGGAAATATGCAGGAGCTTAAGGAGACCAGAGATTGACTATATATTCTCATATGCTCCTTCCCTCTGAGGCCGAAAGCATCATCACAATACACCCCTTTCCTGTTTTCTTTTCTTTTATTCGTATGATATGGTTAAATACTTAGCCATAATTAAAATACTATAAATAAAAATTAATCTAAGCACCAGAAAGGTTTATCGAAGTACAGTAAGATCTCATTAAGACAGATTAATTGGGAACAGAGCTAGTCCGGGATACTAAAAACCCGGGTAAACCAGAGAATGGGAAAGAATGAAATGAAACAAAGAACTTATAATAAATCATTTTGATACTGAACAAATCGAGTATGAATCCTATTTAGAGAAGATAATGACGTTTACTTTATAAACAATACTGCATTTTAGATTTGAAAGCATTTTCCTTTCAGGTAATGTAACACCGTATGACATTTGTCGCTGGTGATTAGAGATTTAACTAAGATTTTGGTGTGAATACCCACAATATTTGTAAAGTTCCCGTCTTCCACTTTTTAATATATATTCATGGCTGTTAGATTTCAGTAAAGAAAATTAACCTTTTCCAAATATGTTGATAAAAAAATGTTATCAAGTAAATTTTCAGATTGCTTCTCAAATTTAAAAAAAAAAAGTCATTCGCGCAGGCTGATCCAAGTTATTCAAAGATCCGAATTAAAGAGGTTCTATACTGAACTATTTATAATGATACTTTCAATCAAATTTCAACCTAGAACTTTTAATACCATAGCAATATTAATAATTAAAATATTATTAATAATACTGATGAATAATGGTATTTAAAAATGAGAGAGAGATACACACATTTGTGAAAATTGAATTTACTATTCAGAATAAAATATGAAACATTTAAAGAAAAGTAAAAAAAAAAAAAAAAAAATGATTAAAAATTGATTTCAAGCAGAAACTTTTGTCCTTTTTTCAGTATTCGTTTCAAAGTGCAACAGGTTCTTAGAATGCTTTTTCCGGCGGGGGAAGAAACTTCTCTTAAAGACCCGCCCTATGGCTCTGTTACAGCCCTATATGTCTTCCGCAAAGCCAAACGCGTGTTTTGCGGTTTGCAGAAAATAGTTTTACAATTGGATTCTAGGAAATGATGCATGAAATCAAACTGCAGAAAATTTTTAATGAATAACTGAAACTTTGCATGAAATTAAACTGTAGAAAACTTTTATGGTGTAAATTAAGGTGATTGCAACAGCTTATACAAATTGATTATTGTTAAAGACTTTGACTTCTGATTACAAATATTTTGCTATGACATAGAATCACTTAGATGTCTGTCATCGCCGTTGAACACTAATTGTGGTCTGTACCACCTATGATGTCACGGGGCAGCAATAATCAGTGATCATGATCGATGTCATTTAATTTGAGGGTTCAAACCTGATTTTTAATGCAAAGAAAGGCAAAAATTATCCAAACTTTCCTTGGAGAATCCTTTAAATACAATTTCTCATCAAGGGCTAATTTTCATTTATCTTTCTAAAAGGGTCTGCTCTTTTAAGATTTCAAGGGTCATAGATTATCTCTGTGTGTTAATGCTGCCAAACATGTTTGTACAAAATAATGGTATGACCGTGGTAGTCGTGTTTCAGAAATAGCAGAAATTCCCAGCCGTATGTTCACTGCTTTGCAACTACGATAAAAAAAATTATTTAAGTTTTCAATAAAAAAAATACTACGTAATTTTTTTTACATAGTAATTAATTACAGAAATATAAGCGTATTTGTTGCCAAAAAAATTTATTTCTTTACAGTTGTATGTTTATCATTGTAACCAGACTTACCAGATCACAAGGTTTAATTGAAATTGTTTCAGTTTGAAGGTATAGTCCCGGCGACCGAGCCAGTTTGTCATTATCCTTTCAGCACTTAAACACGTCCAACCTCTCTATTTGATTTCCTATTCCTACTTCTTATATAACAAGTTTGATTTACAGGAGTCACGAGGCGAGGTTTTCAAATCAATTAATGTCAAAACGTAACTCGAAAAAGTTAGCTGAAAGGGAAAACACGTGAGAACCCGTTACAAATCAATTAACATAACATATTCCTAAATAATTCCTGGCTGCCTACAGCAGCAGAATAAGTAGGAATCTAATACCTACTGATGGTATGTTATTCGCGTTTAAAGACTTCGTAAGATGTGCAAATATTCAGTGAAGTGGCTTACTCACTCAAAAAATATCCCGGTTTCCCATCGAAAACACAATGGACGGAAAAGAATTTTTCATTTAACCGGTATGTCCACTAATAAAGGGTAATAATTCACTTATTAAGAGTGGATTGCAGATATGCACGCTAAAAGAGTTATTAATCTCATTCTTCATGACTTCATAGGAGAGCCATTAACATTTAATAACTCTTCTAACGTCTCTTTTTCTAATGGCCGCGGTAGCTAAGTGATCATAGTCGCGAGCTTATGCTGATGCAAGATAAATCTGTCAAAAAGGAGATAGTGGGATGGTGTGGAAATTTGTAGATTGAGGCGCCAGCTCGAAGTGTTTTCCGTTGTCAACAACCATCGCTAGCTTCTTCTGCAGCTGCATTTTAAGTAACACATAAAAGTATGGTTCTGTTGTATTAGGCATCAGTTCCAGGAAATGTTGACCTTAACACTATAGCTATTTTACTATTTTTTTTTATTTACTTTTTGTGTTCGTGAGCGTGGATGGCTGTAAGTCTCTGAGGAGGTATACTTGATGCAATAGTAACTTCCCTCTATAGCCCCCCCTTACAATTTTACTTCATATTTCAGTTTTATATTATTTGAGTTTGTGTCATTTGTAAATAATAATTAGAATTTTCTGTTATTGACTTCTTAACTTGTAGTTAAGAATTAATGCGAGGATGACTCAAAAAGTACCTTTTTTGAGGACGAATGACGCTGCTAAGGCAAGTTGGAGTTTTCATTGTGTACCAAAACAAATTTGACTTTGATTCAGAGATTCGTTTTGATTACTATTACGTCGAGTTGTAGCCGTAATTTTTCGTCGAGTTGTCACCGTCGGTGATATCTGGATTCAAAAGTATACACCGGAAACCAAGCCACAATCAAAACAATGGGTTACTCTTCGTTGAAACTGCTCGAAATCGGGTGAAAATTATTTCATGCGCCGGAAAAGGTATGGTGATGAACGTTTAGGGCATGAGGATTTCTTAGAAAAAGAAAAACAATCAATGCACAATACTGCAATGATCTTTCTCATTCCCATTCCTAACACAGAATCGCACCTGCATTTTCTTAATTAAATTCTTGCTTCAAATTAGACGTGTTTGACTATAATTGCTTTATTTTCCTTTTTAAAGAAACTCGCCCAAGTTGACACTTGTGTGGCAAGGAACATGAAATGGTTAATCAAATGGTGAAAAGTAGGGAATCAGTATTGACTACATTATTATTCGAATAACACAACATAGATGAAATAAAAAATATTATTAATTTGTGCTTATTATTGTTGTATTTTGGACTATCTACAACAGTGCCCTCCCCCTTCCCCTGGGATATTTTCATTTAAATAAACTTACTCTTAGCTACAATCTTTATATTTTCCAAACATTTACGAATGCATCTTCTTCCTAAAATGAAATAAGCAAATGATATTACAGCAACTTGAAAATTGTGACAAATGGTGGTGGACAATAGAAACAGATTTATGGTCCCCAGAGATATGCTAACGCGTCTAATATAAACAATCTAATTATGGAATGTTTTGTGTGTGCTATTAAAAATGCATTAATAATGGTGTAAATTTTTACTTAAATTAATTGTTTATTTTTAGGAGAATTTGCGTTACTGGAAAGATGTTTATAAACATAAGTTTTTCAGTACCAGTTATTTTAACTTGAAAATAGTTATTGAAAACAATAAAAAAAAAATCTGCTATAAAAAGGTATTAAAAAGTTAATTTTGGAGCGCATTATGTCCGGTCAAATCATATAGTTATTTCGAAACAAATGGTAAAACATTATTCTAGCTGGAAATAACAATTCTTATGTCATTTTTTCAAGCAGCAGACAATTGTGATATGTACCAAAATTCATTAATTGCTTTTCTAGAAAATTGATTTTCATCAAATTATCAGTCACAAAAGCCTTTTAATAGTTGTGTGTATAGACATACTTAACATTATATACCCTCTGTAACAAACAAAAAAAAAAAAAGAAAACAGAAAACGACGCACCAAGAAAGAGTTGTCCGATGGAGACAAAAATTGGTGGATAGGAAAATTATGAACAGAATAGAAAATGATTAAAATTTCAGAAAAATTGAATGATTTATTTCAGAGTTACATAGTTACAAAGTAAGAAGCTCAATAAGGTGTTGACGCACCTTTAGCTTAGATGCAAGCAGCCACATGTCGTGGTGATAATAGCTTTGTACAGTGATAAAGCTCCTTGATAGTCTCCTACGGTATTTCCTGCCAAATTTGCTCCAATTGTCGATCTTGTTCAGCAACATTCAGTGGCAGATGCGGTCGCCTTCCCATCATATCCCACACATGCTCGATTGGAGAGAGAGTTGGCCGGCCAAGGAAGTGTTTGACAAGCTGTAAGACAGTTCATAGCAACCCGTGCCGTATGTGATCTGGCATTATCTTGCTGTCAAAAGGAACGGCAGCAAAACAGGCCTCAGAACGTAGTCGACGTACCACTGTGCCATAACTCTAATGACGATCAAAAGGGTCCGGCTATCAAAGGAAATAGCACACCAGACCATAACTCCTGGTTGAGGGCCTGTGTGACGTGCAATAGTGAAAGCAGGAACGGCACACTATCCTGGGCACGTCTTCGATGATTGCCAGGACACAGTTGGAAGCGGGATTCACTATACGCCCCCAGTCAGCATAATTTCAACCTGATCAAGCCAAGCACCAATATAATCTGGCTCGACAGTGTGCAGGCGTGAGTGGCAGGTAGCGTAGCGGTCGGTACAAGCATAGATTTCGCTCTATCAGCCGTCTGTTAATGGTCATGGTGGACACTCGTGTGCGGGTCGCACGCCTGATGGTTGATAACGATGAATCAGGCGCTGTGACAGCTGATCTGACAATCACTCTGTCCTCCCGATCTGCTATGGCCCTAGGTAGACCGCTACCATCATGACCCTAAAATCTGCCATTGTCCACCCATTCGTGCTAGCATCTTCTAATCGCCATATCGCTTCGACCCATATGACGACCGATTCTCCGATTTGCCCAACCTTCCATTTCAATCCAGTGATACGACCTCTTTCAAACTCGGGCAGTTGCTCGTAATGAGCTCGAATCCTGGGGCAAGGCACTTTTTCAGTCGTTGAAAGGTATCCTAAATTGCAATGCAACAGAAAATTTGACCATCAGATTGAGAACCGCTTCTTATATTCACAATGCGCAGTTCCGATGCGCTGCAGCTCCCACTATTCATTCATTGCATACTAAATTTCAATCATTTGCATGTTCGGTTTAAATGTCTTTGCATACGAAATTTCATTACAACCGTGTAACCCCTTCTTGGAGCATCGATTTTTTTTTTTTTTTTTTGTTATAGAGTGTAAAATTTTACACAAAAATAAAAGGAGAAAAAAATTATTTCGTCATTTATTTGAATGACAGGGGAAATTATTTGAAAATCTCAATTTGAAATCTCTCTCTAGATTTCAGAAGACATGGCGACGCACAGTAATCAGGAAAAGGCCATGCCAACTGAAATTGACGTTAGAAATGATGATGTGTGATGCACTCGAGCTATATGATTTTTTTTTATTACAGCGCCTTCTAGCGGCTCACCACACACTCTCCACCCATGCATTGTGTGGTGAAAATTGCTTGTTAGATATTTTTCAACACCCCTTAAATGTTTGCCCATGAATTTCAAAATACCCTACCTTTCGAACATCTAAACATCGAAATCTTTATTTATTGAACTTTCTTAGAACCTTCAAAATTTTCCTATAAAAACAGTTTCTGTATATCAAGTACAATTTCTATATATCGAACACAATATTTCGCATATAACAATTACGTTTACCTATTGCATTAAAATGAAGATATTGAATTCGTGTACTTTTAACACTTGAAGAAGAAGTTATTTGTGGCAGATTATCCCACCTTTTAAGACAATTTCGATCGAAATGAATGATGGCAACGAAGTGAATTGGTTAAAAAAAACCACCAAGAAAATAAGCAAAGGAAGTATTCTAAGCTGTCCAACACGACTTGAAGTTTATTTTTAACGTTCCTGGAGAAATTTTTACCCTTAAAACACAAGTGAACATTACTTTGAAAAGATTTCAACAAAATGTTATGTTGCGTTTGGAACTACTTAGTTAATAAATAAATAAATAATATTAGGTTCGTTTTTTATGCTCAAACATTAATGTTTTAGTATTAAGTAGCAAATTTGTAAATTAAATACACTTATGAACATTTCTGAAAAAATGTTTTTTGATATTTTAATGTTTTAAAGTCCGTTTTTTTTATTTATATATATATATATATATATATATATATATATATATATATATATATTCTTAAATAATAAATTATACTATTTTGTTATCTGTAGATCGAATTTTTTATTTATCGAGTTTATTCCAGGAACCTTTAAATTCTATTTATAGATATTCCGATTGCATTGTTAATGTAGACTATTTAAGCAATATTCTGCCTAATTTTTCATTAGAAATTGTGTCATGTAACGAAAAAAAAATGTCTCTTTAAATTAATTAACCTTGTTAAATAAGTAATCCATTTCCCACATAATTCAGCAATGCATTTTTCCGGAAGTTTGACCAATAGTCACAAAGTTGGTTAAATTGGCCTCATGTCTCGACACCCTTCCTCCCAACTCCCACACTTCGAATCACTGAAATATTGGCTTTGGTGTCAATAACTTTGACTTCGACACTTTGACTTCCTTTTACAAAACCAATCCCTTTTTCTTGTCACTCATCAGACACGTAACTGAAAACTCTCCAACCCTACCGAAATGTGGGACATTTGAATGTAATGCTTGCTTTTTGTTTGTTTCTGAAGTTTCCAAAAGAATTAAGAGTCATAAATCTTGTTGTTTACGGCCTTCTCTTCTGTAGTTGAGGTTTCGTCCTTTCCTTTCTTTTTCCCTTCACAGACAAGAGAAGAAAGCTTTTAACGCTTTCCGGTGGAAGAAAAGACCACATCCTATACTGGGGGGTTGAGTCCAGTGTCATTCTTTGACCTTTAGGCAGTTCTTTGATTGACGAAAAAGTTGCGCTCCTGGGAACACTATGGACACAGTTGGTGGTATAGAAAGTGTTCCCATCCAGCAGTTTCAAACATCGTTCTCATGAAGAAATTAGCACACCAGTCTAAAATGTAAATTTGAATACCTATTTATTTATTTGAATCCACACCGATGATCATTTCGTTCCAAACTTTTTTGGGTAAACGTCTATGTTTGCTTTTCCCCCAACCATTTCTCAAAAAAGTATTTTCCATTATTTTTTCGAGCACCATCCCCTCTTTTTTCTTCAATTTTTCATGGTTTTCAGTAGATTCAATAAATTTTCCTAATTTTTTTTTTTTAAAAAAGTTTGAATTTGGTTAAAAAACAACACAGCTCTATTAATTTCTGTTTTAGACTAAACCTAATATAAAACTTAATATTTAATTGTAGATTTGTACAAATCCATACCTTTGACCAAACCACCAAAAATGTTAGTTTTCCCGTTTTTCTCCCCTCTTTCTCAGTTGAAGAAAGATAACCGTTCCACTACGCACATAAAACATAACACACATACAGATGAATATCGAGGATTTCTTTTAAAAATTCGAAGAACGAATATTTTAACTAGTTGCGTATAAAAACTCTTGTCTGCGAAAATTAAAAACCATGTATTTTTTTTAAAAAATAACGGAACATATCCAGAACCGATTCAGGTCCCAATAAATCTAACTAAACAAGGTTTTACTGTATTTCAAATGTATTGTAACACTGAAGGTCTTATGTTAAAATTTGATTACAAATATTTATTCAGTTTCAAAATATTTAAATCAAATATATAAAAATAAAAAAAATTAAGTCGAATTAAATTTTTCACATTGGTTTTTAGTATAAATTATAGCAAAACTACAAATAAAGATTATTTGATAAGAAATCCGACGTAGTGATAAAAAGCAATCGTGTACATCATGTGCCAAATGTCTGTCATCGAACTTATCTTTATCTAATCAAAACAGTTTGGAGATGTTAATGGCTTTATTGTGAAAGGATGAAATAGTTAGAAATTCACCACATTTTTTTAAAATATTTCTCTATGTTTAAAGTTAAAGCAATCAGAATGAGGTCTAGAGGGGGAAAATTTGAAAATCTATTTCTTATATAAAAATTTCTGAATTGTTTTCGATTAAATTTACCTGCAATATTATTTTAAGAATCCCTTATGAATATTGGTATAAAATTACTTACTGATGTGAAAGAATATATAATAATAATATTGATTATTTTTCTTATGTGTACAACATCAGTTTCGGTTTGAAAGAGTTCGAATTATGCTATATAAGATGATACAGATCCACTGCACATAGGGGTTTCTCAAACTCAACAAATTTTTGAACTAATTTTTATAATAGGTTCCAATTAATAAGCTTTTTAATGAGTTATATTTTAATTATTGTATAAAGTTTTTATAATTATGTAACAATTACAAAAATATAAATTGAATTATAGAATCATAATAATTTCAAAACAAAAAAATCATACCTACTTCAAAAAAGAAAGTATAAAAGGTATAAAGAAGGAAAGTATAGAAAGCACGGAAGTGTTGTGGAGAATGAACGTCGGTTATTCTTAAATTAAAAAGAACAAAATACATAATACCCTAATAAGGAATAGGATCCCGAAGTGAAAACATTTCCTGGTATAATAATTCATCAATATTTTTAACACTTGGAAACAGCTATAAGTACCCCGCCGTACCCTAGTACTTTATATTTCTTACGGATTTATTGTATTTGGCAAACACCGGGGACGCACTCTCGAGATCCCCGATGTGAAAATCTTGCGATCCTTCTCCATTTTCGACCTTTCATCTTGTTAACCAATTTTTTTAAATCTTTTTTTTTCAAATGTCTACATAAGTGATACTAATTATTTAGCGCAACATAGCCAGATTTGGCTTCCAATTATTTTCACCCTTTCACTTGTCATTTGTAAAGAGGCTGAACCAAATACAAAACATACTTTTATAAACAGAAAGTTGTCTCAATTTCATATAAATTCGTGACGTTGTGGCACTTACCTTCATTTATTACACTGTACACTCTTAAAAATCATGAAATTATCCCTAAACTAAGCAATTGATTGCAAAAAATCAGCAGAAGGTCTATATTTACAGACCGATTGGTTACTTTTGTTACAGAAAATTAACCCTCAATAGAGGGTCCAGGAAAATTTGTAAAACAGTTGACGATTTACTAAGCACCATTATTATGAAGTTATAACAAAAATATAAGAAATTCATGATTCGTATATGTGATGTAGATGTTAGGGAAAAAGATAAACATTTGTTGACAAGAAGGGTCGAAAATAAGGAAGGATCACTAGGGTATCACGTGAGCACGTTCCCCGTGTTTACTGAAAGCAATAAAACCCTTGTGAAAGAATAAGAACATTACTACGGAGTCATGATACTCGTACTTACCAAAACCATGAGGGTGAAATGCATTTATTGTTATGCACACCAAGCAATGCAATAGGAGATTATTGGCGTTATTTTATATTCAGCTGTCAAGATGTCCCCTTCAATTGGTGGTTGAAATGGCAAGTCAATCCAACACGATTAGTAATAGTTTATTCGCAAATCTTATGGTTCGTTAGAAACAATTTCGAATAATTAAAAATTTTAAAAACTGAGCAGTTGTATTTTTAGTAAAATTGTTGCTACATGCTGTTATTTTTGCTGGGCCACAAACATATTCGTCTTGGGCCAGATGCATGTTAATTGTACAAACTATAAATGATTGTTTAAATAATTCAATAAGCAATATATAGGGTATAAATAAACAAGAAGGCTCTAGTGAGTCATTTTTGGATTTATAGAATGAAAACAACTTTCCACGCCCCATATCTCCAATTAATTATCCGATGTTCTACCACAATTCGATTAATCATGTATTCCTTCTTATCCAACGTTTCACATTTCAAGTAGTTTGTAATATTATATAAGACCATACGTTATAATTTCTTCAGTATCATACTCTAGTTCCATAATAAATAATACCTTACTTTACCTTCTATGAGGCAGTTGCACTTAGGGTAATGGGTTTGTTATTATTATTATTATTTTGCGAGTGCACAATTCCCCTCGTCGCGACTGATTTTGCGAAACCAGTCACACACACTTTCTTCTCACTCTCTCCCCTTCTAATCCGCATATAAATTCGATATATTCGTCGAATCCTTTCGACCTTTTAATTCCCACCATACATTTGATATAGGTGGTCTTTTGAACTCCAGGATCACAATGTTTCATATATTAGAATAATTATTAAAAGTTTCATTTGCATCGTATACAAATTTCGCCACTATTCTAGAATCCACTATTCTAGAATCTATAGTAACCTTAACCAGTAACCATCGCAAATGCAGAAAGATTATTCGTAAGATTGAAAAAAAAATTACTTGAAACTCAGCATTAGTCAAGAACGATTTATGCTTTCATAGATTTTTTATCCATCGAACCTTTTTAACGATCTTCCCCGAAACTAAATTATGATATTATCATGGAATTTTCTATAAAATTTGTTAGAAAACAAATAAAAGTCACATATGATGATACTCTTATTTTAGCAAGTCACTTACTATAAATGAAGCAAATAACATAAAATTATTTTTGTCAAATAAATAAATTTTAACGATTTTCAGTGTGAACTAAAAAAAATTATTAAATAGATTTTTTTTAAGAAATGTAATTATTTTCCACTTTGTACTCCTCAATATATCCAATTGCACAATGTAATAAATATTATTTTATTGTACGAAATTTGTTTCGAAGCCCCACAAGTTAACTTGGCACAGGGCCCTGCTTTTGTGTGAGGCGTTCCTGTGTAAGGAAGTGATTGTTTGAGAGTGAATATGAATAAACATTGATAAGAAAGGACAGAGTAAATGGAAAAGGGGGTGTCAGATATACACGAGAGGGGGGAAATGCATCTTTTGTAAGCGTAAAACAATAACAACATTATTAACATGGAAAACAATCACTCGTCGTCTGCATAATTCATATAACGCTAACAAACTCACCGGCAGGAAAACACACTAACTTATCTTTTTTCTTCTTCTTTATATAGAATAGCATTAGGGCAAAAAGGAAATGACTTTTTCGCTCACAAGTAAATTCCAGGCAATATTGCGTACCGAAATGAAAATTGAGGAAAAGAAATATTTTTCAGCGCACGCGGGTCAGTTAAGTTTCATGCATACCAAATCCACGGCCAAGAAATTCCTCGGGATGAAGCCAAGATCTTTTATTCATTTCTTCATCTGCACCCAAAAAAGTTTATCCACTTTAAAATGCATGCGCTTTTTGGGTTTCATTCCCGCATGCATATTTGTATCATTTTCTTTTTCTTATCAAAATGCTTTCTTGGCTTTCAACCATCCGTCTTGGCTGCGATTGGATTTCACCAAAAAGTGCGGATATCTCACGCCAATCTTCATCTCCATTAATGTTCACGAGTTTTGCATTTAGCGCCGAGTGTGAAGATGATGGAGAGAGATGATTGAATGGAGAAATGGGGAAAAATCAACTTCCCGCCGTTCTCTAATGCTGAAAGGATTCGGCGAGCTTCGCATCAGATATGCTAATTTTTGTTTATTTGTTTTGAGTAGAAAAAAGAAATAATGTATATAAGTGAAGGTTATTTATTTCAAAATTATCGGAATCTGTATTGCCTTTAGAGGTGACTAATGCTTTTCCGATACAACATGGAAATAAAAAAAAATTAAATATTCACAAAAAGAAAAACAGCAGAATGCTAACATTTTAAAAGAATGTGATTTATAGATTGACTGTTTATTAACATCGCGCTTTGAAGCAACTCGAGGGCTAATGGCGACGGACCTCTTAATGCTAGTGTGGTGTGTTAGTCAGGAGAGTTATGTACTACCTAAGAATCGTTCTTTTTGTCATATTATCGTTTTGTTTTACTTCACACTCCGAAATTCCAATATATTTCGCTGGTTTCCTCTCTTTAAGTAAATACGAGAATCATGACTCCGAAGTAATCAAGTGATACTTTCCTTTGGAGGTTCATTACCTTTGGTAAACACCGCTGATATGCTCTCGGTACATACTAGTGGTCCTTCTCTGTTCTCGACCCTCCTTCTTTACCACTAATTTTCCCTTTTTCTTCTATCTTATGTCTAGACTACAGTTATACGTGTTTTGATGTTTCTGTGTTTAAATCTAAACGAATCTTTAGCACAGCGTACCTAGATTTAGCTCTTGTGCCACACACACATGAAATTTAACTCTCATTCCCTCCGTACACACTAACGTGATAACTTTGAGCATAGACAGAATTAATGTGCATCAGCATCGTCACACGACGCGTCTTAGGAGGAATCACGATTCGAAAGAAACAACACCAGCCGGGAGCTCGCGACCTTGCCCACTCAGCTACCATTACAGGTTCAAAAAATATGATAATTAGATCAAAATAAAAATATAATGCGCTCAAATATCAAAAATGAGTATGATGAGGTATATGTAGGTAGGTCACATTTGAACTACAGCTTTGTATTTAATTTTTTATCAGAAACGGAAAATTGTTTTACACTGCTAAAGATTTTTTATCATTTCTTTGAGCATTTTTCAAAACTTAAGAACATATGAAATCAGTTCTCGAAAAACTTAAACCAACAATATGCAGTTTAAAACTAAAATGACTTAATAGTAATGAATTGCACATTTAAATTTAAACTAAAATGTTCTACCTTAAGAGTCATTAAAGTCATTTAATCTTAAAAACTATAATATAATGAACTAGAATCACTATTATCAGCAATAAAGCAAGCACAGTAACAGGACGGTGTTTCAACAAGTCCTTAGAAATTCTTAGAGATGGTGTTCGTAGCATCGAAAATGGCTTGCATCATGACTCACGAAACAACTATCAAAATCTCAACTGCTCGTATTTGTGATCATGACGTCTTTCGCATCTAAAACAATCTTCCTCGTAACTTTTCCGGTCGATGAGAACATCTTCACCTTCTTCGGAGCAGGTTCACCGGAAGCAATCAAACCTTTTGATTTTAGTTGGATTTCCGCTGCATAATGAGGTGATGCTCCTCGACACAAAAAGACTTCGACAACTCGAGGTGGCAGCAATTAAATTTTGATTTGACAGTAAATGACCACCAAATCAAAACTTACTTTTGAATCAATGTCATATTTGTTTCTGTTCTGTTTATCAAACGGTAACACCAAATAATATCAGCAATTTACCTTAATACTGCCACCTGTCTTCAAATACAGGTACTTTTTTTTAACTACTCTCGTACTCTATGTTTCAATTTGTATAAGGGGAAAAACAAATTCCTGATAATCAACAAATAATTCCATTGACATAGAAGTTGAAAGAATGGAGGATCAGGTCAAAAATTATCCTCGCCTCTTGACCTTGGTTCAAAATTAATAGGTTCGTTGTCAATAGCACTGATATTGCTTCTTAAGGCTCCCGTCTACCCGTCATTTTGATTTCGTCAGCATAATGTTAATCCTATGGAATTTCTACTTTAATTCTCAAATCGTCACTATTTGATCTATTTGAATGCAATGAAGTGCATCCGAAACAGCAAAAAATAGTGAATGCTTCAATGTAATTACTTTTTTCCCTCCTGTTTTTTATTAAAACGTTTTTCTGAATTTCACTTGGTGTGTGTGAGAGAGTGTGTGTCATCAAATTTTCGATCGTTAACTTAACCAACTTCCCATCAAGCTAGAGCTTTGAAATTTTGGGAATCGTTCGTACTCGCCTAACAATGCAATATTTAGACATTTGCGACAAGTTTTAACTAATATTTCATTAACTTTAATAATAAAAAATATTCTTTCCTCTCGGCGCTTTTAGGATTGAGGAAAAAATTTCTTTCCTCCTCTGGGAACACTGGGCACTCCCCACGCCACATGAGGTATCGTAAAACTAACAAAGAGGGGATAGTAAGGGTTGCTGACTTTCAGTCAGTAATCATTCGCAAGAAAGATAGATTCCAATATTTGGCGCCGTGTCTTATCACAATAATTTTTCTGAATTCTGGTTCCCATTTTTTTTAATAGAATTTTTTACAAACTTTCAAATGTATGTTTTGATTTTATGAGTATTATAAATTTTTTAATACGCTCACAAATGTCTCTTTTTAAGTAAATTTTAAAGTTAAAAATAACTAACAGTTTTAACTAATATTTCAACAATTTTCTTTAATAAACTTTGCCACCATATAAAAACGTTGTTTTTAAAAACATTGGTTTTTATATCGAATTTTTAAATTTTTTTAATCCTTTAAGTAATGATTCGTTCGCGAGTTTTCCAGTCAATAAAAAAATATTTATAAGTATTTTTAAAAATATGAGGGGAAGAAATAATTCCACAGAAGCATTCACTATTTTTTGCTCTTTCAGATTCACTCTATTGCAAAGATGTAAAGATGTGAAGTAGAAAAGATGTCAAATAGTAAAGATGTGAAGTAGAAAAGATGTCAAATAGTAAAGATGTGAAGTCGAAAGTCCATAGAATTAACATTACATTCACGAAATCCAAATGGCGGATAGAAGAGAGCCTTTAAGAGATGCTACTTGAAAAATTATCATCTTAAGTTCATGATTCTATAATAGTATCTCAGCTATGATATTCAAACGCATAATCATCTAAAATTAATACCACAGTGAATTTTCATTAAACTAGTTTCTTAATTTTCCGTATTTTCTCTTTTATTGTTAGTTATCTTTTTGTTTGCCATGGAATAACAGAAAGAAGATAAACTGCACATCATAAATGATTAAATCCAGATATTGAAACTTAAAAATATAGATGTGGCCTAACGATTCAATTAAAATATAATCATAAATATTTTTATTTAGGTTAAAATAAATGTTGAAATAAATATTTTTCGTTTATTGAATCTTGTATCCCAGATATCTCGAAACTGCGTTCTCCCTGCATTCCAGTCCTGAATGCACCCATACATAAAACGAAGTTAATTAATTCATACTTCGAACAATTAATCCAAAATTTCTGCGTTATACGACACGATTTACAACTTAACGTTATTTCTTCAAAAGCAGTATTCAGTATTAATGAATAAAACAATTCAAACGTTTTTCACTTTTAATTTACTATCACATTAATTGTTCTATACGCTTCTTTTCCAAAATAAGATCAAAGAATTATAGAACCAGGCAATAATAACATCCAGAAATATTCGAAGTAAGAAAAATTAATGACAAAACATTTAAAGATCAAATCCCTCTCCCACTCCAATCCTTCCCTAGTAATCGCAGTCTGTTTCATCAGGACTCGATTCCTTTTTTTTTAAAATCTTTTGTCGTGAATGATTCATCTTTTTCGAATACCTCCCTCCCTTCTATCCACCTTAACAAAATTCACAAGCCCTTACGTGCCAGGGCGTCCTGCCCTTCAAATGAGGTGAGGTGCGTTTTTAGCCCCAGTGCACGGAAATAAGCCCCTCGCACGTCATCCATCAAACCCGGGTCTGGAAAGGCTCGCATTCCAGGCATTCCTGACTCTACAAATGATGCGCCCTTGGTTATTGTTACTTCTGCTTCCTTTTTGTTCTTTTTCCCCCTCTTCTTTTCAGAGGGTAGAAAACTTGTTCTCGGGAAAGTATTTGCAGAATGTTGCCTGGCATAAACAAAAGATAGTTTGTTTCTGGGGGGTGCTCAGTATCCCTTTCCCTCCTCCTCACTTACCCTATATCACCTGGGAACCTTTTTAATAACTTCTTGGTTTAAAAATGAAAAGTATGTGTTCGCGGGGCGGCGTGATACAATACAGCGGTATTTTTGCTAATTGATTTTAATTAAGGAAATACCCCTTTTCCTAGAGAGAAGAGGTTTAAGTTAATTTTTTAAGAGGAATATTTTTAGAAGCGGAGAAATATGTCTTTCTCACAACCGCGCCCGTTCTCTTATTACGGAATTCATTTAGGGCGATTCTTCATGTGTGCTGTTGTTCTCTCTCTCTCTTTATCTTTTACCACAAAGATGTGGAACCATTAGAAGATTTCTTTTTTTTTTTTAAAGAAGTCTTCTGTTAATTGAAAAACGTGGAACTCTACATGGTTCGCGAGTATGGAACTTATGGTAGGAATGTATCGGGAGTTGACGTCGCGTTTCAAAAAAAAGAAAGGAAAATTAAAAAGAAAAAAAGAAAGAAAGAATTCAAGTAGATGATTTCCATTGTGTTATTAATGCGTTGGTGATTTTAATGAGATTTAATCTTCTCACAAAGTCATACAAAATATATAATTGAGTAAGCAAAAATGGGAAAAAATTGGGAACAAAAGATTTAATTATGCACATTTATTTTCCTTTTTGGCACCTCTTCTCTTTAGATGCATTGTTTAGATTTCGTTTTAAGTTTTTGAAACGTTTTAGATTCCTTTCATTTAAAGAATAAAATTCCTTTCCACAATTCGCATGATCGATAAAAAAAATGTTTTCGCGCTGAAAAGGCCTTCATATATATGGAGAAAAATCGGGCTAAAGCTTTTGGGAAAAATCACTAATTTTTTTACATCTCTACGAAGTATTAAATACATGGTTAATTCTTGAGTTTCGTTTAATGAGAATCAGGATTTTATTTTGTTGTATTTAAAAAACAATGAAATACAAGAAAATTTTTCTGTGCTGAAAACCACAAGAGGGATTGATAAAGTAACCGCACAAATTAAAAGACCAAACGCAAAGTTAAAATGAAAGAAAAAAATGTATGGCCATAAAAGAGGGTTGTCCAGAAAGTATGATTACTTACTTTCTTAAAAATCGAAAAGTTAATATATTTTTGAAGAAATTTACAAATTCACATACGTACATCAAACAATATTTCCCGACTTTGTGGCCTTCACATAAATCATTATCATTTTACCCTCACAGAAACAGTATAACGTCTCTCCATCAGATTGAGCATGATTTTACAATTTTTAACCAGTCTCTAACTGCAGATTTCAAATTTTACAATTTCCTCCATGGTTAAATTTAGATACTTATCATTAACTCTGAATATAAGGCTAAATTTGGTCTTAGAAACGTGCGTAAGGAAGTAGGAAATTTTAATTCAAATCAATTGTTTCATTTACACGATAATGTTAGGCCCCTACAGCATTGTCTGTACAAGATTATCATGCTAATCATTAAGTGACATTGATAAATCACGCTCATAAATTTCATATCTTTTCTATCATATTTATCAACTGGTCCCCCCCCACTTCCCTCAAAATTTAAGATGGCTATGAAAGCACAGAAATTTGACAATGCCAAAGATATATTATCAAATGTTGCTTGTACTTTATGAACAGTCATTACCAGGGACTATAAAAAGTGTTTCAATGACCAGAACAACAACACACGTTGGGAAAATCCTTTGCTCCGCTGACGATTATTTGAAGGAAAATTTCTTTGATAGGTATTCCTTTTTTTTCTTATTCATATAAACTTGTCCGGCTAATTTATGAACGCATCTTGCATTATTCGGCAATTCTCAAAACTCACTTCACATATGAATGAAAGGTAAAACATATCAAAAAATTCATACATCTCTGGGGACTAAATTTCATATATGTTAAAAAATTTTAATGTGATATCGGTAATGCATTACAAATTTATTTTATGTTACTTAGTTTTCTACCAAAAAGTAAACTACATAATTATACTATTGTACAATAACTTTTGTTCCAAAAAAAAAAAATCCTTCTCTATAAAACTAATAATTTAGGAACACATAAAAGCTAAGGAGTAATTACGTAATACAGTGAGCGCTCTTTCATATGACATTCGAAGGTTCAGCAAATTCCATCATCCGGCATCGATCATGCCGTTCGCTTTCGGATTTTTCACGTGCATTCGGTCGTTTGATGACTTTGACCGTCATGTCGAGATATAGTGCGGCTCGCATTTTCGCCCAGTGATTAACGTAACTGTGTGTTTTCATTCCAATACAACACTTCTTGTTGCATGTTGCATATTACAATTGTGTGCATAAAATGTACAGTACAGTAAAAAGCTCTCGATATCCAACAGATGTTTTTTGAGTGGTAATGAAATAATAAATGTAAGCATGCTTAACTGGAGCAGCTCGTCACCGATTATCTTAACTATCGTTCGACTGTACTAGTTTTCCTTTTATGCACTATATTTTATCGATGCGAGAGTATTCGATAAAATTAAGGTTCAAAGTTTGAATTTAATTTTGTAGTTGCTAAAATCGCGAAATACTTAGCAAATATTTATTTCGTTTATACAAGCTCAAAAAGAGCGTAAACACATTAAATGCTTGTTTCAATCCCCTAAAAATTTATTTAGACGGATTTATATTTGGTATCTCCATTATCACTGTATTTTAGCTCAATAATCGAGAAAAATTCTATGGTCGTGTCCCGAACATTTCGAATTCTCACAATTTTTTTTCCTTCAAAAACCTTTAGAAATGAGTGGAGTGTTTTGAAAAATCTGTAAGAGGTAGACAAATTATAAAATCTTCTCAATTAAATTACTTCCGATTCTGTGGTGCAAAACTCTACTCTACTATGAAAATTTAGCATTACCCCCGGACAAGAAAAAAGTATATTCAGTTACAATGTTTAAAGAAAATAACATTGAAACTCATTACCATAAAAGGTTTAAATAGCTTTTTATAATTATTTTCCCTTTATTAAAAGTAATTATTCTAGTTTTCAATCGCTAATATTTTTAATTATAAAAAGGAATCAAATGCTTTGTTTCTTTAAATCGATTCATTCAACCGAAATAATTCTCAATTATACCAGGCAGTTTTACAGGTAGAATGAACAAAACTAACCAAAAACTATTCGTTCATGTAAGACTTGATTTTAATTACTTTTTGAAAAAAAATAATAAAATAAATAAAGAGCTCAGTAAAATATGCAGAGTTTCAAATGTGTTTGTTTGTGAGTAACTGAATTCATTAATTCAATTCTTCAGAGACTTCATAAAAAGAACAAACTTTGTAAACAATTTCAGGGCTGTCCTATATATATTAAGAGAATTCCATCGGGAACGAATTTAGCCAACAATTCTCATAACTTATTAAAGTCAAAAGAAAAAGAGAAAAAAAA
>BMAW01101535.1:197689-244369 GCA_019974015.1 Nephila pilipes | reverse complement strand
GTGCCGGGGCGCAATGAAGGGACGGTCCCCCTCGCTTAATGCGATTTGGGCTCGCATTGTAATAAGCAAGTCGGTCAGTAGCAGACATCGGAATGGGTCCACCAATCACTGTCTTCGTCTTCATCAGAGCGAGAGAGAAGGATTAAACTGACTTCTCCCTTGATTCCTTTACAATTGCCTGCGCTCATTAATGCACAACCCACTCGAATTATGGAAAGGCATTCGTCAAAGATGATGGCCATTTTTATGTCTCGAATACATTTGCCTAAAGATCTCTCTCTCAGAGAGAGAAAAACGTTTCGTTGTGACAAGGAAGGGGGTCTTCTTCAAACCCTCCCTCCCACTTTCCAGCATACACTAAAGAAGATTAATTCTTCCGGAGAGTTTTCATTGATGTCGTTCATTTCTGCGATCGTTAAGCTCAGAGAAGCTGCCAGTTAATGATGGCTAGAACAGTGCAAGGGCTGCACAGGAACCGGTGACAAAATCACTGTTCTTCAAGCGCACGGACACAACCAGAGGGTGCCTATTAAAGACGTGCAAATGATTATTGCTGTTGTCATTGACATTCTTCCGATTGTTAAGAAAGCAAGTGTTCCTGTTTTGATGAGGGTACACGAATTTTTAAAGCTTGCGCTTTGTTGGCCCTCGACAGGGGGGAAACTACTTCTGAAGTCTTGCTTTCATGCTAATACATAACTAGTGAATAATCAAACGTATCCAGAAATTGCTGTTAAATATAACAGTTAAAAACAAATATATATGAAACAAATTAAAGCGGGAAATCAATTGGTAGCAGAAAAAAGGCCTCAATAAGCTTTTCCTAATGTGCATCAATGATCAATTTTTTTTAAAATGCAAGCTTTTTAAAATATCTGCGATAAAATAATACGTATGGTTTAAATTATTATTAAGAAATATAATAGAGACATTTGGATAAAATTTATTCAACATAATAACTGATCCTTATGTACATAATGTTATACATTACAGCTTTCATGTCAATTGGTTTGGTTTCAGGAAGCTGTAAAATGAATTAACCCGCAGTACGGAGAATATGGATCGAAATTTGCCGAATTCTACAGCTACCGCTTTCGAAAGGTCAAGAAATGATGAGAGAATGGTATAACTCTGGAGGATGACTATGTAGACAAGTTTTGAAAATAATAAATAAAAATTAAGCCTTTATCTAGATTATTTCTTAATAATAATAAAACTTTACGCAATCTCGGAAAAAAATTTAAAACTTTACTACGATATTGTGGGTTACTGCAAACTACGGCTTCCTGAAATCAGACTAAACATTACTAGTTGTAAATTACAACATTATACACACAAAGATTCTTTAATATGCAGAATAAATTTTATCCAGTTATCTCGGTTATTACTTAGTAATAATTAAAGTTTTACAATGCTCCATTGTTCGCAGCTTGTGAATAAACAAGCACGTCCAAAAATTACTGTTTAATGTAACATTTAAAAATGTATGGGAATTAGATTTAAAAAACAACAGGCAGCAGAAAAAAAAGTGTCTTAACAGTTTGTTTTAGTGTGTATCAATATAATCAATCAATATAATTTAGTCTTTTAAAGAATCCTGCAGTAAATTAATGAAATGTATAATTTTTGCAAAATTAAAGTATTTTTTCTCATGAAATAAATATAATAACCCCCCCCCCCAAAAAAAAACCCCATTTACTAAATGCTGTCAATTTATTAAAATAATTAAATAATTTGCTGTAAAGTTTCCTTTGAGATTTAGACCATACATACTAGATCGAATGTAAAAGAATCTTTTTAATATGGAAAAATTCATAAATTACATATTTAATTTGAGATATAAATAATTTTGTAAATTTAAAAATGAATATGTAGAAGAAAAGAATGTGTGTGTGTGTGTAAATGAGAAAGTTTATGTGGAAGTGAAAATTCATAACTAACTTTCTTAAATGCTGTTTAATACTTATGACAATTTTAGATCTCCCCCCCCCCTCTTTCTGATTAGCAAATATTAGATATTTTTCTCTAGGACAGAGGTCTTCGAGCTGGATTGCGAGGAACCCTAGGGTTCACAGGAATTTTGACAGGGGTTCTTCAAGTGATCACTGTTTCCTTAATCAAAGCGCCAAATTTCTTATAAAATTTTAATTTTTATAAAAGATCGAATTCTTACAGGCAATTGGCTTGGAAATATAAATTTAAATAAATATTTTATGGATGAAATATAATCCTAAATTTCGTAAAAGTCACGTGCTTCAAATACATTAAGCGAATCACAATAGATTATATATTAATCTCCGTTCTTTGACTCAGTCGATATATTTCAAATTGATACATCGACCGACTCTCAGTTGAAGCTGAAACTTTGTCAAGTTCATTTTAAACATTTTTGCATTGACTTTAGAAAAGAATATCCTGAAATTATCCAAACAGCTGTGAAACATTTAATGTCATTTTTTTCAGCTTATGCATGTGAATAATCTTTCTTTGTATGCTGAAGAGGACATTAAGTTACAGATTTCAACAATTATTCCAGACATAAAAATGCTTTGCAATGCGAAACAATCACAGTTAAGTCATTAAATTTTTTTCTATTTTTCTATTTATTAATTTGTTATTATTTAAAATATTGTTACTTTTATTTATTGCTCATAGAATATATCTCAGAAAACCAAAAATCGCTATTAGCTAACTTTCATTTCAATATTTTATTAAGATGTTTGTATTGTGATAAAATAAAGATGCAGTAACAATTTTGTATATTTGAGTAGGATAAGGCTTTGATATCCTATTTTTTCGGCACTTTGATCAAAAGATTCCTTCAAGAAAACTGTGAGCTCAAAGAGTTCGCCAAAGTGTAAAAGGTTGAATACTAAGATATGCTCCAGCACATCATAGCTACATAATAAGCTAAATAAATTGAAATAAGTTATAAATCTTGCCAAAATAAAATTATCATATTTTCATAAATCATTTTATTTTAAATTAAAAGTGTTTGAAATGTTCATAAAAAATAAAATTCTAAAACCAGATGAGCCAAAGAAAATATTTGGCTTATTCTTTTCTTTAAAAGAATAAAATTAACTTTACTTATAAAATTTTTTTAGAAAAAAAAATCTTGATTTTTATTACAAAAATACAATACATAAGAGTACTGTAAGAAAATATAACATTCCCACACATAAGAAAAAGAATTATTGAGCAAGAATCGTAACAAGACCAATTGCTTCTAAAAATATTTAACAGAGACGTTTGGATTAATAAAATATACATCATCTGTTTATTTGGTTATTCATTTAAAATCTTCTTTCAAAACATAAATCTTTTTATTTCAGTTTATGAAATGAAGCAATAGAAATTCTCTTCTTCATCTGAATCACAATTCTAAAAAACTGGAGTTGTAATGGAATTAATATGAGAAATAAAAATACTTACAAGTATTGAGTACTTGAGAAATAAAAATACCTGCAAAAAAATGAATTCTTGACTTTAAAAACAGAGCATTAAAAACTCCTTTGAACTATTTCATTGAACTATTTTTGAACCATACTAGTTTTGCTTTCGTCCTTTAATCGCCAGAGCGTTGTCTTGTTACATTACCTACAAAGTTATCGTCGGTCCACGATCACGAGCTCAAGACTGGTGTTACTTCTGTAGTTTCGAGCTCTGGTTCCTCCGTACTGCAGAGGGGGAAGGGGGCGATGTACGTGCATTGGAGTAAAAATTAGGAGAGTGCCATCTCAGGAGTCCTCCTCATTACTTAACCATGGTTCAAAACTACGAAGTTCAATGCCTATGCCCGTATTGCTTCTGAATGGGATGTTAATAAGCAATGAGTCAATCATTTATTTGATGTATAAAATCACAGATTCCTCCCGAAAGAAAAAGTGGATATAGTATTAATATTTCTGTTTAAATACTAATACATGTTGTTCAAGTTATAAATATAACGACTAGGACAAGTTATTTTTGATGTATGTGCTAATACCAGTAAAGGTAATTAAAATAAGTAGGATTCAAAATATTCCGTAATTTAAATGGCTGATCGAGTGAATTTCATCAAAACGAATATCAATATAGTAGCATCTCTTAGGTGCAATTTGATTTTGTGTCACACATGTTTTATCAGGAATAAACTTCTAAATCAATTTAAACAAAAGGTGTAATTAATGTGAGAATAACAATTGTTTGGGCGCTTACTATATACACCAGGTACATTTTACTGCATTTGGTTCGCCTGTCAACGAATTATGCACGCTCGTAAATCATTAAAAAAAAATTCATTCATTCGATTTCAGCATCAAGTCAACAATGAAAGCGCTGTTCAAGCTCGATCTAAACACGTAATATTTCACTTTTTCCAAAATAAAAGCACCGAAGCGGGAAAGATACCTTGGCAGCTGTTGGTTGCATGCGATGCAATAGTCACGAATCACTCTTATCTCACGAAAGATAAATGAAATTCGCACGAAGGAAGAAGCTACTCCAATACATTGTTCGTCGCCTTCAATGAAACAAACTCATCTACTCATTCACAATAAGACAATAAAAGATCATTTCATTACGTTTGACAATGCAGATATCATTTTATGTTCTTGTTTTTTTTTTTTTTTTTTTTTGTTCTTTTAGGGTTATTTATTTTGTGACGTTGGGCTATTGGCAGTTTTCTCTTCACTAACCCTCAGGGACTTTTTGATAATTTGAATTTCATAAAATTACAATTCCTTGTCAACGAAAATGAAACGTGATATATGAACATAATAGAATTTAAAGGCAAGAAAATGAAAATAGAGGATAATGACAACCTGATAGATATTTATAAGCTATATTAAATCAGCTTAAGTAATCGTTTGAATTGAAATTTACTAGAAGCGACTCCTAGTTAGAGAAATAAGAATTAAACCTGTGATAAACAAGTGTGTGAATCGGAACGAGTGATTGGTTAAGCTAAGACTTTGTCATTAGAATATAAATTAGGATTAATTGAGTTAAGAAGGATTTGAGAGAGAAAACGATCTTGCGTTTTCTATGTTGGTAGATAATAAACTGTATTGTATTCATCTGACGTCTCTTTTAACTTATTGACTATTTCATCAGACTTTTAAGATATCTACGGAATAAAATAATGGTCGAAAGCCGTCACAACCCACACACAAAGCCTCATTTATTAAAGAAGTATCCCCTCCCATCCCCAAGCATATACAGGATTGAAGCTCCCCCATTGGATTATTATAACGGTTCACGATTTATCTAAAAAAAGTGTGAGCATACAGAGAAGAATGTCTCCTTTATCAATGTTTTAATCATTAATAAGCTAATGTTACTCTGTGTAGATCCTAACAATTCATCGACTGGTTGATTGATTTTCGGATCGGATGTCCTTTTTCGTTGCAAGAGATCTTAGACATTCTCAATTTAGGTATTTGAACTATTCCTCATTATCTTCAAGGAAAGCGTGATATTACTACTCTTTACGAAAGAATGTTGGCAACATTTGAGAATCCATATTCCTCTAAGAGGGTGTAGGTTACGACAGATTGTAAAAGCCTTAAGATCTATTAGAACATTACAGTATAAATATCTGTGACTAATGAATAATATGAAGCACAATTAATGCCAAAATCGTTACCCAATTTTAAACAAAACAAAATAGATGATAGAAAATTGTAGTTTCTCTGTTTGTATTCTCGAGACGATTGTAGAGAATAATAAAGCCATGACATCCCTTATAGGTTTAGAAGAAATTTAATATATATTTTTAGAAAGGGCAATAAAAAGGATTCTTGGTTGTTTGGGAAGCTTCGTCCACCAGAATCTCAAATGTTACCATAAGAAAGTTTTTAATAAAATGTTTAATATATTTGGTATCGAACTTGCTCTTATAATGAGACACGATTATGACGTCTCTAATTCTCAGTGCAATACAGTTAATTTAAATCAGTTTTCGAAGAACTTTCAGACACCATAAAACAAATGAGAAACATTAATAGAAATATTCTAATTTGTTTGCTCTCATTACAGTCTGTTAATAACCTATTAACGTCACACTTAGAAGCAACTTAAAGGCTATTGACGATGAATCTCTATCAAGTGATGAGGACAAAACCTGGCACTCTCTTCTCCAAACTTCTATACCACGCCAAGGGAGGACTTGGAACCTCGACAGAATTAACAAGCATCATCCCCGTTACATCATGAGTCTTTAGTGGCATTAGGACACGAGCCCACGACCATGAGCACTCGGTCATCATAGTCTAAGCCCAGACATTTTAACCTTGTATTGTTCCAAGAGAATTTCCTTCGGTTAGTAGGATTTGCCCTCTCCTCGATCCCTTCCTTCCCGTATGTATACTCATTTTCTTTTGAGTTTAAAGATCTAGTTGTATATAAAACAATTAAACAACAAAAACACGATATAATAACATAATTCAACTCAAATAAAATTTGGTTTTTAGAGGTACTTCATTTTGAACATTCCAAGTTATTTGTCTCAGAAACATTAACATGCAGCATTCACGTAAGCAGGAAAAGAGGGAGTTAATGCAGAGCATAATTCTCTGTCCCATTTCCCCTTCCACTATACTTTATGAATTTTCGATTTGATGCTGTTCGAGTTGAAATCTCTCCCAATAGGTGAAACGTGACTTACGCAGATTAGATTAAAATTTTTGAAACATAATGAACAAGATCGAAAAATTACATTCATAAACAGCGAAGAATGTAATACAATGGTAAAGATAATAAAACGAAGTAATCAATGTGAAAAAACTGCAACAGACTTATGTTGAGTCAGGTGGAGGATCTACAAAGTATCAAGGATTTGAACCCTCTTCCATCTAATCTTCTAACGATTCGAATCCGATTGGTTCGGTAGGATAAGTTATTACATTAAGCGGTCGATCCAACTGGTCTAGGGATCCTTTCCACGGATATAGTAGGGTTATGATGTTCGGCTATTCGCGATTTTCTGTTCCCTAACCTCGGATACTTCTATTGAGCTTATTTGCATTAAATTACAATTTCTTTCCAACGAAAATGAAAGACAATTGTGTAAATTAGATGTACGTCAAAATAAAGTGAAGTGATTTAGATTTTAAGACATATAAATAAGGGTGAAAGGAGAAGAGCGGGAGAGGCCAAGAATTAGTAGTTATATTGTCTGAGTATTGTAAGACCTCAAGGAGGGGATGAATTTGCATTAACAATATTTATCTACGTGGTTATTATCAAAGATAGTTCAGGCATCAATAGCAAAGAACTTTGTAAGAGATTTATTTAAATTAGAACTATGAGTTAGGGCGGAACTCTGGTGAGAGCGTTCTAGGTTATTCGGTATTGATAATAAATAATTTCGCTTGTTTAGTCTCGAGTTTTCTTAAACTATTTTTTGTCACTTAAGCTTAATATATTAAATTGAATTATGGCGCAAGAGCCAATCAATAACGGACAAACGCCACTGAGTAGGTACTGGTTACTGATTGATTATTCAGATTTGAACAAAATAACATTGTTTTCATCGCTACACGACTTTATATTCATTGGATTATCGATTAAAGACTATTTAAATAATAAATAATGATAGAAGTAATATCAGGGCTTTAAAAATGGGTATCGAATCTTCTCCGAATGTTATTTTATAGTTTCTTAAAAGTATTGTTCTTAAAAACAAGAACTCCCCACCCCTAAGGAAAATTTCAGCGCAAGCCACAGCATGCGAAATTCGTGAACACAGGTACAATTTCCACAACTATAATTTACAGGATATTATTGAAAGAAAGAAAAATACAGTCGGAAATAAAGATGAAAAATATCACTTTCCTGGTTGTAACAAATGGACCTGAAATTACTTCTTAAAAAGTCTTGGGTATTGTTAAGTCTATGGTTAAATCAAATCAATTTTAAGCTAATCGAAGAGAAATATCAATATTTTTATCAAATTGCGCATCGATAAATATTCAGTGGCACTGATGCGGAATATAACTCAAATAACGACATTCAAAAAGATACTTGCAAATTATCTTCTAAAGCGTTTCTGGAAGAAAGAAAAAAATATAAGCATTTAAAGCATTGAGAAAGAATCATAACATGAAGCCACAAGATATTAATAAAAAGATCATTTAAAACGACTTTTTATTGTCTTTATTAACATTTAATAATAAAAGGAAACCTCAGCAGAATTGAAAGGTTAAATATGTGACGTTGGGCTACATCGCGATTTTTTTCCTTTCCACTATCCCTGAGGGTTCTTCTACATGAATTGCTTAAAATGACTAAGTACTCCATAAAATGGCACGTGATTAATGCAGATGAGATCGAAGTGAGGAAGCAACATGAACTGATAAGATTAATAACCAGCGATGAAATAAACAGTATGGAATTAGAGAACTGAAAGTTAGTTAGTTGGTGAACCAACTAGTGAAACTGAGGCGTCCGAATTAGCCGTTCGTTATCAAAAAACCAGTCAGAGAGAGAACTTAGATGAAATAGGAAGAAGGTTCAAGGGTCGAACCCGCAATTCCAGTACGTTTACTCATTCAAACATGAGTGAGCTTATAAGAAGCGAATTAAATTTGTATTCTAAACCCCATAATCCAAGCGCATTTAGATAAAGATTACCGCAGACGGAGTTAAAAGAAATAAGACTTTGAAAATTCATAGCTTGAGTAAAAAGAATTCGATTATCAGCTATTTTCCTCTTCATTTGAGTATGTAATTTTGTAGCTACTTAGTTAAACTTGTAATGGATAATGAATCAAATAATAACCAGTGAGAGTAACAAATTCGCTAAGAAACAAATTATAAATACGTGCATACATTGATTCCATGCAAGACAAAGGAACAATGAAAACAGCCAAAATTTGAAATACTCTTCAAAAATTCAGTATGGTTTCTCGAATTACATAACTGGAGCGAAATAGTAAGAAAAGAAATACGCATTCCTAGTGCAATGAAATAAAAAAAAAAGAGAAAGAACTACAAAAAAGAAAACCATAAAAAAGATACTATTCTCTGTGCCAAAGTATGGAAATACAAAACACGACAAAAGAGAGAAAAAGGGACTAAAAAAGGAAAATAAATAAAAGCCGGACAAGTAAAAATTCACTTCGCGAATTTTCACATCACATCCGAAACACAGAAACAGAAAAACGGGAAGGTATGCGATAAAATAAAAATTAGTCCAACCCCATACCAACCAAAAAATGAAACGCAACAAATAAATAAACAGAAAGAAATAATAAATAAAAAAAAATGTTGAGCACATCGTAGCGAAAAACTCCTGATTACTTTAGTTGGTCATATAAAGCCCCCAAAAATATATAGATAACATACCAACGCGTCTAAAAACACCACAAAAACCCACGACATTCATCTGGAATAAATAAAATATTCGCATATCCCGGGGTCGGCCACCATACACATACAAAAAGAAAGCAACGGTTGGAGCAGAAGTATGCAGTAGTTTTATGAAATTGAACATACGTGGCTTCTCCGCCATTGATATGAATAAGTAAGCACGTAACATGGGAAGGCAGAGCGGAATGCTGTTATTTATTCATATTCATACAACAGACCGATTTGTCGTGTTTTCTTCTTTCTCGGCCCCCCCCCCCCGGTTCTTTTTATCCATTCTATTCTATTGCAGTTTCAGAGGGAGGAGAAATAGTTTGGAAGAGATACACTTTTCCCAGAGAGAGTGAAATGGAAAACTATTGTCGAATAAAATTAAAAACTTGAATAATTTTTACTAGTAAAGTCGGGTTTTTCCCCCCATCAAAACTTTATTATTCAAAAGAAAAGAAAATTTTTGAAATCTCTTTTTAACATTATATTTCGTTTTTAAATAAACTTATATCACACGACTTGGTTTCTCACTTTTAGTAGTGAAAAAGATACTTTATAAAATATAATGTAAGCTGCATTATATATATATATATATATAAAGTTTTTGCCTTTCATTTGTATATTGTGCATGTTAAAGCTAAAAGTTGTGAAAAATAACAATTTGAAGACCGTAGTATGTTTTCAACCAAATATCAATGCATTGAAAATAGAATAATAATAATGAACTTAACGAAATTTATGTTATAAAAATATAAACAGTCATGAGTAAAATACATTTATTGGGTAAAGGTCCCAAAAATTTGACCAGGAAAAAAAAATCAGGACTCAACAGGGATATCACAGTAATTCATGTAGCTATTTGTAACTGATAAAATGAGATTAACATCTGGATCTAGACTCCCGCTTCAGTAAGAATCATTGTGTATCAACCAGGTTAACACCATAATAACTAAGGGAAAAAATATATATTCACATTTCTATTATTACTTGGGCATTTGTAATGAGCTATTAAGCTTCATTGGTATACAAACAAAGTACAAACCAACGAATTAGTACTGAAACCCAATATAATAATCAAACGATGAAATTGTTTGTTGACAGTTCTTCAAAATAAAGTATTAATTTTTTTTTAAAAAAAAAAAAAGGTAAAAAAGGCGCATCAGAGTTAAAAATTGAAAGGGCAGACCTTAAGAGCGACTTTTCCTTCACCTAGCGCAATGCGGTCTTTCTACGATGTTATTTGAATTCAAAATATCTCCAATGTGTGAAACGTGACTTATATAAATTAAACTAGATTTAGCGAAATGTAATAAATAGATTTGAGAAAGTGCATATGTAAGCTGCGCAGAATTTAACATAGTAAGTGGATACTATCAAGTGAAAAGTAGGTTTTAGATTTGTGTTGAGTAAAGAGCATATGGAGTAATTTAGATTTAACTACATAGGGTTAGTGACTCGAATCTTCAACTCAAGTTTATCTAAGATCTCGAACCTGAGTGGGTTAGTATGATAAAGATTAATTTTTTATTTTAAAAATAATAAATTAAGAATATCTTGAGATTATCTTACTACAGATTAAATGGTGTTTATCCGTTGATCTAAGTAAAAGAACTTGTTTATTATTACTGCATGAATTTTTGTTCATAAGATCATTATTTAATGACTGTATAAAGCTGATGCATAATGAAAGGTAAAGGAGATAATACAGAGGTGTTGTAGATCTACATTTTTCCCGTTGAAATAGAAATAAATCAAAATCCAATTAAATTTAAATTTTACTACTAATTAAACGAAAATACAAAAGATTTTAACCTAAATATAAATTATGCGCAGTAAATAGTTATACACTTTCGCAGATAAAAATTTCTATAGCACGTTTTATTCCTCGAATCCTTCAGTACCCTTCGTAACAAGTGACAAGAATGAAAGATTATGGACAATTTTCTTCTACAGAAAAATAGTAACTAATTCCTCAACTCAACTGACCCTGAAAAGGCAAATCTTCCAAACCTGCACACCGAATCATCCTTTTGTGTCACGGTTGCGTCTGCTGGTCTGTCTGTCCATCAACTTATTCTCCCTTTTGAGCAGGGTGAGATGTTCTTACCCCTCATGATTAATGAGTGGGTGTCGAGACAACGAATTCCTCCCCTAAGCCTCAAGGATCCCTTTTGTGGTGGTGATGTCACGTTACGCCATTTTCGCACTTTGTAAAAGAACAGAGAAGGGGTCAGTCTGAGAAACTTCTTTCCTTTCCTTCTTTCCCAGAACAAAAGAAAGTTTTCACAGCTGCAGAAAGGGACGCCATGGAATGAAAAGAAATGTCAGTCAAGTTCTGATGCAACTGCTCGAGCAATGAATCACAGAACTTTCAAACAACAAGACCTTCCACAAAAAGTCTCCTTACTTTTATATGGCCGCGTTAGTCCAATAGGTCGCGAACTTTAATGGCTGGTGAAATTTTGAGTCCCGATTCTGACACAAACCGTCCAGCAAAGTGTTAATAATATATGAAAGGACATCTGCGCATGAAATTTAGTTTGGATTTTGAAGTCATCCCGCAGCGCAGTTTAAAATTCTGACAGTGAAATATAACTACAAAAGTAATCTATAATTGTGGCCCAAAATTATGAAGGTCTGCCGCAAAAGCCTTATTATAGCTTAAGAACAGTTTCCCAAATGATACGTCTTAAACGATTATTGATCACGAAAAAAGATTGCCGGGTAGCCATGTCTTTACTACATAATATCTAGCTCGGAAAAACAATACGAAATATATTAGTGATTTCTTTTTTTTTTTTTTTTTTTTTTCTTTATTTAAAATTTTTTTATGTAAAAAAAATTTCATTTTTTTAAAAAAAAAAAAGGTTTTTACTATTTCTAAAAAAAAAAAAAAAGACTTAGAGTTAAATCGTGCGGATGATGGTTATTACAAAGTTTTCATAAAAATAACCGAATTGCAGAATGAGTTTGAGATCGAAGCTAGGTAATATTTCAGCTGCTGTCAAGGGAGATTTGCTAAGTCTAGAGATTAATCTTATGTTATTTTCCTCTCAATCTACAGTGACTAAAAATGTATGAGTAATCATATTTACATTTAACGTTGAATCTAGAATAAAACCAATGGATTTAGCCATTGAATCTATAATTGAACTGTCGTATCGTCATGAGAACCCAGTTTTAGCCGAAAAATCTGAAAAAAAATTTGTGCCTTTTGTCACAATCTACAAGCAGTGTGAAAAAAAGATTTTCAATACTAGTTCTGTAAAAAAAAAATTTAAAAAAAGTAGATAGAAATAAATTGGAAATCGAGCTTGATCTGAGCATAAGTTATCATCTTTACCTGCAAATGAGAATTTTTTTTTAGTTAGCAAAAAGCAGTACAACACTTCTCATTAATAATTTGACCTCATAAAAAATTGTTTTTGCAATAATTTCTCAGTTAAGCAATTATTTAAGTTCACGAGAAATATACTGACATCTCAAGAAAGTTTTATTTTAGGATGCCAAACCCATTTCCAGCCATGAGCCAATCACTAACCAATAAAAGTCACGTTGCCCAGTTATATCTCCATTTTGAAACAATTATTATTGTTGTTTTTTTCGTGTCTTAGAGTTCACCTTGATAGCAGCAAGATACTCTAATTCAAACTGTTCTTAGAACTTTGATGTTCGTCAGTGAAAATAACAACAAAAAAAAACAATCAATTTTAATAAAATTGATATATTTGCTTGAAGATTTAACTTTCCTCCTGTGGTTTTTTTTTTTTTTTTTGTTCTCTGAAAGTGAAATATTTAATTATAGGCTCAACACGCAAATAATAAAAGACTAATGGAGCCTAGATATTATTTTATTATCGATTGCTAAATTATTCACTGCTATTAGAGTGGGATTTGATGCGTCGATTCAATACGACTAGTTGCAGCTCAGTTGAGAATGTTTTTGCTCCTTATCAATAATTTTGAATAATTAAAAAAATTAAGCAGTCAAATTTACTTTATGCTGTTATGTTGGTTGGCCCGCAAAAACATTCATTATTCGAGTTACAAGCTAGACTTGCTTGCTCTCGAATCAATACAACTCAAGTCTAAATTAAATAGTTTTAATTAATCATTAAATAATTCTAAATTATACCATAACCGAGGCATCAAAAATATATTAAACAACAGCGTGAGAATCATTCTATTCACATTTGAGGCATTTCTAATTCAAATAATTTTCAGACTCAAATATACAACAAATTAAGTAGATTTCCGTGAATTACGATTGCATCTATATTCTACAAATCACCGCATGGCATTGATTAATAAGACTGTAGTTTAACTTTATGAATTTTACTTTTGTAGCATGTTCCCTTTCTTTGACAGATTTTTTAAAAATGTATATATTGCTTCTTCTTCTCTTCTAAAATATAAAAAAAAAAAAAAAAAAAAAAAAAACTTATTTTGATTTTCAAGCGTTGCGACAAGGATGGCAATCAACTCCAAACTATTTTAATGAAATTAAAAATGAACGATCCTCAAGAACACCAACATCACCCTACCTTTTACCTTTGAACTTGGACTCGTATTAGTTTGCAGGTGATAAACCCCAAAATAATTACTTTTTTATTAAAAGAGAGATAGATTTAATGACGAAATTCACAAATTTCAGCGATAGAAATCACATATTAAACTACAACTACAACGAATTGCTCTAAATGTTCAAAAATTAATTCATTAAACAGTTTGCATAAACTTTTCCCTCAAACAAATGAACAAACTAAAAGTAATATTATTTAATGAAATGTATTTTGTTAAAAAGATAAATGACGAAAGTACTTCAAAATTAAATTTTGTATCACACATACATGTATGCTGTCGAACTTCTATAATTTTAATTTTATTTAGAATGATAATAAATTTTTCATGCGATTCTTCTTAAATTATTACGGTAAAAATAGCTCATGAGACATTCCCGAAGACGTGAATTTTTATTTAAAAGGAGTTTCTAAGAATAAAGGCAGTGTGGGACGTAGGAATTCCATTTTCCCACACATAGAGAATGAGTGATATTTTGAAGATCATTCTCATGTTGAAGATTCTATTTTCTTATCGCTTCATAGGTTGGAGCATTTACAATGACTCAAAGGCTGTATTCAAAGAAGCAAGTAAAAATACGTGGTTTTTAAAGCATTTTAATATGTTAAGGTACATAATAAAAATATTTGATTTAATTGAAAAATATAAATATACATATTGTAATACGCCATAATTGATAAATATTATGTAATAAGGCTTGTGTATAAATTTTTTGAGCCTAGAGTTTACTTTTTTTAAGAAAATTTAATTCTTCTCTTCACGAAAACATATGTAATTTGAATTTTTACTATGATTCAAGTTTTCAAAATCAAAAATACAAAACATTAAAATTAGATTTTGACTATATTTAGTTTAAAACATACAAAGTTAAAATGAAAGAAAAAATCATTAAATTGTTGAAAGTATAATATTACATGATATTCAAGAATTTATATTAAATATGCAAATAATTTAAAATTAAAATATAAAACTGGAAATTTTAAAAGATAACAAAATGGTTTAATAAATCAAAATCTAACCAAGACTTTCAAAGCATATCAAGAGGAAGGGGGGGAATGTAAACAAAGGAAACAAATTCATTTATACCAAAATAAATTAACATTTTCATTAAAAGTAAACTAAACTTATTTATACACATCATTAAATAATTTTAAAATAAATAAAAGAGTTAAAATCTTTTACCTCCTAAGAAAACATAAGTGAGCTATTTTATTCATAAGTGAGCTTAAGCTATTGTTCCAATATGTAATAGTATGCTTATTACTAGGAAAACTCTCACTACCCAGTACATTTGATTGATTGATTAATTTTACAAAAGAAAAATTGTTTACTTATAATGACTTATTCTACTACTTTTAAAAAGCTTTATACCAATAGAATAATTAAAAATATTTTTCACAATAATAAATAAACATGAAATTTAAAAATTCGTAAAAAAAAAAAGGCAAAAATCGCCCTCCAGAAGCAAATCTTGCAATTAAAATTATTTTTAAAAAAGATAAGCAAAAAACAAAGATTTAATTGCAAAAATATATAAAATATTTAAGCTACTCCCACAATTATAAAATAAATAATGAAATACGTATAATACAAAAATATTTTTATGCTATATATATATATATATATATATATATATATATATATATATATATATATATATATATGAAACAAAATTTAAATGTTCATTAAAAAATTAATTGGATAATTTGCATTTATGCACATTTGTGAAAAATTTCTGTTAACAATTATTATTCAGTTCAGAGCAACTTTTACGATATAGTTATAAATTACAACTTACAATATTAATGAAATATATTTATAAAAATAGAAATATGTAAACAGCTATTCCAGAAAGGTACATTATTAATACGAAATTTAAAGCTATCCCTCTTGTCATAAGTAATACTAATAGTTTTATTTATAATTTTCAATTGTATGACTAAATATTTTGTTATTTTTATTATTACTACTTCTATTATTGTTTTGTTATTTACTACTTATATTATTTTAAGTTATATATAAATGTGTTGGAAAAAAATTAGTTTTGTTTTCACAAGGTTTCTAAAAATTCAATACAAATAGATCATCTATGTAAAAATAAATAATAAATTATCCCCATCAATATAAATATATTTATAATAATGTAAGTAAATATTCTCCAAACTATTAATCGAAGGTTCTCATTAAAGAATACCCTTAATTTGTTTAAAATGTTTATCCTTTGTTTTAAAATTTGTTAATTTATTTTTCTATTATATAAATACGGCTTTATACGATATTATTTAAAGAATTAAATTTATTGTAAGAAATAAAATCATTAAAATTATAATTATTATAAATAATTAATAAAATCTTTATCAGAACATCTATATCTTACAAATAAATCTGTCATTTAAAATCTTAATAATACCTAAACTATTTTTATTGATAGTAGTTTCATTAAATTTATTATTAGTATCATGCAGAATTCTTCGAAATGATTCACCCACTTTTGTAAAATATTACATTTATTAATGTGTGCTCTAAATTTAATGGGGCCTTTATGAAATTTCAGAGAAATAAATATATTAGGTTATTTAATTTTATAAATTTATAGACCTATTTTTTTTATTAAGAGTTGTCATTCGATATATAAATTCTTATTCACTAAAGTTTTTAATACGAACTGTTCACTTCTAGATGTTTATTAATAATTGAATTATAGTAATATATGGAAATAATTATATAGGTACTTGGAATATATACATGCACACACATACATTTATAAATAGAGAGAGAAAGAGAGGGTGATTAAAAGATATTGATTGATTAATTCACTGTTTGAAGAAACAGGAAGGGGGGTAGACAGAATTAATATTTAAAAAGTGTGTATTTATCAGTTAACTTTATTACCTTCTCAATCGAAATAAAACCTTAATTTCTTGCAAACATTAAAAAAAAACAGTCTGGCTTGACTTTTAAAGAATAACTTTCTTGTAAAACTGGTCAATCAGATAACGTTAAAAATTTATAAGATTATATTTAATCTGACATATATCAAACTTTTTTTTTATTATCAACATAGGGATGATCTCTAGTTTAATTTGCTTTACTATTCATATTTCATTTCAAATTTTAACTGTGTGATTTTCTTTGAGGAATCGCCTCGACTATAGCTTCTACAATAGTCATACAATTCCTCAATTCGTAATGAGAGGTTCAAGGGAAAGGGAAAAAATTCGAATCAATAAGGACTGAAGAACAAAATATTGAATGTCAAAAAGGGAAACAACAGTGAAAAATATCATTACATATGTACGCCTTTATTTTTATACCAAGTATTATTTGGCAGTAGACAAACATCTAAATTTGAAACTGACACCAGAGAAATGCAAACGAAATAAATAAATAATGCAATCAGGAAGAAACTAACATAGAATTTACGAGGAGGAAGAGTTTTACGTTACGCATTTGCCTGGCAAAGCCGAGAAAGGTTCAAAAAAAAGTTGCCGAAAATAACAGATGTTCACTCCTTCTCTAGTTGTCACATTTGCAATAGAAACGAATAAAGAATAAAAAGAAGGAAAAAAATACAAAGCATCTTTTTATGCTACTTCTGTTTCTCCAGAGCCCAAACGATTGCACCAGCCGTGCTCATAAAACACCTTCGATCCAAAAGAAGGAAAAGGAAAGGAGAAAAAAGAGGAATTCACCCTCCCCTCCATTTTCTTCCACCCTCCTGTTTTCTCTTCTCTTTTTTGGTATTGGGCAAGGAGGCGCCAAAAAAGAAGAAAAAGCAGGGGCTTTGAAGAAGGAAGAAGTAAAAAAAAGAAAGAAAAAAATTGCGCGAACACAGCTTTGGCTAGCTGGAGAAAAAGGATTTTGTGTGTTTTCTGCTCGGCGCGGGGGCTTTCTAAGCCGGGCAATCCTTCTTCGCCGCCATTAGCCGACACGGCGAAATAAATGATCCCTGGCATCGTTAACCCTGGAAAAGTCTTTCGCCTTTTGGCTAGGGCCTATGGATTAGGATTACATTAGTGTAAGAACATAGCACGTTCTTTTCTAGAACTCATTTAGATCCGGCACCTTACCCGGGAGAATTTCAGGGGAGCGAAAAGGAAAATTTTCTTCTTCTCGGTCCCAGGCAGGGCCCGTTAATGAAGCGTGTCGGCACAGGAACAACCCCTCCCTCCACCACCTCTATCCCTTTTTCCCGAAACAAGTTTTACCTTTTCCCGAATCCGATGTGCCCGGAGGAGTTTTCCCTTTTTCTTCCTTATTACTACACAGAGTTAGTTTCCCGGCAATCTATATTAATACAGGAACGGCGCAACAGTTTTCGAAAAGTTTTTGAAAACGCCCACAACCACCCCCTCCCTCTTAACTAGTGCTGATGAGAACGAATTGAGTGTCGTTTGGACAGTCTGGAGAGATCAAGCGATGCAACAGTGCACTCCCCATTTAAGTTAAAATTTTAAAAGTTCGAGAAGATTCTTGTAGCTAATAGTCATCTAATGGGTTCTAAAGACAGTTTACTAAGTATAATATCTGTGTCTTTTAAGTACTTCTCTAATTCTTAAAAATTGTACGTCTCCAGCTGGCAATATAATGGGGAACTCTAGCTTTTATTGTGGTTTATAATTTAATGTACATTCCCGTTATAAATGTTCTAAATCACAATCTTAACAGCATTGACTGTACAAAATTATAAAATCTTGAGAGTTTTTCTCGTTATCAGGATCCGTATGCACTTTATTACAGCGCCCCTATCTCATCACACACATCACTCTCCACAACTGCATAATATTCCACGAAAACTTGAAAATGATTTTAAAAGGTCTAACGGTATTTACAAAAATTAATCATAGAGTTTTGTAATTACTCATAATTAGCTTCTAATATGATAAACATAAAATGCATGATATTTTTTAAACAATATTAGTTTAAATTTTAGTTTTAAGCGATATGATAAACACTTACAAAAAAAAATTAAAGACAAACGAACGCGAAAGTGAAACAGTTTCGTTGAAAACAATTCTCAAACGAAATGGAGAAAGAAAATATTTTTATAAAAAAAACTATGTATGAATTTCTCTCAGCATTTTAATTTCATAGAAACCTTTAATAATTTAATGAACAGAAAAGTAACAATATGAGATAACTAAGTTATTTTATTCAAATCTAAGAATATTCTGTTTCCAACCTACTACATCTATGGATACAACCTACACCCATCAGAATCTCAACGGTTTAATATAATAACTTATTATTTATCTGATCCAAACAATCGGGTACGTCACCTTATTGGATTTAGAGATGAAGATCTGATTCACTGACCCCAGGCAGCTCTTTCCTAGCTGTGTTCTGATCATTCCTCACACTTATCAATACATTCATTTAAATTCTTCACTGTTAATTCATTTAAATTCTTCACTGTTAATTCATTTAAATTCTTCACTGCTTAAAAATATACTTTATAAAATCTATTCATTACATTTCACGAATTCCAATATAATCTACATAAGTCCTGTTTCATCCATTGGGAATGATGTTCAATTCAATTAAATTCATTTACAGCCTCCAGTGTGTCAATTGAAGGGAAAACGCATTATGATCTCACCACGGAAGAGTTGTCAGATCCATTTTAAGCTGTCTTCACCAAATGTCAAAGAACCAGCACTGAACTCAGAAATTTTTTCCAAATAAATTCATGTCATTTCCTTTGTTTACAAAACAGTTTTTAAAATTTAATAAATCTCCCCCCCCCCAAAAAAAAAAAAGTTTTCAGCTTTAACATATGAACTCATTAAGCAATATAGAATAGGAGACGAGATATGGAATACTTTTATGAACGGAAAAATGTATTCAATAAAATATGTTGCTCCATCTTAGATAGCAAAGTCAGAATGAGATATTTTTATAGGGACATTTTTCTGCGAGAAAGAAAAAAAAAGATTTTATTTTTTTATCACCATACAAGAGTAGCCTTCAGCAGTTTCCGTTACTCAAACAACGATTCATAAATGGAATCAGGGAGAATGGAGGGTGAAACCTGTTATGTCTAAATCTCATTCAGTAATATTGTTCGTCCACAATAGCTGTTTGTTCACCAATTCCAGTTCAAAGTTAATGAAAAATATCTATGCTCCTCTAACAAATAATGATTATTACCGTGAATTAGATCACTTTCTCAAATAAATTTAGGATATTTTTAGGAAAAACTGTTCTAAGTTAAATATTGTAGCACCCGGCTGTTTCTTGGATTAACCTCAAAATGTCAAAAAGTCGGGAACATTCTCATCCCCACAATGTTTCCTGAGGGTTTTCAAATAATTAAATTTTCATGGATAAATTGGAACTTGTGCCAGAATGTATCTAATTTCTTAACCAAATTGGATAAACTAATATCAAAACATGCTCGAGGAAATGACAAGGAAATTCTCACCCCGCAATCTTTCCAGGAAAGAATGTTCCAGAAGCATTTTTCTCATGGCTGGAACACTTGATGAAATAACTCTAGCTCTGAAAATCACGCTAATTAATACCCACTAACAGAATTAAATTTTAAAAGAAAAACAGATACATAATTCATCTCTTGATCAACCATGGACTTTCTCATCATACATTAATCGATATAAAATTAAAAGCACTTCCTATTGTTCTTGCATGTCGAAAAGGATATATGATGTTAACCGGTGATCGTAACTGGTAGTGTTCGAGCCCATGATAATTTCATTCAATTTATTCAACAGAATCTTCCAACTGAAAGTCATCTGAGGGACCCGAAAAAACGTTCAAACCCAAGTTGGTAATCGAAAGTCTCAAAAACTGATATTTTATTTTTATAAAAGACACACCAAGAATCAAATTGCATTTCCTATTTACACAAACTATATTACAAATGATCTTTGTAGAACACCCATACTTGACGGGAAAAATAATCAACTTAACAGAAGTGAGGAAAATATAAACAGATTACCACTGAATAGATTCACGAACTTATGACTGAATATAAATCCAAACGCGATGTATATCAAATTAAATTTGAGACAGCTTCAATGGGAGATAGTACCAGACTCCCGACTTAAACTCAATTTGCTACTATTCTCGCCATTTCAGTTTGCTTCTATCTTTCTTCTCAATTGATTCTGAGAAAAATCTTATATGTTCAAAATAAAAGAGGCAGTTCCCTTCATTTCATAACTAATTTGCATAAACCGATTTTGGGAAATTAATGTGAGCTCTTTGAAAGAAGTAGAATGGATGAAACAGAAGAAAATCTTGCAAAATGAGACAATACAAATCAGAGCGAGTCGCACAAAATTACTAATATCTTGAAATATCCTTAATACTAAATCAGCAAAAATACTTTGATTGTCTCGATTATAATTTCCAATTTAATTGGTTCCCAAATAAGCGAATCACGAATTCGTAACATATAGTAACCCATGAACACTCAATTCTGCATTTGCCAGCTGGAACAAAAACTTATCAAATAATCTAAATGACTCAACTCTTTTTGCCTCCTCATTCATAAAAATCCCTCAGAAAAATGAGCCTAATCGAAGAATGAGGTTCCCGACTCAATCGCCCGGTAACAAATGAGGTATTTATCTCGACCGAAGGGATTTCGTCAAAAAACAATATCCAATCTCGACGGAACTAAAGTGCTCCTATCCAGGGGAAGGTCATCAAACTTTTTGTTTGGTCAAGGAGGGGGTGCTGGGGGTGTTATTATTATGGAAGTGTGGGCGGAGCAATTTGTCGGCTCTGTTTGTCTGAGGTCAACAAGAGTGGCGTCGGGGCAAACGAGAGTTTAATGCGGAATGGATGGGGGACCCCGCAGAGGAAACAAATGGACCGCGAACCCATATTTCAAACGGAAGGAAGAAGCGATCTTTTTGGGAAAAAAGTGATTGAATTTGTGGAGTAATCATATGTTGATTACACTGGGTATTTCTCTGTTTGTTATTGGAATGTTAATAAAACTATTTTAGAATACTCTATTCATTATAATTTTAAGAAATGAAATAAATATTTCTCCCCATTTAAATAAAAATTCACACCATTATGCCGATAAGTATATTATTTAAAACTCGTTTTCTAACTTATACTGAGTGGTGGCATTTTACTTAACTTGTTCCTTCCCCGTATTTATTAATAATTTAATTCAATCCAGGAGTTAGCATGCAGAAAAACAAATCTCAATACGAAAAAAAGTTGTACTCTATATGAATATCGCCGTCGTCTCTTGACCGAGGTTCAAAATTAAGAGGTCCGTCGCCAACACCCCTAGTGTCGATACTACTGCGACGTTAATAAAATAAAAACCAAACCAGATTACAAATTAATTTAGTATGTAATAATCAGTCACACAGTGAAATAGTTTCATAAGGCATTTGAACTAAAGATATATATTTATTAAAAAAAAAAAAAAAAAATTTTTACAAAATTTATTTTTTATATAAAAATTTTTTTTTTTTTTTTTTTTTTTTTTTTTTTTTTTTTTTTTTTTTTTTTTTTTTGAGGTTTATCGAGCCTGATCTAGCTATGCTACACTGAAAAACATATGTCTGTGATCTAGACATTTTAAAAAAGGAATAAAGTGATAAAAAATATTTGCCAAGTGTCGGGGAAATAAAATATCGCCAAATTAACCAGGGACCATCGCCCGTGTTTATCATAGATACTAAGCCCCTAGGTATGAAAAATAATCACTAAGGTACCTCGGGTTCATGTGCTCGTACTTACTGAAAGAAGATAAGACTCTGGGGTATTTAGTAGAAGTTAAATTAAGAAGTCCCCCTTTTGAAAACTATATTTTGAAGGAAAAAAAAAAGTCCACTTTATGGAGATTAGAAAGGAAACAAATTTTAATTCTATAAATTCTGGTAATCTTCATGTTGTTTCTAAGTGGGATGTTAATAAACTATCAATCAGGCAATCAATCGGTAGATTTCAGTAAAAAGAAATGTTTTTGCAACTATTTGAAGAGCTAGCTTGTATATGTCTAAAAGTTTACAAAAGGAACAGAGTTATAAAAATGTATTTATAATTTTCTTCTACACAAACTTCATCTTTCGTCTAACTACATAGATACATAAAGTTCGAAAATTTGCCTAATATGCATTAAAATTTATTTTATTAATATTTATCATATGGAACTAAATTTACACACACACATATATACATATAATAGATCTAAATTTAGTGGACAAATAAAAATGGCATTGGGATTCATGGCTGTAATGAGAGCATCATTTTCCGGATACGTCTGTTTATTCCTTTTAATGAGAGAGATGCAATTTTACATACAGATGATAAATGCAGTCAGATTTCATGAGTTACAGTGTACACATTTTGAGGAGATAAGCAGCGCGTGTTCGATCATCATGGCAGTAGCGAAAGAGCCAGAAGAGAGAGATTATTTTGCATTGTTGTTTTAATAAATCAACAGCGCAGTGTCCAGAAGAGAGACAACTTTACATTCATTTTGAATAGATCAGCAACATAGTGTCGGCCTTCACGGTCAAAGCAAAGAGAGAATTTTTCCTTACTTTCCTTTTTATACAAGGGATTTTTCCCTTTTACGTAATAGATCACATGCCATAAGGTGAGGGATTCTTAGGAATTTACATGGACTTCAACAACCTAGAAGGGATTATCCCTACAAGTCTTCAACCTTTGCTGAACATTCAGTCAAGAATTGAATGTTCAGCAAATTTTTATGAGTACATGATTGCCAAATTAAAGGATAATTTGGATTAATATCAAGAAATAAGATGAACTCTTTACTTTTAAGTGAGATAATGGGAAAAATTCAGAAACTATTAAGAAAACTATTTTTCAGTGAAACTATTACAAATTTAAGTTAAACAATTACATATGTATAAGAATTTTGGCATGATTTGGAATAATCTACATGTTACAGAACAAGCACACATTTAAAAGAGCAGTTACATTATTTCTATAAGAATGTAGAAGAAAGTATCATAGATCATAAGTTCATTGGAATATGATTGAGCGATCGCCTATCTTTTGAAACACACAATCTCCTATATATATCCTTCGGATTAACTTTTTTTCATATTGAAACTAAATCATTAAAAGATTCAACGATATATAAGAAAAATATTATTTGCAGGAGTTCCCATCGGAATATTCCTTCTAATCTATCCACATTTGCATAATATATGATTTCTACAGTCATTCAGTTTCATCTTCCTCAAAAGTAAAGCTACTACATTAAAATCCTTTTTTTGATTATGTATTATCTATAAATACATAGTTATATGGAAACATCATTAATTGAATTTTTAGCTTCAAAGTTAACTCTACTAATGATCAAAGAATAAATTTTGGTTTTCAATGAACTTAAACTGTATTTTAGAAATGATATAAAAGTCTGTGAGACCTGATATGCAACAATGTTGCAAATTATTCAATTTGTCTATCTTTTCCTGTCTCATTATACATACTCTTTAGTACCCGTTCATTATTCAAGATAGCGAAAAATAAACCCCTCATTTAAACCCTCATACAACACCCATCCCACCATTCCTTCATTTGAATCCCCCTCCCCCTTTCGTTCGAAACGCATCGTCTTTAACCAAAAAGTCAAAAACAAGTCTTATCCTTTTATTTATTTATTTTTTCTCTCTTCACAAATTCTATTTTTTAACACTTTCTTCTAAAGAAAAAAAATCGCGAGTGTGTGTGGAATGTATGGAAGACAGCCAACGAAAAACCACGTTCCATAATCTTGGAGGATCGACGCAAGAAGGGAAAAAAAAGGGTTTCGTCCATCTCACTCCAGGAAGAAAAGCGCGGCCATCCGTCTCCGTACGGGGATAAAACTTAGATAAATGCGCATATTTTAAAGTTTTTTCCTCTTCTTTTTTTTTATTTTCCGCTTAGATTTAGCTGTCAGGCGGGCGATTCTTTTTCCAAAGTCCATGCTTTACATCGCGGCATACATTAAAGCCAAAACATGGGATTTTGAAAGCAAGAGAGGGCGGGCGCGGAATTTTTATTTTATCCCGGGATGTGCCGTTGAATGTCAAATGTAGAACGATAAAACTCCTTTTCTGGAGCATTGCGACAAAAATGAAATAAAGCAAGAACTACAAAATGATGCGCCATTATTGGCACATGCGCGACGCGCTTCGTGTTTGTTGCCTTCTCTTGGCGACCATTTTGCCTTGGCGATAATCCCGATTGAAATGGAGCCCAGATTCTATTTCATTCGAAATGAACTGAAGGGATTTGTAGCTCTCCTCTTTTGTGCGTTTGACATGTATCAATTAAAACATTTGAAATTGGAAATATGGCGGCATTGTTAGTTCTGAAAGTTTTATATAAAAAGGGGAGAGCACAAAGTGTTTTAAAAGAAGCTAAATATCCCATATTAAAACCCTGAATTTGTTCGAAAGAGTGTGAAATTCTTTTTTCTATATCTAAGTTATGAAAAAAATGTTTTAAACTTTCATTCATGCTTCACTTATTCAGAGGTAAATAAAAAGGATTGAAGATAGAATAAATAAATTAACAAAGAGAAGGCTATATGTTATCCTACATTTAATTCTGTTCAGAATGCGTAAGGAAAACTGGGTAATTTTTTGTCAGAAGTGTATAAAAATATGAAAGTACGTCCAAATTAGAATTATTATTAATAGTTATGCAATAAAAATTTTCACTAAGTTTTGAATTTATGTTAAGGAAAATATTATATACATACAAAATGCATATCATGTTAAATTTGATGTAAATTATATTAATTTTTACACTTTAGGGAAAACGGAATTGTTGGGTCATTTCCTTCGCATCCATTAAATCCTTCAAAGAGTATGAGTTGTACTATTTAAATTCCCCCCCCCCTCATCTGAAATAATCTGCTTAGAATACATTACACACATTTAAAAAAAAATTCATAAGATAGCACAAATAAAAGAATGAAGGATTTAGAAAAACAAATATAGCAATAGATTGCACAATTTGATACGAATGTAAAGATGTTTTTAATCCATAAATTTTGAACTGCTTACTTCATTGTAATGGCATATTATATAAGAGCTCCATTTGTACGACGTGGGAGTATCTTATCGTGGGACATCTTATCTCACAAATTGATAAATAATAAGTAGGACATCAACGCAACGTTATTCAGATATGTAAGTCTTCATGAAATTCAAAATATGAATTCACACATTAAAATCTTATTAATAAACTTACAATGCAAATGATATTGTACATCTAGAAATAAAATATTTATTCATTTTCTAAATAACATCGCCACTCTAATAAAAGTCAAATATTCCTAACTACGGAGAAATTATAGTAATAGTACACCCTCTACAGCCCAGCATTTCTCCTTTGCAGCTGTCAGTAATCCGGCTCTTTTACAGACAAACAAATCGAGGAAAGAAAATTATTTATTCCATCTATTTTAATGGATTGGTTTTGATTGACTGATTTAACGTAATTAGAAGCAACACGGGAGCTAATGGCGACGGACCTTGTAAATGTGAGCTGCTTTCAAGTAACAGGGACGACATTTGAATTGGCTCCCCAATTTCCCATACCCCAACATGAGGATATTTACCCTTAACAAATTTAATGTGCATCAGACCCGTTGCATGGTGTGGGTTTTCAGTGGCATCTGGGCTCGAACTCATGCCACAACGGGAACAACGCCGACCGCAAGTTCACGATCATGACCACTACGCTGACGCAGCTGCCTACTTTATGGAATATAATGTAGATTACAAATACAAAACAAAAAAGTTTTTTTTTTCAGTTTTAGGTATCTCGTATGTTTGACAATTTTTGTTGTACAGTATAAAATTATAAGTACTAATATATATCTTTTAATGTTTAATGCTCTATTAATAGTGATTTTCCAATAATTTGGTGGAGCTCTTATCCGAAATCTGCCGGACCACCAAGAAAGTACTATACTTTTAAAACAAGGGAAATGCATTCCTTGCATCGTGGAGAATTTGAAGTAAGAAATAATCAGCACTTAGAGTAATACTTTTACTGTAACCTCAACAAAATTAAGTTTTCAAAAACATACATTATTAATTAAAGAAAGGTCTACTTAAAATGACATGTAGTTTTACTACTTTCAACTTCACTTCAAAAATGAAGGAATTCAAATTTAAAAATGAATGAGTAATAATATTTTCTCACAAAAAGAATATCATCCCAGACCAAAATTGATAAGTATGAATTGTTATTTTCTACAATTACAGTCCATATGAATTGAATTAGTTTTCTTAAACTTTCGAAAGCTCCATCAATGAAACATTTTCAAAAGTTTCACGGCGCATGCTCTATTGTAAAGTTTCGTACAGGAAAAGTCTTGGCGGGGCTGCTCTCCATTATCTAATCCTAGCAACCCTTCAATTTTTGTGCTGACTGGGAGCATGACCGGCAAAGCACCCTCTTGGCCCCTCTTCGCAGCATTGTTTACTCATACTGATGGCAACCACCTAAGTGCCAGGGGGCATTTCGAAATAAACGCAATTTAAACGGTCTCTTTACCTGTCTGGTAGAGTTTTTCCTTCCCACCTCACTACTGTTATTATTATTATTTTTTTTTTAAAAAAAAAAGCAATTCAGTTACAACATTGCATTGCTTAAAAAATATTCATGCAAAGTACTGTGAGGGTTAGTTGGTTTTTCAAAAAGAAATATTAGATTCTTATCTTAAGTACAAAAACAAAAATATCGTTCTATTTGACAATTTATTGTTCACATAAAATACTCATTTTCCTAGCACAGATTTCGAGAAAAAAAAATGTTTCAGCAAGAAGAAAATAAAATATTAACAGCTCCATAAGGAGCAATTTTATGATAACTTTAGTTATTATTAATGTTTTCTTAATTATAAACATTACTAATTTGTTTCTAAATGATAATTATTTATTATCGTTTCATGCCCTTTTCTTATTAGTTTAATTAATTTTAAAAATTAGGAAGGATAACAAAAGAAATTGAAAAAAGCATTACATATATCTCAATATTTATTCTATAACTCTGAAAAAAAAAGCTAAAATAAATGTTCAAGACGAAAAAGTATTATATCAAATCTAATTCACACACGCATATATACACTTTAAATAATTTCCTTTAAAATTAATATTCTTAATAGACACATAACCATAATGAACGCATGCGCATGCTTATTTCTTAAAATTAAAATATAATCCATTAAATCACTGAATCGAGTCACTTAATTATCACTTGACGAGGTTCAATATTACGAGGTCTATCGCCAGTTATGTATTTATATTTAAGGGTATTTTGAAGGTTCATGATAAACATCTCAATAAAAATTATTTTGAGAGAAAATTTTAATCAAGAGATTTAGAACTATAAATATTTCTCCCCAAGAAAAATTAGTGTTAAATTCAGACTTTTTTTTGGCTATGATGAAGTAGTGTCGTGAACAGCTCATCTAGAATTCTATTGCAACGTCAAAACAACTGAACTTTAAGCGTCTGCCACTTCTCTACGAACTAATCAACCATTTTCACAATAAAACAGAGAATTCCAAATTTTCAGACACCCTTAACAATAAGAAAATACCTTCATAAACACCACACCAAATTATACATGCTACTTACGACTACCAAACTACTAATACATATCCACAACAGCATACTAAGCATACCAAATAACAACAGCAATAAAAAAAAACAGAACCTGCATTTCCTCGCTTTAAGTTAATATCCCCTGGCACCACATACAACAACATCATTTAAATTCGAAGCATATCCTTGCAAAAGAAGGGAAGGGAAAAAAAAACTGGTAAGAAGTCAAAGGAAACTTTCCTCCAAAGAAGAAGTAAAAAAAAAAAAAAATTTAAAGAAGACATCGGAAATTTATTCGGAAGTCTTCTGAAGAAGTCTTCTATTTACATCCCTATCCAGAGTGAGGCTTTTTGGCCCATCTCCAAGTTGGTGCTTAACCAAGGACCCGGAAAGAAGCCCCCCTAGAAGTACGTGACCGCCATAAATAACTGGAAAACTTTCTTCCTTGAGTAACGAGAACGAAGATATCTTAAATTAAGTCCAGATTAAAATATATCTGGGAGTTGGGGCAGCCGAAATCTGTGTCCGAAAACTGGCTCCTTTCTTCCAGGGCTGCGTGTTATATGATTATACGTGTAATTCAATTAGCTCCTATCCGTGTTCTGCAGGAAAGATAAGAAAAGCCCGGAGCAGTTCCCAAATTAAATTTCAACGTATTCCGATGGAAAGATTCTATTTTTTCCCTCTCTTTTTAATCTTCTTTGTGTCTTTCCTCGGTGGTCTACACAATAAGATTCATCGCGTTTTATTAAAATTCATTCTGTAATTGTGTTTTCGGTATCTGAATTTCGTTTCGTGTAGAATTTGATAGCGAAAAAATTAGTTGGAATTCAAAGCTACATCTTCACTTAATACTTCTATATATACGCTAAAATATTGAGTTCAAATTTCATATTTATCTATTATTCTTATTTACCCTCTAAATCTCAATGCTGCAAGAAATTTATAGCAAGAAAATTATTTTAGATAATGTAAGTTTATGGTACTAAGAACGTAAAGGTTAATTATTACAACCAAAAAAAATAACCAAGAATCTGGATAAAAAATTTTCTTTTTATTAACAAATCCTTGTTAACATAATGTTGTAAATAATAACTGTGAATGCTTGGTTTCAGGAAGCCTTAGATTGAAGTAAACACCAGAATGGAGAACCTACGAGTACCATCTGCAGAATCTTACAATGACGGCATTCGAAAGGTCGAGAAACACTAAGAAAAATATATAACTCTAGATGGTGACTATGTAGGGAAATTTTGAGAATAATAAACAAAAATTTTCTATCTTGATTATTTTCAGTAATAATTCAAACTTTAGGATACTGAGGATTCCTTGAATCTACGGATTCTAGAAACCAAACAAATCAATTTGAATTGCCGTGGTTGACAACATTACGTACTTAAGAATTAATTAATATGCAGAGCAAATTTGAATCAGATATGTCTGCTATTTTTAGTAATATTTAAACCTTACCGATACCCCCTCATAATCACAATTTTGATTTGATTGGTGAATTTTCAGGCAAGAGCATAAGTTCTTAATTTATTTGACCGCAGCTGTATACAACGTGAATGAAGACAGCGGGAATTTTTTTCAATATATCCAAAAAATATTCCACTTCTTAAAGATTTTCCATAAGTTATTTGAAAACACATTACTGCGCACTTCATACAGTGTAAAAACCGAAGGAAAAAAATAACATTCACATTAGCTTATCACAATTTATCCTTCATGTATTTTTGCAATAATCAGTGCCAACTATACCAGCTAAATTAATTGCCATATTAAATTGTAATTTTTCGTTTATAAATATTAAGCCTCACATACGCTATTACATTGAATGTTAGATCTTTATAATCCATGAAGAAATACAATAAGTAATATTTTTCATGCTTGCAATTAAAAATTATTATCAGTATTATAAAATATTACATGAATTCACTATCTGTTGGGATGGAAAATTATAATAAATAAAATAATAAAAACTATAAGCAATTGTTATAGGATAATATTTTTTATTATAATCCTACATTACAATAACTTCAGTCATTTTCATTTCATAAAGTACCATTCAAAACTATTCAGTTTGGATGAAATTTTATACTCAGCATTTATTTCAGCTTTTCTTTTCCATAAAACTCATTTTATTTCAAAGTAGAAAAAAATACCAGCGTCACATAAAATTTTACTTCCATGAAAAGTTTGTTGGAAGATTATTTTAATGAACCTATAATTCTTGATATTATTGCGCATTGCTCTACAATGAAGCATGATTTTTACATGCTTCAGCTTTTTACTTAGAGATAAAATTATGATAAATACTTCTTTCAAAATCATAATGCATATGTATAATACTTAAATCCATAATTTTCAGCAAAATATTCATTAAATAACTGCACATGCATGGTATATTAGATATTAATAGAAATATTGAAAGCATGTTTTTTTTATTATTATTATTGTTTAAAATTGGCAAGCAATGTAAAATGTTAGATCTTTGCACAAATTTCATTTTTCGTTTAGTTCACTTTTCCTCGCATAAAAAAAAATCATAAATATAATATTTCATTTGCAACATTAGCTTTTAAAAAAGAAACTATAAATTTCAGAAATAAACAAGCTCACACAAAGTAAGTCGTCATTAACATTATTAAAACGACTTATCTTAATTCTGCACTTAATGTAATATTACATAAGCTCCATAAATTGGCTTAAATAGGGACGAAAACTGAAGTTCGGCAAATTAAAAAAAAAAAAAAAAATCAACAATTGGATACGGGTCTAACTTATTAAATAAATTTTACTTTGGGAAACAGATAAAATGAATTTAAGTGAACTTTATAAATACACATTTTAACAATGATATTCGCACCACAAGATATTATAATATTATTATGAAGAAATATATATATATATATATATATATATATATATAACATCTGCATTTACGAAATAATTAATAATTAATTTTAAACCTCAAATTATCTTTTTAGATCGTTGTGTTTATCACAAAAATAGAAAAGGATGACATCATATATGCTCTTTCATAATTTACTATTACATATTTAGAATATTTTAGTTTTTAAAGTTCTTCCCCCAAGATGTTAAATTTTACCAGATGAGATACAATATATGAATTATATTCTGCATTGGAAATAATAATGTGAAACTTTTACCAAATACAGATGATAAAGCTAAGAAAAAATACAAATTTTTGCAATAAAGTAACAAGATCAATAAAGCTAAGAAAAAATGTAAATTTTTGCAAAAATATAGAACAAATTGAAAATTAGATGTACTACATTTAACGAATTGTTTAAAGAGGCGCAAAGAGAGAATTGCCGTTTTTTTATTTATTTTTTTTTTCCCCACTACATTTCTGTGGATGTAATTAGTGGTCCATTTCTCAATGCGTACGTAAAACAAAAGAAAATCAAATGCAGAACTGTTCAACAAGTCCCACTTTCGAACGAAAAAAAGAAGGAAAAAACATCAAGAAAGGAGAAAGGAAAAAAAACTTGAATAGACACATTCTTTCTAAAAGACTTCTCGACTTGATACAAAGTATCACATTTGACCGCAAATTTTGACATACTTCAGCAGAAATAAACATTCCCAATTGCATCAACCCCCACCCCATAATTGTCTTTGGTGTTAAAACCATTGTCGCTATCAATTTAAGAAGAAAAAATGTATGTGAACTGCCTGGCGCAGTCAAAATATGGCTTTGGAAATGAATTTGACAGGAAGAAACGATAAGCAAAGCGATCCCTGTCAAATGAACCCACCCGTGCCCATTCGAGTCGGAGGTGTCAAAAGGTTCAACAAAGCGTTTCGCCTGTCACTCACAGAGCAGTCCTTTTAATCTGGGCACGATGGATGGCGGAAGGGCTTTCAAAACTGGCCAATAAAATGTCAAAGGCGTGGTTTACGAGGTATCAGCGCCTGCATACGGAAGCACGTGCGCAGTGGCAAACTGCGCATTTTGTTTACTTCCACTCCGAGGAGAAGAGAAAACGTGGGATTGTAAAGTCTGAACACTCAGAATTTTATTATTTTTTATTCAAAACGAATAAAATTAATGAAATAATTTTTTTTACAAATAATTATAATACTTTAAATTTTTGAATACCGTTGATAAAATTATTATGGAATAATACTGATTTCAATCACCTAAATTGAACACGTATTTATTATAATCATAATTATTGAAACAACTCCCATTATACTAGAATCAATATGATAAAGACTTTTGAAAAAAATATTTAATGTTTCATAAAATAATATCACGCTTGTATGAAAGTGACGCTTGTGTAAAGATTGAACTTAATGTAAAATATAAGAGGAAATCCAAGAAGATCAATGTAACATTTTTGAATTAAAATTTTTTATATGAAATAATTTTTCAAAACATTCATCAGTGATTAATTGCAAAGCAATATTCGAGTACAATTATTGTATCACTATTTGTTCCACAAAATGCTTTTGCATTTATATGATTTCCCAAACAGAAAAACAACATGAATGTGAAGGGCATTACTGAATTTCAAACAAAAAAAACTCAGCTACTTAAAATTTATAAATATCCACAACAATACGATTCTGCGATGTCGATTGAGGTAAAATCTAAATATTAAACATCTTTTAACATTTTCTCTCATTCTCCTCCCAAGCCCCCCCCCCCGCAACACTCCTGGAATTAAGTTTCAATAGGAAAGTAATAATCATAAAATTATTTTTAAAAGTTTTAAAACTATATTTTAAAGTAAGTAAAAACGTTGAGAAGCGAAGATATCTTTGCAATCTGTTTTCTAACAATCTTTGTTTTTAATCATTTGATATATCTTAAAAACATTTAAGAAAGGTAGAAATACAAAATGAACTTAGATTTTAAGAATTGAAAAATAGACATGGTTAATAACGCTTTAAGGATGCTGATATTACTCCTATGTAGTTCAGAAACTAAAAGTAATAAATCAATAAACATATTTCCTAATTTCAATTTTACATTATATGTTTTCAGGAATTCGGTACAACGTGTAAATAGTTACAAAGTTATTTCTTTTTTTATTAGTTAAGTTGAAATATTAATGCATTTAAATTTTAGGGCTTAAACACGATATTTCTCGTCAGAAAAAAAAAAACGATTTCTTACTGTCTTTTAAGTGATCTTTGTGCAATCACACACACATAAGTAATAACATTTTTAACACATTAATATTTATTAAATAAAAACTTTGCTCTTGATCGTTTTAATTATTTGGAAAAATTTCCATTTCTATTATTAAATTTGCTTCAATTCCTTAATATTATTAAATCATTTGTAATAAAAATTTAACATAATCATAATTGCATAAATGAGATACCTAAACATTACTAATGTTCTATTATTGCCATGAAATTGGATTTTTCAACACTCTCAATTGCTTATTTAGCATTTAAGGTGTAGAAATTGAAGATAATACTGTAACTGAAACGCATGGAACGTTTAAGGATTAACGAACTTAATAAATTAATTCATTAATAAAAATAACAATTAAAATCATATTTAATATTACTAATTTTGCAACTGTAGAAAGCAATATCATTTCATTTTTTTTTTTTATCTTTCTCCTATTTAAAGAGGATAAAAGCAAATCTAACAAATGTTCTTTCCAGTGCCTATTGATTTTATTCCTGGATATATTTATTTTTCTACCAATGATTTTCATTTCGTAAGAAAGCGGCTCTTTATATACATATATTTTTATTTGATTCATTGAAAATGAAAACAATTATTGAACAGTGTTTCCGAAGGATAGAATCAAGCTTCAGAAAAAAAGGTGATGTTTAATGCTTGGTAAAGAGGACACCACCATTCAAGCAGGATTGAGTCTAATCAATTGAATCAAGCAAGGCAGAAAACCTACATTTTACAGGAATTCAAAGCAATCTATTTATAAAATTTGAATTAAATCCTTTTTATGTAAAAAAAATTTCAATTATCTCTTCTTATTTTATCGCAATTATTTCTGTTTAATTTCATTCAATTAACTGCTTTTGCTTTGTGATCCAAACAAGAAGGGAGAAGGCGGGGGACTTTTAGTGTTCGGAATCGTTTCCCTTTATAGATGTTATAATTAAGCTGAATTCTTATAAGCTTGTTCAATATTAAATATCGTAACACTAAGCTTTAAGATATTTCATGGGATGAACGAAAAAAATAAGGTCCCAATAATAAGTTCTTTTTATCAATTGTAACAAGTGAAAGTATTTTGAACATATTAAAAGTAATCAAACAAAGAGTTATATAAATACGAACTTAAATACGAATAAATTTAAAAATTATTTGCCATTCCGTAATTAACAATACATTTCTGAAAATTGAAACAATTACTAAAATTACCAATTAAAAAAACCCGTAATATAAGAATGGAAACAAAAATATTTTATTTAGTTTTTCTTTTTTATATATAATACTAGATGGCAGCACGAACCGAATTGAAAAAGTTTGTGCGCAAGTTATTACATCACAGTTCCTATTTCCAACTCCCTCCCTTTCCATGCCCCTTCCCCTCCCTTCATACTTTCAGCTTCACACTTCTGAAAAAATGAAAAATCAAAGCTCCTTGTCCTTTCCTCACATGAGCTACCTCATTAAAAACTGCACCTTTCATTTTCTCACATATTTTTAAACTACTGTTTCTGATGATTCATTTAACATTTGATGATTTGTTGATCGTTACTTCATAACGTTACAAAATAAATCAAAAATTTATCCAAAAATAAAGTGATACTGCAATCCATACAAAAGCTTCTTAAACAAGGGCATGATAAATTGTGTTGAATTGAAAATTCCAATCATCTTGCAAAACATATTTTTTTTAAAGCGTAATCAGATGCAGATCAACAAATTCTGGTATTATCTTTTTTGTGTTTTCCTTCTTCACCTCCCCCCCCCCATTGATAAAAATTACACTTCGAGGAAAATAGTTGTTCTTGATATATATCATTCTTTTTATTCTGTTCTGCTTACAATCCTACCGTATAATTCTTAAATTTCGATTTGCATTTTTACATTACTTGATTGATTCTTTTTTTAGCGTTTCACTAAGAAGCGACATGAGTGTTATTGGAAACGGATCTCTGAATATTTTGAACCTGCGTCAAGTAACGAGGACGACACCTGAGCTACCATTTCACTCCATAAACTACCACACCATACTAATGTTAAGGTTTGGAGCGTCGATATGTTTAATGCTCATCAGGACTGTAAACCACGACTCGTACCGACTTCGAATTTGCGACCTGACTACCATGGCTCCTGTAAGGATGTCTAATTATATACTAAACATATATGTCTATAAATTCTTGTCGTTTCTTTCCTTCATGTCCCATTGCAGTTATTTTCATAAGTACTTGTAAAATTATGTATGCAGTATTACATTCTTATTAAAAATAACACATAGCCATTTATAGATAAACTACAATTTTAATTGCAATGTATTATTTTTATATTATAACATTAAATATTATCTTCAGTTAAATCTGTCGTCCGGTTAAAATATTTTTTCATGTTAATACAACGCACAGGAATTACGAATCAAAACAGGCTGGCCAATAATTAAAAAGAAGATCAATTGAAATGTATAATTATTTAAAACTTTTAAAAATAAATAATCAATCGAGTAAAATATTTCGTCACAAAATTGCTCTAAACTATGAAAGAAGTTAGGCTTAAATTAGCTTAGAATTTCTGACAGGCATGGGTCTATATGTACTTTTAATTATAATAATTCATCATCATATTGGACTCGTCAGCCCAGGCTAGGCAATGACCTTCTTTTGAAGATTCCTTCCTCCAAGATAACCTGCCTTTTGCCTTAGTCTGCCAACTCCTCCCCTTAATCATCTTAAAATCTGATTCAACAGAATCACGCCACCGTAGTTTTGGTCTTCCTCTTTTCAGACAAGTAAAGGGCTTTACTGGATTTCTCTCATCCATTCTAACAAAATTAGAAGCCCAATTCATTCGGTTTACTTTAATGCATTTAATGATGTCAGACTCATTAAAAGTACAATAAATTTCAGAATTAAATCGTCTACCCCAAAGGTCATTTTCTTTGACGTCACCCAGAATACTTGTGAGAACCTTTCTCTCAAAAACTACAACTTCGTATTCCCATTTTTAGTTAGAGGTCAAGTTTCCGAAGCAATAATTATTACCTCACATGAAACTATTACAGCTCTTTTATTTATTTATTGAATCTAAAGATAATTTCCTTTCCTCCGTAATATTAAATGCACTATACAGTTTTTAATGAATTACAGCATTTTATCACACACGCATTTCTGAAACTTCATTTTATCTGACACCTTAACCGGCAAATCACTTCAAGAACCATCCGTTGGAATAATTTTGCAAACATAATTATATGCCTCGTTTAATAACTTCTTTCCCTGATTTTTTTTTTTTGTCGATGTGTGATAAAATAATCCTAACAAAATACCAGGTTTATTTAAATGAGGATCAAATTTATGTGTGAGACATTTTTAATGGCGGTATTTTATCATAACGACCATGATAATTTATTTAAATGTGAAAAAAAAATCGTTTGACAACATTTTATTTTTCATATGTTCATTTACGAGTATATATGTAACAAAACGGTCCAGTACAGAAAAATAAAAAAATTAAACAAAAATTGCGACTTTTAAGTCCATATACTACCTGCTGGCTCAGTTTCTTCCCGCGTAATCCCAACCTAGAATTCTATCCTTCACGCCCCCACCGAAAAATCTGTTTCATCCATTACACAATACGAAAACTTCTCTAAAAAGAAATATGTTGAATTAATTTCAATGATCTATTTTTTTTTTCATTGTATATTATTTACTTTTGAAATAAGGAAACATATTAATATAAAGATTGGGGGGGGGATGAATGGTTTATATAGAACTGCATTGAATCGGAAAATTTTGAAAAATTAGATTCAAAACAGGATAAATACAATCTCAAATCCGGCGCTGCGCTTTTTTTTTATTACTTTCATATTTGTTTCTTATGTATAAATATATGGAGTAAAAAACTGAACGTTCAACAAGCCGTGCTTGCAAACGGCAACAAAAACATTATGGGTTCTTAGACATTTCACTGTATTCGCCACCGCGAGGAGCCCAGAAACCTTTTACATTCCACCAATGGTCAGGTTCACCAGAGTGGTGTCTGATGCGAGTTTCTGCAAATCCTCCTTTTTAGAAAACAGTAATGCTTCAACTGACAATCTTAATAAAAACTTCTTCCTACTTTTACATTCTTTTTATTACCGTAAAAAATTAGTCTTTTTTTTTTTTTTTTTTTTTTTGTTGTTGTTTTTTTAAATTTTCCTCGTAATCGTTTTCTGTTCACAATCCCTCCAAACGCGTACCGCCGGTTGAGAACCGCTACAGTAAGCTAATGCGAACTTTTGAGGAAAATTTAAAGCAGCATATCGATGGAAAAGACTTTCCCATTGCAATTCAGAGTGCTATCGTTCTCCAGGACAATGCCAGACCTCACACAGCTGGTGTAATACAAGAAAAATCAAAGAAACTTGGCTAGACAACCCTCGAACATTCTCCCTATAGTCTGGACATACCACCTACCATATATTATTCGATCCCCTCTCAGAAGTGTTAGGAGGAGAAACTTTTTCTTCTCCTTCCAGTGAAGAATTGAAGCTATCTGCTCCACAGATACCCGACGTTCGTACAGGAATAAGAAAACTCCCAATGCGGTATATATATAAATATATCTTAAAGGAAGTTACATAAGAAAATAATATTGGTGTAACTTTGGTAAGTATTGGTTCAGAAAATATCTTTTAAAGGTCTTATTTATACTTGATCCTCCGTCATTACAATGTTTATTTACATATATTTAATAACACAACGCAAATTAATATAGACACGGAAGACAGCAAAAGTTCCTTTAAATAACTGCAAGCATTATTAATTTTAAATTATAGTATTAAAAACTAAGAAAGATCTATAATCATCCATATAAAAATTTAGTTTTTATTTCTTGAAATTAAATACATGAATTAACATTCAATTAATTCCTCCAACTAATTCCTATTTTAGGAAATGTAATTTAGTAACAAATTGGTGAAAGCAAGAAATTTACATTCTATTTAAATTGACGAGAATATTTTGAGATAACAAGTTTCGTGATTGATGTCGATAATGGAAGGAGAATCCAAACATTGTTTTAGAATCTAAAGCTTTGCTTAAGTATGACAGAATAGTGAACATCAATTGTGTTGTCACACTTTTCCATAAAATGGCTTTTGTCTATTTAAATAAAATGAACAAGAGAAAAAAAAATGAATTTAACTCATTTTGAATAAAATTAATGTTTTGACACCAGGTTATAAATAATAAAGAAGCATGTTTGTATTTGTGCACAAATAAATTATTAGTTTCTTGCGAATTCGGTACGACATGTGAATACACCAGCTATTTCATAACAACAACCGTAGAACAATTAGAGGCCCTGCAGTAGCTTGTTAGAAAAGCTTCTGAAAGAGTTTTAAACTGTTTATGGGCTTCACATGCATAAATTTAACTAGATTTATTGACATGGAAATGAATTCAGTCTGGATGTAAACTAGAAGTGAGCGTTATTAATGGGTTTTCCTTATATCTGGGTCAAAGCTTTAAAAGCTTTTTTCTCATGGTTTAAAGCGCTCAAATTTTCTATACACGATTGTTTTGGATGACAAATCGATAATTCAATAAAAATAAATAAGAATTAATTGATAAAAACTAATTATTTAAACTTTACTCATAATTCCAACTATTCACAACGTGAAATTTTGAATATTGAATCTAGCAAATTAAACTATCCCTTTGAAAAATTTTAAGATATAAAAAATTATATTACGCAAAGTGTGAAATTTGGAATGAATATCATATTTTGGAAACAAATAATAACGCATGTTTTTTACCGGTGTTATTTTACGTAATAGGGTATGTAAAAGTATTATAAATATGGCAAATAATAGTATCATTACTGATGCAACCTAATACTTTAGTAATAGGTTCCATGCAAACCCTATTAATATTGAAGCTTCTTTTAACGGTTCATCTCTCTCTATTCCTTTTAATTTCGAAACTTGTATAGTATAAATGAAAATCGTTTTTAATAATATGATATAGTATTATAATATTCATAATTCTGTCCCAGTCTGCACGTCGAATGACAATCGCTGGTTCATGTCACAGACACCACTGCATGTCATCGTTGCAACTTCGAGGAGCAGCTTCCGTTTCCTTCAGTCATTGTTTCGTGGACCAGAAGCCGCTTCCCGTCAATATCTCGTGGAGCAATTGAATCCAAACGTAATAGGCTTATGGACGTTGAAAATTAGTAAGTAAGAAAATTGAAGTAATAAATTATTGGAAAATATCCATTATTTTTGAAGGACTGGAATATAAGCTAAGTTTATACAGTAATTGAATACATTTCAAAATTAATAAGATAATAAAATATAAATAAAAAGTAATACGGTATAGGAACATATATTCTGAAAGTAATAAAAAGAAACTATTACAGTTTGGGACAAATATAAGGGTATACCCTGATTTAACTAACACCCAGACAGTATCATATTTTGTTTTTCATAATATAACACACATTGTGTTTAAGTATTTTTAAGTAAGTAGTAATCCAATATTTTTCCTGCACAAAATAAAATATATTCTAGCTTATTAACGATGTATCTCGTAATTTTGAACCGTGATCGAGCGGTAAAATGACGAGGACGTCACCAGAATAGGAATCCCTTCTCTTTAAACTTTTACACCGTCTATACGACGAAAACAGCGAAAGCCATGAGATCACGATTATGAACCCTTGGCTACTGCGCCCACATAATTCTCAAGGGTGAGAAAAGATTAATAGGCCATATTTGACCTATTGAAATACACAAATGGGAGGCATATGTCTCGGTGGTAATGAAATAATGATAGAAAATGAAGTTACTGTAGTGCCCCCTTTAACTCTGGTCACAGCAAAACAGGGAGGGAGACTTAACAAATGTTCTGTGTAAAGTCAACAGTTACATCTCTTTTCAATATTAATAAATGGCATATAGTGCTACATTGTCTAAATGGAAATGCAATAAAACCTCTTTAAGCTCATTTCTATTGCTCAAATGTAGACGTCTCTATGTTCTTCAAATATGATATTTATTTGATTCGTTTACTATATAGATGATTTTTTGCAGATATGTTTAATTTTATTTCATTTCCCTCAATCCTCTGGTTCCGGGATTTCCGATATCCCGTACTGGTTCTGGTCTCAATTAAACCAATTACTATATTTCTAAATGAATTTTGCGAAAGGTAGGCAGGGATATGGCAAAATCTATAACATAATCATTAGATCTTAAAAATAACTACTAGTTTGCAAACGGCATGAGCTTTGCATTAAAATGATCGGAAATGTCTTTTTTTTTTTTTTTTTAGTGGGGAAGGCGCGGGGTTATGCAAAGTCGTAGTATAAAAACAGATCAATGGCATTGTGCGGTTGAGTAAGTATTCATTTCCAGAGAGAACGCCAAGAAACCGTCAGCGGCATAATGCAAGCAGAGAGAAAAATCGTCAGCACATAAATATCATCTTGGAATACGTATTGCCAAAGCGCTTATTTACAGATAGGGACTTGGCACGAGACCTACATTTTCGGCCAACAAAAGGCCATTTATTTTTGGTAACGGATGGACAGAATTTCTGCTGCTGCCATTGTCTATCTCCACTCCAAATAATTTGATCTAGTCGTAGGGGGTTCAGTGTTCTTCGTACCTTCTTCAAAAACAATACAATTCGTTTTCTATTTACTTTTTTTTAAAAAAAAATGTTAATTTAGATTAAATATCTTTTGCAAAAAGTGATATTGAAAGAATTATTTGCGACTGCAATGATCGCAGAAACAAACTAAAAAGAAAGAAAAAAATTCATCGTACTAAATCCTTAAAATATTAACGGGATTGAAGTAGCATTCATTTGAATTGTCATAGAAAACGACACACTATAACACTGAAATATATAAAATCCTTTATCATGTTTACTATTTCAATGAAGCGTTAACCTATTGCAATATCGCATTTAAATATCTTGATTCGTAGAGTATTTTCATCTTGTTTTGTCTTCGTGTATTTAAAATTTCCATTAGTCGTCACAATTTGTAAATAAAAAGTGCAACACTCGTACTCAGTGCAATAAGATTCATGTTGTGTAACTACTAGCTGGAGTACCCGTTTGCAAGGATGAATTTTTAAAGTAATACCCTAATCAATAAATTGGCAAACGCAAAGATAGTCCATGCGGTCGTCACAGCTATGCGTAGCGGAGTAGTAGTGGAGGGGGAAACAGAGAAAAAGCCAAAAAACTAGCTCATCGAGTTAATTGAATAAAAAAAGTACATAAAATCCCTTATTCATAATTGTTACAGATTTTTTTAAGCGTTAAAATATCTTCAACATTTTAGGGTTGTCTGATCAAAGGTGTCGATTTGCATAAAGAAGCAATAAAGTAACAATTAAACATTGTTTTATATTAGAGTGGTTTGGAACGAAAACTGATGTCACTCCTTTATTTTTTCACCAATTTCAAAAAATCATATTGCGCTGGAAAAAAAAAAAAAAAAAAACTCATAAAACTCATTAAATTTCTCGTCTTTAGAGCGAATAAAGTTTTTTTGCGGGGGGAAGGGGGAGAGTAATGATGCCTCTGCAGGAAAGCATGGAAAAATATCGGGCCAAAAGAAAAAGGAGCGGGGGAGGTAATCAGCAAAAATAGCTTTGAAAAATATATTTGGCAGCTTCTTCCTGGCATCAATCAAAATTGACTCCTTATCCAAAACTGAATCATCTGAAAAATACGACGTGATACGGTCGACGGTGTGGATTTTTATATTATATTATATATATATATATATATATATATATTATATATATATATATATATATATATATATATATATATATATATATATATATATATAAATAAATACTATTGTACGTAACATGAAATACTAAATTATAACTTTAAAGCCTGAATGTGACTGAGTGATATTCAGTTTTGGTGATACAAGTGCTTCTCCTGGTCGTAAATGCCCCCTTTTTTTTTCGGAATTGCAGTAAATTGAATGAACTATAGTATACCATTTCAAATTATTTACAATACTCAACCTTTGCAAGTAGCTCCTATTAGCACATCAGCGTAATCTTACATCTTTCAACTGACAACACAATTTCAAGAAATTCATCGAAAATTGCCTTTGAATTTAAAATATGACGTCTTCTGTAACATTGTAATAATGTAGTACAACGAGTTTTTTTTAAATCCACAAGAATTCTTAAAGGAGATTTTGTCAATTTAATCTTTACTATATACTGGGCTGAAGTATGAAACCCTGATGAGATTAAGGAATGAAATCTTTTTATTTTTACTATCATCGCATTCTGTCTCGATTCATATATAAAGCTTTGGAAGAATGAATACGATAATAAAAAAACATTTAAAAAAATAACACCCTCCCTCCCTCTTACATTTATAAGGTATTTTTCATAAAAAAAAGTATGATACAGGATAATTATAAAAGATTTTGTGAATATCTATGAAGGTTTAAAAATTAACCATGTTAGGAACGGGGTACCTAACTGAACTATTGTCAGTTGAAAGTATTTCTTTTTTCCAAGAAGTCCGTGAACATGACTTCCTTCAATCCCAAAAAAGTCGTCACAAACACTTTTTCGGCCGTCTTCGCCTTCTTTGGAACAGACTCACCAAAAGTAACTTATTGCTTTGATTGTTGGTTTTCGGTAAAAATAAATAACGAAATCAGGTTCTCATCCATTCGTAATAACGAATCCAGGTTCTCACTGTCGGTGACAACTAGATATGGCAACAAATTTTAATTTAGCAGCAAATATTTGCTAAATCAAAACCGACTTTTGAATCAGTGCCAGATTTGCATTGGAGCCGTTTAAGAGATGGCTGCACACAATGGTAACACTAACTTGACGATAGTAACGTCCTCTGTCGTCAAAACAAGTACTTTTTGAACCAGACTCGTAAATAGCCAATGTTGTTTTTGTACAATATTATTTTATTTTATTTAATGTACGTAATCATGAGGTAAAGACTTCAATCTTAGTTTCTAAGGACAACATCATCCCTAGGGACTTTTACAACGTCCCTTCCCCCTTTTATACGAAACTAATGGGGTGCAATATCCATAAATAAAATGTAATTAACTATGCCATAGCCAAAAATAAAATATGTAACAAAAATAGCGCAAAATTTATAAAACATTTCATTAGGACTACTGTTGTAAAAATAAGATGGAAATAATATATGAAGAATTTTGCCTTATTTCATGGGTATAGGTAGGATATTTGTAATTTTTTGTAATTTCAAATCCACAATAACACTATTTCCTATAGGTATGGTGATTCTTCTTCTCATTCCGGAAAGTTTCGTTTGGTTGAATTCAATTGTCGCCATTCGCCACACAATCCCTTAAATTATTTAGATAAGTATATCATTTACAAAGCCCTAGGCACCCAAGAAACTTTTCCATTCTTCCATTCGTTTTACTCTCTTAGGTAAGATCGTACAACGAGCTACGGGGAGGTCTTAGAGATTTATCATTATTTACCACCTTTTACATTGTTCACCCTTCCTTACCTACACTTGTCTTGAAAATATTATAGCACTGACAACTTAGAAATTATGCTGCTTTCAAAAATTAAACACTTATAAAGATTTTATCATTTGTAACACTCTATTCTTCGTTCTCTCGATAAAATGAGCAAAATATACCACTAGTAAGTAATTAGTCCTTAATTAATAAAGTCAAACAATGTAGAAACTCAAATTGAGTTTATTCGATTCTTAAAATAATCAATCGATTAATGTCACGTTTGTAGGTTTTAGTCCCTATACACTTCCGAACCTACAGATTAATATTTCAAATAATAATTATAAAAACATTTAATTGTCACTGACTAATCAGGTCCAAATCAGTAAAACTTGCAAGCGACTCATTGTTAGTATACAGATCTTGCAAACTTCGAATCCTGTATCTATTTAAACTCACCAGCGTAGGCACAAATCGTCGCAAACTCTATCAACCACAATTCCCCAACTGTTAAACTGTCTGCAGTTTAAAAATGCTTCCATATGAAATTTATTCATAGCACTGCATTACTTCTATTCTAATTTACATAGAATAGTTCATTTATTAAAATAAATTCTTAAATCAAATAACATTAAATGGAAATTCCCAAGGGATAATCGAAGAAAAATATATGAGAGAACTATGTTATAACTTACATTTTAACCTTCATTCCTTGAATATTTTATGTATTTAATAACTAATTTATTTTAAGAAGCTACTGATCTTAATGATTAACTACTCGGCAAAAGTATAGACAAAGTTCAGTGTCACAATACTTTCCAACCAGGTCAGATATCATGTTCGACAGGGCTACGACAAAAATGGTACTTGATGCAATTACACATACCAACAGCAGTCAATTGTAAGAAAATGACATCATATGGCAATAAATAAAATATTTATATAAACTGCATAATTAAAGTCGCGTAAATTTTATATATTAATGTTTATAAGATTTCAAAATTTTTTTAGACAAAAAAAATAAAATATAAATAGGATTTTGATGAACTTTCACTGAAAAAAATATAAAAATGAAATGTTTACTAGAATACTTTTATTTCACATAATTTCCTTTCCTTAACAAAACGATTTCTTCTAAGACTATATTTTTTCCCTTCCTGACTGTTCGGTTCCAGTTTTTTGATCGTCATTCTAGAGCAGGGGTCTCGAAACTTTTCAGCCCGAGGGCCGCATAATTATCAAACAGCAGTTTGAGGTCCGACTACACACTCGAGGTATAAATAAAAACGAATCAAGACATAGATGTTGTTTTTAATTATTTATTAAATATTATTTTTATTTAGTTATTATTTAATAACACATTGATACATTATACATGAACACCTGTATTGGTGGGAACAGTGAAATTGTTTCCTGGATGTCAAAATTACAGACATTTAAGGCTTTGGATTTGAAGTCCCTAACACCAACAGTGACCCGAGATTATCATCAGTCATGTATGTTCTCAAATTATTTTAACTTTTTCATTCTTGAAAACGTTTGTCTATGTAAGTATATTGTTCCAAAGAATGAAAGGTACCTTGATGCAAAAATTTTGACATTAGGAAAGTCTTCCTTTGGTAAAAACTGGTAAAAACCCAGCAGTCCTTTGAACTTGTTCCAAAGGAGATCATTTGCTTGTAACTCAGTGACCTCCAACTGCAATCCATCTGGGCAAATGGCCACATGTGCTTTAAGTGGGTTTTGAAGCAGTTTCACCGTTCCTGAAACTGCAGCTGGAGGTTTTTAATGATCTCGCATGCAAATGACGTGGGGAACTCGGTTGTTGCTTCAGCCATGAAGAACTTGCATTGCCGAAAGTGCGTCAAGCTGTTAACCTGTAATTATTTCAAAAACAAGGCAAGTTTAGATCTGAAGGCCTTTAGGTGGATGCAATAATCAAAAACTATATTTTTCTCTTCTTGCAGTTTTAGGTTCAGAAAATTTAAATGATTAATTAATTATATCTGCAGCAAATGCTAATTTCCATACCCACTCTTCATCAGACAGTAATGGCTGTAGCTTGCCTATATTTTCCAGGAAGTCACTTATTTCCTTTCTTATTTCCATATTTCTTCTGATGTTTGCTTCGATGATGATGGTGCAGGTTATAATCTTTCATCACAAACAATGCTTTCTCTCCAGATATGATGAAGAAGTATTTCAAAACTCTATTCTTCTTGAAACTGCCGGCACTCTCTTGTCGTCTATTTTTCATTTCTTCTTCTCGACCATCGTTGGGCACTAACATAAAGTGACTTAAACGTGAATAAATAGTGAAATTGAAAGTATGTCTTGGGCAAAATATTGCCTGATTATGCCAACTGATTATAGCTGCATTATAGATGCAAATGACCCGAAACAATTCTTAAAAATTCTTGTGATTTCTTAAGTTAGTTTGCAAATATATCCATTTATGTTAGAGAGTTATGTTTCTCTCCAGATATGATGAAGAAGTATTTCAAAACTCTATTCTTC
>BMAW01101535.1:181646-197679 GCA_019974015.1 Nephila pilipes | reverse complement strand
TTAAAATTTCCTCTTTCAGAATATTCAGAAACGACACTCCCAAAATTAAAAATACACTGGTAAGTAATTATGTGATGGAAAGATCACTTAATTAAATAGAGTGCAAAATAATTTGCAATTAGACACAAACTGACACTAACACCTCCTCATTACAGCAGCCAACCGCAACTGGTAAAACTGTGATCAAAATGATGATGTCTTGAACAAGCAGCAAACCATTTAAAAATCCTGCCACTAGATGGTGTCATATTGTCTCATTAAATGTGAATAAAAGTAGTAAAACTAAGCAGCAAATAAGTGATGTAGTGACCGTTTGGAAAACAACGCACAACTGCGCGCCTCTGTTTTAATTCGGTAAACACGTAACGTCCACGTAAGTGGCAACTGATCTTTGCAGATATACGTAAATTTTTGTAATTTTCCCCCGTAGATAAAAAGGTTTTCACGGGACAGATAAGAGGGCCCTGCGGTCCGTAGTTTAGAGACCCCTGTTCTAAAGCACACGCTTTCATTCTTTTTCGATTGACCATTCCCTTTTTGACAGATAAACAACACACCAACCTCGTTTTTCAAATTTATACGGTATGCATAAAATTTCTTATCTTTCTTTCGAATGCAATTAAAGGCAATAATCTATCTTTGAGAAGAAAAAGTAGGAACTCTTAAATACATTGGGATATTCAAGGTGGCGTGTCAGAGGGAAACTAAATATTGTCTGACAAATACATACTTGAATGTAAGTATAAGCTTTACTGACCGAGAACATACACATACACGCACTGTGGTGATCCATGTGGTGTACTGCACATGCCGAGACTCGTTCGTGCGCTAGAGAAAAAAGTATTGGAAACAAAGCTTCTCCTAATTTCTCTGTCACGCCAATTGAATGTACTAATATCTATTTTCAATATGTACTGATCTTGCTTAGAAGACATTAGAGTCATTTGCTGAAATATGCAATCAATGATTATTGATATAAATCAAGCTTTTCAACATGGTCTAGCGAGTATTGCCCAGAGGGGCGGTAGTTGGTCTTTAATGCCCCCTAATTTCGCTTAGGACCAAAAATGCCCCTTAATCTTCTTTAACGCTCGTAGTACTGATCTAGCTTCGAAACACTGTTCTACAGCAACATCAAGGCCACTTATGACGGGTTCCGTTGAATACCAAGGATGATAGCTAAGCTAATACATCCTTCTCCTAATTTCTCTGTCACGCCAATTGAAAGACTTTGAGGGTTGAGGGGGGGCTCAGGTAAAATTTCCGCGCCACAACCTACATAAAATCTGCAGATACTTAGTAGAATTCAAACTCGAAAAGCCATTCAGGACTCAAAACTATAACTAGAATTACGCCAGGTGAAAGCTTTCCATTTTCTCTAGCTGCCAATATATTACGAAATCCCGGGTGGAATCCTCAAAGATTGGATGCCTAAGTCATTCACGGTGTGCAGCTTGATACCATGATAAAATAAACAGTCTGTATAATCATACTGATATAAATACTATGAAACCGTTAATCAGGATTCAAGGAAAACTAGTTCCTTCCCGACTTAATGGAATAATGATTTCGATTTCAGTGACCATATAACACATCAATCAATAACTCCCGAGTCTAACATTGAAAACAACATTTTTTTTGCAAAATTTTTTTTTATTCATCAACATAACACCTTTTGTTAATCACCTTTTAGGGTGATACAATCGTTCCAACGCTTTTCCAAATCTTTTTTTTTTTTCGCAAGAAATCTTTTTTGTTGCGAGTAAATAGCGATAAACAGCTTTCTGAATCATCGACTCGTTGCTGTTTTTGTTCCATCGAAAGCAATCGCGGCACCCACTTGGAAAAAACCTTTTTCACTTCACTTCAAAAAACCTTTTTCAGTAAATACACTTCCATATGATATCTGTGTCATCTCAGCAATCTCACGGAGTTTCACTTTACGATCTTTCATTATAATTTTTGTCACTTCACTCACATTTTCCGGTGTAACGGCTTCCACAGGTCTACCCGAGCGTTCCGCGTCATTTGTGTCGGTACGACCACGTTTAAACTCGACAAACCACCGACAAATCGTTGCTTTTGATGGACAAGAGTCCGGGTAACATTTTTCAATCCATTGTTTCGCTTGCACGGTGTTTTTACCCATTAAAAAACAATGTTTTATCAGAACACGAAACTCGGTTTTTTCCATTTTTTAAACAAACTACAAAACGACTTTACTCCAACCTCGATAACTCAGCTGTTTCTGGTCCGATCGACTTAAAATTTTGACACGTTTCAAGCAAAGGTTAGTACTCTAGAAAGACCTGGTTACTGGTTTATTACGAGCGCCATCTCTGGGTTAGTCTCGGGAGTTATTGATTGATGTGTTACACAATTGAATGAAGCTATCAGACTTGGTATTAGAGGGTCTGGATCTCCTAAACATTGTTCATAGGAATAAAAAAAAAGCAACTCACCAAACTGACTCCTCATCCAAGGGTACAGAGTGCTTCCAGCATTTCCTGGCTGCACTTGGTTCACATTTTGTGGCGTAGGTGGCTGCTGCGGCACATGGTTTTGTGGATACATCTGCTGAGGGGAATGCACGGGACTTTGACAATGTTGGGGATGCATATTGTTGGCCGCACAGTCAGGATTCACCGGTCGGTGGACTCCATTGGGATCCTGCACCATGGCTTGAGGGTTTTGCTGTTGTTGGAGCTTACAGCTGGGAAATTGCTGGGGAACCATGTTTTGGGAATCTGAGGGCGAACCGCTGCAGTTCTGCTGCACCCCATCCTGTGGTACATAGGCATTGGGATGCGTCAGGGGCGTGTGCTGAGGCGTTTGGTGTGCAGGCTGAGGCATGTTGCCTTGAGACTGACTGCACTGAGAATAGTAATGCCCTGAAGGACTTTGAGAATCATCCGAATGGGCTGTGATGGGGCGAATTTCGAGTCTGTCATAAGGTGGGAAGCGAGGGTAAGTTTGACCTTGAACAGGTGAGGTGGCATATTGGGGCTGAAGGTACTGGCGTTGGTCACATGAGTCCCCATTTTGAATTGACGGTGGGTTGTAATGTTGTTGGGGGTCGTTACCACCGTTGCGAATGTCTGTGAGGTAAGGCCCAGGTGTATTGTAATACGATGTCATGCTACAAAATGTCAGTTTCGAACAAGTTTCCTCGAATGCTGGGCTGTGACAGAAGATGGGTGCACTTTCCAATGTTGAGATGAATGTTTACGTATTCACGGAGTTATCACAGTTAAATCGCTGGGAAATAATGACTAGAAACATTTGATCCACCGCATCTGCAAAAGCGAAGAATAATTTTTGGTTAGTTAAATATAAATTATGCTTCATCTTTTAGTTTAATGCTTAAGTTGCAATAAATATTACACTCCATTGTTTTATTCATTTAAAATAAATTTTTTAAAGTTAAGAGCCAAAACATTTAAATAGAAAAAAAAAATTCTTTTTTTTTCTTAAAATGAAGATTAAGTGTTGACGAACATAACACACCAAGTTTCTGATTAATTTCTCACTGTATGATTTTATGAGCAGCTGAGCATTTTTTAGAGCTTTTTAGAAACTAAAGTATGGAAACGGATCATATGTGGATCCCTCAGTTTCAAAAAATGTAGGTACTTTTCAATTGCTCGTTTGCAAATTATAAATCGCCAAGTATAGCACATTTTTTTTTTTATCTCTTTAGTTTAAGTTTCTTGAGTTTATGAGGGGGAAAAAATTCTAAATGAAACTATCATTTTCTTTTTGTAAAAATGAACTGTTTTATTTTTCGGAGGTTGGTTATAGCTAGTTTGTAAAGTTGTCGCCAAAACAAAAATATTTTATGTTGGCGAAATTTGCACCCATCTAATAGGGAAAAAAAACCCATCAAAACGCAATCTTATAAAAATAATAATGGAGAGGAATCTTACTATTATCGTTTAACTTACATTTTGGATGTTTTGAAATGCAATCTTTGTGCAAAGGATCCCATATACCGATAATGAAAAGCAGAAATTCCTTTCTTAAGCAAAATTCATTACTTTTATGATTTTGGAATATCTAACTTGTCCTAGTTCCAAATTTAATAATTATTTAAGAGTAAAAAGCAATTAAGAATTATTAACGAATGAAAATAAAATGCCAGGATTCAATCATATTAGCACTGTTAACAAAATAAACTGTATTCACACAGTCGAGTTTAGACTTGCATAAATTCTAATTTCGTGTAATTCGCTATGTCACACAATATTTAAAAATTTCGACGTGTTTCGCAAAAAAACCCACTTCATCCATGAAATCACTCCGACTGATATTAATACTCTGCTATTTCGATCGCATTTAGAATCTTTATAAGATGTAAATTTAATCTAATTACAAGAGATGAATGAAATATCAAAAAAAAAAAATCTGATAATGAATTTATGTTGAAACTAACAATAAGAAATACGAATGTAGTTTTCATGTATTTTAACACACCGTTGAGCTTCATGGAATAATTTGACATATGGAACATATTGAAAAAAGTATTGGGTCAAAAGGAAAGTTCTGTCAACTTATGAAATGAAAGGAAATAATACATTTTTGATACACTTAAAACATTTTTTTCTGTATAATACAATTTTCATCGTTACTTATGATCTCTTGCCAGTGTGACGGTATTTTGTAAATATCATTTTTGAAAAATACCTTAAAAGGCAAAGAGTGCTTGGTGGTCACTTTTGCCTCAGTTTTTTTTTTTTTTTTTTCCCTCCTACAAAAAACTTTGCAGAAAGAGAAATAGATGATAAAGGAGGGTACTAAGTCGGGAGAGTAGGATGGATGCGTCAGAAACTCTCAACATAGCTCAGCGGTTTTCTGACGAGTTGTTAAACAGCATGGGGTTCGACATTACCACGATGTGCTTCGGATCAAGCAATACTGGCCTCTTTTCCTTGAGTGTTTCGTTTCAACCATCCTTCTGAGGATAATGCATCTCTGAAACGAGCATTAAGTTAGGTTTCAAAAGCTCGTAAAATAAGCAATCTCAAGCTTGGCTTAGAGGTGAACGAGGCAGGTTGTCGGGCTCACGATGCGCTTTTTTGCTTACGAAGTTTTCATAAATGATTCATTTTCCCTCACCCTTTATCATCAGGTCCCTGAATCGTCCTCGTTCGTTCCGAATATGCAAAGATATACATATAACGACTCAATTAAGGAAATTTTCCTCAGCGTTAAGACTTCGATCGCCGAAAAATGTGTAACGCCCTCGGTTGTATTTCTATCTATTGGATGTATTTCTATCTATAACAGTAGAAGTAAATCAAATTGGTTTGATTCGAGTTTTCGAATATTCCAAATTCAATAACAATACGTGTGCGGAATAAATCGCTACACTCATCCGAACGTAAAAAGTATCTTATAGCTATATATATATTTGAAATAATTCTTAAAGTGGATTTGATACAGGAAGGAATCCGCCTTCAAAATGAGTTATTGTAGAGAGAATCTGTCTCTCTCTCTCTCTGCTATGCAGATTTTCCTTCAATCTCTCATTCTCTATTGCAACAACATAATATTAAACTCTGTGCAGCTTACAAATATTTTCTCTTAAACTTCTCCGTATCTCTATATCAATATACATAAGTCATAATTTATTCACAAGAAAGATTCATCAGATTAAAAATTATTATAAAAAATAAAGATATTAGTGACTAATTAATTGTAATGTATTTAAATACCAGCGTGCCTCATTAAAAAAAAATTTTAAGGCAATTCCTACTTAGGTAACAAAGAAAATTTTTATTTTAGTAACTCTCTTTTTATTAAATAACTACTATGAATATAAATATGTATATACATATGACAGAATCACAATATTAAGTGGCAAAAGAAATTTTTTTCCAGCGATCTACAAGCTTCGTCACTGATAGTATTTATTCTTAAATTTATATCCTGCTAAATATCTTATATAAGAGAAAATTTTTCTCCCATATAAAACTAAAAATTGATTATTTGAAAATCAAATAAAAAAATTTTATGCTGTGACGAGATTCGATCCAAAGGCACGAAGATTCTACGTCGATGCACTACCAAATTTGCCATTGCAAGACAAATGACATACTAAAATGGCTTGTTGTTTAATTCATCCGGTAAATTAAATGGTTGGAATGCAGTTTAGCACAACCACCCTTGGCGGTATTTTGCCAAATGTGGCTACCCTGGTCTGCTTCGCGGACTTAACGTTCTGCCAAAAAGAAATCTCCATGCTTGGCAATTTTTGAAATCGTGTCAAGTGGTTGGACTAAACTGCATTTTCAACAATTAAATTAAATTAATATTTAAAAAAATGTATTAACATCAAGTGTCATCCTCTACAAGTAAAATATATTTGAACTTGAGTGGATGAATAAAAAGTATTTTATTAACGATTGAAAATTTGAACAAGATATATAAATATATATAGGGAGAGTGTGAACAAATAGTAGGAATTTAATAAAAACAATTTTTCAAGTTCTCTTTTTCAATGTTCGCTTTCATGGATTTCAAGGATCAATTGAATAATAATAATAATAATAATAATAATAAAAAAATAAAAAATAAGGATTACCTTATGAGGGTAAAATAATCTGGTGTGTACAGAAAATGTTTCGAGTGTACTTCTATGAAATATTCCAACATTAAGAGACATAATGAATAAATCAAATATCTTGAATTTTATAGACAATTTTTTTGAAAAAAAAAAGGCTTAACATCTCTCTTACGAGCAATTTTAATTACTTGAGTTTGTTGCAAGACATCGAAAAGGTATCTTGCATTTGAGGCAGATCCAAGCAATCATATGCATTAATTATATAAAATATTTTTTTACACTGCATTAAGACAAAATACTAAGCAATTATGAATGATGTTGTCCGAAAGTGAAATATCACAATCTTATTCCAAATGTTAATTGCGCATTTCTATATCGGAAAATTTCTAAAGTAAGATAGTTAGTAAAAACTTTACTGTTTTGGTACGGAGCAATATGTGTATCGCCCATTTATAATGTACTGTCCTTTTTTTTTTTTTTTTTCAGTTGAATATCATCCAAAAGACTATTTTTTTAGAAAAAATATATCATTAATTGAAAAATGTAAATAAAAAAAAGGAACAGAATTCTTAAGCGTATTTAGAAGAAAATAAATGTAGTCATTGTAAAAGAGAAAAAAAGGTGGAAAACTTACTTTCTAAATCCTTTTATTCGAAGAAAATGAGTTACGAGGCATAAAAAGTGAATGGTTCAGGCAAACTTCACATCTTTCATTTGTAACTCATAAATTTGAGTGAAGCAGTAATCATTTACTGCCGGTGCTACTCAAAGTGATGCCTTTTTGTGTTCCTCAAAGGCAAAGAAATTCCCCTCCCCGTCCAGTGACCATTCGAAAGGTCACGGGATGTTATGTAAATCAACGAGTTTGGCCTAAAGCAAAATGCACCCCCCACGACGGTTTGACGTCATCCCCAATCCCATGCCTGATCGTTTGTGGACAACACAGTGGAATGACCAAACTATACAGTCCGAGTCAACCCTCAGTAAAAACTTTTATAGCTGTACTTCCTACTTCTACTCAAGAGAAGGCTATGGAATCCGTGTAGTCTGTTTGAACTTTTTCCGATTTTAACCATTAGAATCCGACCGCATTTTAAACCTACCATATCTATAACGAGCTGTTTTGTATGCGTATATTGTGACATTTAATGCGGTGTAAGATAAAAGGATGTATGTGTCTGGTATTTTGGATTACACAAGAATCCGTGTCATATTACGATAATTTTATTTTTGAGCTTTTAAAGGTGATGCCACAAAAAGAAGCCACAAGCGAAATTTAACTATTGGTAAGTTATTTTCATTGTTTAAAATAAATTAATTCGAAGTTATAAGCTTATATAAAAATCCAATAGCTGATTTTTTTTTTTTTTTGATGATTTTCTTAAGTTTATGAACCAATGTGATTTTTTATACATTTAAAATTATATATTTATAAAAAATTACCAGCACGTCTAGGAAGCGCTAATTCTAAGCTTTTATCAGTGTCAAGAACTGTGTGATGATTTAGAGCAAAATTTTCATAGCAGGCGATCAAAAAATTTTGAATGAAAAACCGTATGTACAACATTTAAGCAAATGCATTTGAAAAAACTTCTTATCCCTTACACCCGTTTCTGCGCCAATACATTGCAGTGTTATATTATTTTAACGAGAGCATTTTTTAAAAAAAATTTTGCTCAGCTATTTCGTAAAAAAATCATGAGGAGTACCATATGAAAAGTTTCACAATTATTGAAAGGTTTTTTAACTATCTTTTCTGATAAAAAGAAATTAAAATGGATGAGTGAGTTAATGAATAAATCAATCAGTCGAGTTTCCATTCCGTTGTCATATTATCGTTTGCTTTATATAATTTTATTATTTAATTGAATTATTACTTTTAAAAATAAGTTAGTGCATTCGGTGACCATATCTGTTTCTTGCATAACGTAACATGGAGCTATTTTCATGAGAGTCATTTTAATGATAACCATTTTTGAAATTCCTACCCCACACTTAAATAATAAAATTGTGCTTTGTGGGTTTTCCCTTCTACAACCGATGATTCATTTTTAACATCGTATTTTTTAGCCACCTAAAGGGCTATTGTTTTAGGTAGGGGGCGTTTTGGCGTACCAGATAACTTTTCAATTTTTTTTTTATCGTTTGCTTCAATTCATATTCAATTACATTTAACTTAAATATATTCTACTTAATAATTCATCGTTAGCTGTAATTTTAATTACATGTAGCTTAAATATATTCAATTTAATAATATATCCGTTTCCTTTAATTTTAATATCGGAAAAGTTTCGGAAAGTGTCCATTTCTCGATATTTCATCGTTTACTGTAATTCTTATATTTAATTGAGTAATGTAATGGTAATTATTTAAAAAAAGCTCCTCTTAGGTGGCTAAATCTGTTCTTTGCACAGAACTTTTGATAATATGCTTTCGTTTTATGTATTTTCAAGACAGAAAACAGTATTTTCCTTTTAAGTCTAATTTGTGAAGCCTTTTTGTGTGATTAACACTTTTGCCAAATTATATGAAATTCCAACTAATTTAAATTTAACAATAGCAGATTGTCCAATTTGTTCTTTATTGATGCAACCCACTGTGTAACAAAAAGTTGCAAAGAATTTTAGATCCTATTAAATGCTAATATATTTCTGGAATAAATATGTATTATTTCAGTAGCACACAGTTTTCCAAATCCTTTTCAGACTATTTTTCTTGTTAAAAAATAGCAATTTATTTAAATGTTCAGTTCTTTCTAGAGCTATTTTCGATGATTTTAACTATACTTTTTTTTAAAAAAAGAATTGTTTTCTGTTCAAAAGCCTTAGTTCTATAAATACCTTATAAAATCCAATATTCGAAGAAATATATTATTTAGAAAGATAGTTTTACCATGGTTATACGGAACACCAACGTTCCGTAGACCATGGGTTTAGAAAATACTTTAATAATGGAGAGGCGAGAATAACAGTAACGTGTAAAATACTTATCGGAGTTACATGTCCATGTTTAAGAAATTTTCACAAAAAAAAAAAAATCGAATATATATACTATTTAATATTGCTTTCTGTTCACGATCAGTTCATTTATTTTGCATGAAAAAAAGTACTAGAGAGATTATGACTCGGTAACACAGACATCATTCCAGAAACAAGCGTCGAAAGCCATCTTATCTCCAGACTAGTAACAGCAATTAATCACTGTTTGCCTGGAAGTATCGTCCTTCTCGAAAGCCAACCACGATGACCCCTCATTCGCCGCGGGTCATCCACTCAGCGCCGTTTCGCTTTGGTCCACTCCTGCTTTTCTTATCCCATAATGGCAAAAAGATCAAAAGGCAGTTGCTCTCAATGATTTCATGAATTTTTCGTCTTCCTAGGGTTTAGGAGTGCACTTCCAGGAACTAATTCCGGAGTGTCTTGTTTAGGGTAGAGATTTTGTATGGAAGGGCATTGCCATGGGGGAAGAGAAGTCCCTGAAATTCGAAGACTTTTTTCAAATTATTTTTAATATATGTTTGTCTTTAGATAACATTAAAGATCGAAATAGGGAATTTTGATGCAGAAAAGTATAGTAGAACTTTGATAAGTTGGACTCCATTGACAAGGATCTCCAGATAATCCAGATAAAATAATTATCTTTGGATTTTTTTTCTTCTTCCCTGTTATAGCGGCGTCAGACAAATAACCATTTTGGCTCTCGACGATAAATCGTCAAGATGTACCGCCAAGTTAAGCTTACGTTCTTAACGTTGCAGTCCTAAAGAAGCAGCACGTGATCATATTATCGACATATCGCTTGCCCGTCAACGTTTCCGATTTCGCATTACTTTTTAAAACAGCTAATTTTTTTAAAAATAAATATCGTAACAATTTTCATTTTACCAAACAGCGAAATGGATGCAAAATCTTTTTTTCCAGAGAAAGGGCTTTTACTGGACACACTGTTATGTAATAATGACCACGTCATGAAGCTGTATGTTAATGACGAAATGTAACCACGGTGAGTCATAAACACATTTTTGTTGATCCAACAACGGGTGTTCACACGCAAAATGTCAAAAGAATGTGGGGTTCTGCTAAGTGGTGAATTAAGAACAATGCAGCATGGCTCGGCATCATCTCGAATCGTATCTTGAGGGAATTTTCCTTGCTTGAGGTAGGTCAATAATTAGCACAATCGTAATTTGGTGGGAGCCACTGTAACAGGGAAGTATCTTTTTTAATTTGAGTTCCATCTGCAAAATTCCAAAATAAAATTTATTTGTTGTCCCCACATATCTCGAAAAATCATTTTCCTAACTGAAATCATCTAATAACTATGAATGTATGTAAAAAAAGGGAGGAGGGAAGAGGAGACAAGTATTCTGTACCTAGTCTATGTACCCTTGTCACATCCTTTATCGCCCGCAACAAATGGCAATTTACATTGTCTAAATGCACAAAAGGATCAATTAATATGAAAAATTAATTTTATCCACACATCTAGGATATTTCTTAGTAATAATTAAAATAATTCGATATAAAAACCAACGTTTTTAAAAATAACGTTTTTATATGGTAGCAAAGTTTATTAAAGAAAATTATTGAAATATTAGTTAAAACTGTTAGTTATTTTTAACTTTAAAATTTACTTAAAAAGATACATTTGTGAGCATATTAAGAAATTCATAATACTCATAAAATCAAAACATGCATTTGAAAGTTTGTAAGTCATTCTATTAAAAAAAATGGGAACCAGAATTCAGGAAAGGTTTATCCTTGGCGACAAGAATTATTTGGCAGTATTTTGCCAAATGTGGCTACCCTGTTCCGTTTCACGGATTTAACGCTCAGCAAAAAAAAAAAAAAAAAAAAAAACAATCGCCAAGTTTGGTGCTAATTTTTGAAATCGCGCCAAGTGTTTGGGCTAAACTGCATTATTAAAGAAAATATTAGTTAAAACTTGTCGCAAATGTCTAAATATTGCATTGTTAGGCGAGTACGAACGATTCCCAAAATTTCAAAGCTCTAGCTTGATGGGAAGTTGGTTAAATTAACGATCGAAAATTTGATGACACACACTCACACACACACACACACCAAGTGAAATTCAGAAAAACGTTTTAACTTTACGGTACCTCCTCGTACATCGAGACAAAAAAAATATCCTAATTCCCACGTAAAAACCTGACATTGAAAACTCCTACATATATTCATTAAACCGCACGCTAGAAATTTAGAGACATTCAGTATATAAGTAATATTCTCCTTCATTCCAAGTGACAGAATGATCTTTTATTAATGTCAAGGTTCTCCTTTTACCAAACGTATGAAACTATTGAAAATGACCATTTCACTCGATTTAGTTCTCACGGAAGGAAATAGGGAATAAAAGTAATTTTGTTTCCTGTTCGTGACAAGAACTTAAAACATGTTCTTAATTGCATGTCATCGCTCTTTTCACCACTGATAAAAACGCATACAGGACTTCCTTAGATATAATGATCGAATAATGACACCTTCGGCCAGTAACAATTTGAAAATTATGCAGTTGGTTGCGAATTGAATTAAGCTACACCTCCTGGTGTGAACTTGTGTCCCAATCGAAGGGCCACATCTGAACAATTAACGAATCAAGGCCATCGTCGTCTAATGTTAGGTTATTTCAGGGGAAGAAACACCTGGCAGTTAAAATAAATGAAACACTAAAATACAACTTTTTTTTCCCGATTTTGTTGATAAAAAATAGAGGTCGCTTTGATGAATCCGTAGATGTACTACTTAGAAGAATTTAATAAAGGAAATGCTCAAAAATTGAAAACAAACGATCCATTTTTCCCAAAATGTTTTATTTACTTATTTTTTAGGGAATCCGGTAAACTCATCTCAAAATTATTCTACGCATAATGTTGATATTTTGCTCGTTATGGAATGAAGTTATTTCCTGTTCAGTGAATATGATTTTTATCCTCATAAACACTAACAAGTTCAAGTCTTAAATGTTGCACAATACTTGTATAAAAATCAATGTCTTAAAATTTCATTATTCAAATTATAATTATATTCAGAGAATGTGACATTTATATAAGTTATGAGGGCAATTATGCATCTTCCTAAGTACACGACTTCCTGATGCAAATACAGGTATTGATTATTACTGGCGCATACATAATTATTTACGCTTATAAATCTGATTTTCTTCTCTTAAATACATTTTCTCTATATGTGCAGGTATCTCAATGTTAAAATACAACTTCCATTGCTTTTAATTTTAAAAAAAAAGGGCAATTATTGAAACTTAGCTCATTTTTTCCTTGATAGCTTTATTTCGATACAACTGTTTATAATTTCACCCTATTTGAAATACTATTCATTAAGCTGTTTATTATTATTATTATATTATACCATTTGTTGTAGAAATTTGGAGTGCTTTATTTCAAAAGAAAGCTTTATTAAAGCTTTAACTCGCATTAAATGTGGATTTCTCAACCCATTTCATTGATGCATAAGATTGTTGTTTGATAAAATTGTAGATGAAAATTAATGTTTTGTAAGCGTGTTGTTATATAGTTGATTAATATAAGATACCTGGGTGCGAGGCTGCAGTAGCTCAAAGGCACATATCTGGTCGCTTATATATCGAAGAATGATATTGGATGGATTTTTTATAAAGTTGAAGATTTTTTTCATAGTTTGAAAGCGGAGAAGCTGTAAATTTTAAGGAAAATCAGTTAAAGTCTGCAAAAAATTTGTAACATTAAATTGAAATTTTTTATAATAATGATTGATTCAATAATAATGAATATGCATAATTTAAACAAGTGCTTAATTATTAGTATTATTTTGTACACTTATGTAATTGAATGACATGTTATAAGAATGATTACGTAAAGTTACTAATTGCATCAATTTATCTTTAATCTTACCGCACAGAATTCTAGTAGTTGAAATAGGAACAATGACAATTATACAACAGAGTAAAATAGCAATTAATATATATGTAACATTCTATGATGTGGGAATAATATCCTGTATAATATTTATAAAAGGATTTCAAGTCCAAATAAAATGTAATTCCTGAATAATAAAAAAATCTTCAAACATACGCATTTCATACAAATTTCTTCAAACATACAAATCTTCAAACATACGCATTTCAATATACATTCAAAACGCATTTTAGATAAATACAGTAACTTTTCTCACAAAAGTCAACATCGTGTTTTGAAGACAAAATTATTTTTCAAAGCGCTCAGAAAGCTTCTGAATCAATTCGTATTTCCTCATAAAAAAAAAAAATATTGAAAAACACATGTGGGATGTATGGAATCTCTGGACACCCCTTTTTGATTAAACCACTGAGTAAAAATTAAAATACAATAAAAATAACATTAACAACGTCATGAATGTACTGCCCTCTTCCTCGAATCGACACTTTAATTTTTCAAATTTATCGATAATATTCTTGAAAAAGGAATTGTAATTCTCACACTAGTAATAGAAAAAAGAACCAGGATATATATCGCCAAATTTTAAAATTCTATTTCATGAAAAGAAATCGCCAACTCCGCCATTTCAAATTGTAAGATACAACTAGAAATTTCTCGCCAACTTTCTCAAATTAAACTGATCGAAAAGAAATCGCCGAACCAATTTCGAAAGAGTTAAATATCTCGCCAATTCATCCAGAGATGATTAAGCAGTAATTCCTCCCTCATCCCGAAATAAATCGGAAGAGGATCAGGAGAGAGAAAGAAAATACGGAGAAAAAAAAGGAAGGGTGATCTCCACGTGGTTCTGTGAAGAATGTGGGAAGAGCGTGCGGCCGACGTGTCGGGCCCATTTACCAAATTTACGATCAATTATAACTGTCTGAGTGTTTCATGCGGGCAGTCAAAACAAACTCCAACCGTCGTAAAAGAAGATTTAAAGCGACGCTAACAACTCCAGAGCCAGAATGGAGTCCTTTCGATCACCGCGGATTGGCGAGAAAAAAACTTTCGACACAGCTGATTGCCCCTTGTGTTATAACTACATGTTGGAGAGGTTGAAACTGTGATTGGAAAAGAATTGATTTATTTTTGTCAAAAATTAGTTGAAAATGCGCCAAATCATTCAATGTAATCGAATATTAAATAATGAATTTTTTTGGACAATATGTATAGTAAAAGTCATTCAAAGAAAAGGTTTTTTTTTTTAAAAAAAAATATGTATGAAGGGGGGGGGATCATTGAGATGATCCAACGGTAAGATTAAAGATAAATTAATGCAATTAGTTACTTTACGTAATCATTCTTATAACATGTCATTCAATTAGTGTACAAAATAATACTAACAAAATTTAATAATTCTGTAGTATATCATGTTTTCCATATAAGGTTAAAATTTCCTTATTTATTTTTCTTTGCTTATAATGTTTTATTTGTATATTTATATGGACTAATGAGCATTTTTTTACTCATTGGTACAGTAATGATTTCTTATAAACTTGTTTTTGAATAAGCTATTGGTGCTTAATTGCACAGAAATATGAAGTTATAAATATCAATTAAATAAATTCAATTAAAACGACATGAAATATGTCATAATTCTTTACCCTTGTTTTATTAGCAATCCAAGGGGCTATTGTTTAGGTGAGGCGTTTTGGCGTAAGAGATAACTTTTCAATTTTTAATCGCTTGCTTCGATTTTAATTACATTTAGCTGATATAATATTGAATTTAATAATTTATCTTTTCTTTGATTTTTAATATCGGAAAAGTTTACTATTGTCGCCCATTTCTCGATATTTCATCGCTTACTTTAATTCTTATATTTAATTGAGTAATTTAATTATAATTACAAAAAATAAGCGCACCTTAGGTGGCTAAATCTGATATTTGCAAAACTTTGCATATAACTTTTTATTTGAATTAAATTACGAAATGTATTAATTAATTAATATATTAATGTTTCGTTTTTGAAACTTTTCTCTTATGTTTGTTAAATAGCTAGATTGCACACGAGGATCCAATTTTATAGTATTCTTAAGTGCAACCTACATTTATTTTATATTTTGACCAGTAACTTCTTGTATTCAGTATCTCGGGGCAAATAATTTTTACTTTTAATAAAAATAAAATAAATAAATAAAACTGTTAAAAATACTAAAACACAATGATGAAAATGAATTTTAATACTATTATTTGTAAACAATTACTCTTTTCATTTATTACATTATAAATAATCTATTATTAAAATCTTATTAAGTAATTCCATAAATTACTAAAATCATAAAATTCTTATTTAGTAAGGTTAAGTTTGTCAATTATCAATGTTACAATTTATTTGGTTCCGATTATTTTGCCAATTTTGACGTCATATGCGATATGTAATTCACAATGGCACAAATAGTCATTAATTTAATGTTAAGGATTTAAAAGAAACCAATTTTATTCAAATCCGTGATCATTAACTCGCACCCAATGCTTCATAAAGCAATGCAGCC
>BMAW01101535.1:150325-172329 GCA_019974015.1 Nephila pilipes | reverse complement strand
TTGCTATCTTTGAAGTTTTTCTCACAATTCTGTACTTGGATTAAGTTATACAAATTTCTGTTAGTGCATGACCATCAAAACATCAATAAAATGACTTAATTACATTGGAAATTTAAAATAACTCTCTATCATGCAGCTAGAGAGTAATTAAATTTTGAATACGTATATAGAAAAGTCATACATTTTAAAACAAAGATGGCAAAATATTTGTAATGCTTTTGGACATACATAAAAATGTTAATATGATCTAGAAATAATTTTATTTACTATAAGAGCAAACAGAGTTTATTTTCAAATTTTAAAGCACTTCATTCAAATGCTTGGTTTTCGAAACTTTCACCACAGCTTATCACTCATGCACAACTTATGAGATATGTATTTATTTGTCATCATATCCTTTACAGCTAAAGTTATGGATGTTCCCTCCCCTCTTCAATTACAACAGTTCAATAAGTTTAATCAACTATCAAAGCTGTATAACAGATTATAAATTTATGAGTTGCAGTAAATATATTTTAATAGAATTAAGAATTACTTATTTCAATTTTTAAATACTGCAATTTTATTTTTTTTTTAAATAATAATACGTATTAATCAGTAAAAAAATTATTAATATCCATTCAATCATAAATGTTCTTTTCAAAGTAATGTAATAAAGTAAGTTTCAAAGTAAATAATATATATATATATATATATATATATATATATATATATATATAAGGCATTAATGTTAGAAATGAAGAATGAAGTGAAGCAAATCTCTCTCTCTCTCTTGTTTATGTGATTTGAAACAGAACACGTGATAAGGAAATAGCCACATGTGTATAGAAAGAAAAAAAAAACTCACTAGATCAATTAAATCCAGATTATAAAAACTGTTTTAAAAATTTGTATATAAAATATCTGTTAACGTTAACACTGCAATCAAATTTTTGGATTCATTTTAATTTAATTTTCCTGCATTAAGATCGTTAACCACAACAAGTCCCCTCCCCCCCCTCTCTCAGTCAATCATTTTCAAACTATTCCAAATGTCCGATGCTATTACATTTTATTTTATACCATTTAGATGTTAATTGAGATTTAAGAAGCACCAATTTACGAGAAAGGTTTTTGCTCTTGATTTTATGAAATATAAAATAAGAAGGAAAGTTCCACTCTGATTAACAAAGAAATAAATCCAAATAACCCAGAAGGCGCTATTTTAGAGATTTAAAAAATGAGACACTCTTAAAATTGCTTTAAAATCCATGATAGCATTAAGATAAGTTCTTAAGTAATACTTTGAATGCTATTACTAAACGTATTATAATTTTCTTCATTAATAGCAGATCCTTACGAAATGCAAAATTAACTCTAAATATTTCAAAATAATACTAATAATATATTAATAAGCCGTAGTTATAATTCTATAAAGAAGAATGCGTATAAAATTTGAAATACACAATTTCATCTTATAAAGTTAAATGACAGAACAAATTCTAAACATTCGTCAATTAATAGGTGATCATACACAAAGAGCAAAACTTTGATTAAAACAAAGACTTGAAATCAAATATCCGACAGAAAATACCAAAAAAGAATCTTGATGAGTAATACATTTTCTTGAATGACCCTCAAGTAGGAAACCATATCTACATCTAAATTTCGTCCGAAAATTTCTCTTACCTGCTCGATAAATCTGCGGTACCGTGCCACTGATTCAGGACATAAATAAAGACGTCGTATCTCAACATCCATGTCCTTCTGGTACTCCTGGCCGTCTAATTGGTCCATAACGGGCAGGTGTTTACAGGTATCCAACGGCTCAGGATGACAGGGTAGGTAGAATTTTGATGAGTTTGAAGCCCGACTAACGGAATAAATATACTCTTCCAGAAAAGCAAAGGCCCTGGGGTTCTGAGTAAATTAGTTTCCAAAATATCCCCACCCCTCCCCACCGTTCCATTGGCCAAAGTCGACTCTGACGTATGACTTGTGCTCCCAAAACTCATTTTTCGCTGTCACGAAGTTCTTGGATTAGGTTTCTCAAACGAGCAAGACATCTGTTTCAGCAAATGCTGCTGCTTCTGCTTTTGGGGGTGGTATACTTGCCAGCACCTCGAGCAAGTCTTCGAATGTCTAATAAACAACTCTGATGTATCTTTTAATGGTATATGAGCAAGGTGCATGTACTGAACTTAATCTAAATTGCATTTCGCACGCATGTCTAATTTCTAATGAGATATAGAGGTACCTTCACCAAATCAGTTTCATGGATGTTTAGAATGTGTGAAAGGATACATAATCAGTCTTGTAAGTTGAATTGGCAAGCGAGACATCTTTCAGATGCATTCATTCAATTCTAGACGATGTCACACGCACATAATCATGGGAATGTGTTTAAAAAGTTGGAACAATTTTCGAAAGTTTCAAAAGAAAAAAAGACCAAACAGAGTTCATTTACGAAATTTTCCAAGTGCGCATAAGAAAATGGGTTGTCGTTAGAATGAAAAATTATTACCATGTATTCGAAACTAAGCACAATTTAAAATTATGTTGTATATTTTTCGATAAAAAATTATAATTGTTTTCAATTTAATGTTCAAGCAATTGTTATAGATGTTGCAATTTCACCTGATCGACGTTTTCTATTAAAATTATTCATAAGTAATTCAAAACCATTAATTGTGATAGTAAATTAAAATCCAAAGTCACTTTTGCCAGTTTAACGATTTGGTTCATTCGTTAAGGGGAAAATAAAGGAATGATTTCTTAAGTGTTACGGTATTATTCATTAATAAATTGCTGATTTCAATGACAAAAGAATATTTTTGGAAATGAAAAACATACAGCACGGAAAGTAGAAAGATGTAAAATGAATAAGATAAATACGCAATATTTAAATCGATTATTCGTATCATTCGAAACATGTTGGACTAAATTAACTTATATTAATCCCCGCTGCAGTAAAATATTTTCATGGAAAAGCTTTTTTTTCATAGCACAAGCAACAAAGAACTGGAAAGGGAGAAATGAGATAAATATCCTCATATCAGCTTTGTTCATTTATTACCTCAATATAGTTAATGTTTTGAAAAATATATAGGATAATTTAATACTCAATCCTTAATATCTTAAAAAAATATTGCATCAATGGAAAGCAAATTTTATCAGAGAAAAGGAGGCATGTTCAATTCTTCAAAGTCATGCGCATCATTTGTGTCATGTCTTAATTGTGACATAATAAGATGAAATAATTGTTTTCCATACTCATACTTAACTTGTTTCCTTAGTAATTTTCAAAGATGATCTCATACAGAAAACTACGTTTATATTTCAATGTTGTCATTCGTACAAACACTCAATTCTCTTACGGAGCTTTGAAGAAAGAATATAATACGGTATCACTAAGAAATAGATTCATTAATTTCTCATGACTCTTTTTGAGAAAAAAGAAAGAAAATAAAATATTTTCCATGATTTTTACAAAGGTGTGGTAACAGCTAGATGGTTGAAAACCGGAACACAAAAACCACACTTATGTTCAATTAGTAAGGTAAAAAAAACATTAGTTGAAACAAAAGCACAAAAGCTAAATTCGGGAAAGCTCTCTCTGAACTTTGAGTAGTAATATTCATCAGTTACAGATCTTTCTAACTCAGTTCTAATTTTTAACATGTATAACGAAGATTTCAAACTATTCAATTTCATTCATTTTTTTTTTTTTTGTTTAAGCATGTTTGTAATAACTATGTATCTTCCCGATTTCATTTTTCTCATTTAACTGAACCATTGCTAGACAATAAAAAAAACTCAGTTTCATATTAAAGAGTTAGACAATGCCTGAAATAACTTAGGTTTTATTTGTATCTTCCAATATTTAATATTCAAAATCTAAATTGTTATAAAAGTAAAACTGGTTCTTACTTGCATATCCAAAACTAAAGGGCAATATTATAAATCCTTTCTTATTTGATCCTGCTTATTCGGATCCTAGCTATGAACAAATCTCTAACCTGAATCCTAATCCAATGTATAACCCATTTGTTAAATGTCGATTTCTCAACATCCGACATTGAATCATATAACCTTTTTACCAGCGTTAGCCCCCCCCCCACCTTCGGAGATTTGAACTTCAACCTCTCTCTCTCTCTTACCGCTATTAAATTAACTAAAATATTCTACCCTATTAAATTCTTCGTAGTTTATAAATGCTATCACATCAATATTACTTACTGTACTTCAATATTTCAATCTAATTTACTTAAGTCGCTATTCATTCAAAACAAGTTCTCAATTCAAATAACATGATATGAAGAGTTAAGGTGAAGAGAAATACGTTAACCCGTCGCCAGTTAAAAGCGCGCCAAAAAAGAATTGTGGTTCAAGATTTTGTTCAGACTGACAAGTGTGTTGGAACCCTCAATTTATAAATTATCCGAAGATGAAAATGCTGCCATCAAATTCGTTCTAAAAAAGGAATTGTTCAGAAAGATAAGACTTTCTTCCAAAAATCAGTCGATGAAGTTAAGTTTTGAGGCAAAAACCGAGGATCAATACGACATTGTACTACGTTCTTACTGAGCTGAGGGGAGGGGGGGGGGGATTTGTCTCGAGATAGCATCAAAATAGATGAAGCCAACGAAATCGGAAATCTTATGCTTTAGAAGAGTGTAATTATTTCAAGTACATTTTATTTATATTAAACATTTTTATATGTACGCGCGCCTGATACTATATTATCTTACAAATACATATTTTTGAATTTATTATGTTTTGGTATTTTTCCATTTTAAATTAATCTATATTCTTATTTTTGGTGATATAAAATTACTTTACTAATAAATATTTTTGAACTCATTAAACTCATTATGCTTTAGTATTATGCATTTTGAATGATTATCATTCATATTCTCACTCTTGGCGATGAACGACGCTGTATTTATAAGAGTGGTGATAAAATAATTCAATGCAGAAAAAGACAAATACTAAGAATTGAGGTTTATGGAAACAAAGTTTTCACTGTGAAACTCAAAAAATATCGATTCATCCATGATATGTCTTAGTAAAACCGTTACAATTTCATGTTGGGAGAGCTAAGGATCATGAATCATTCCCCTCATCAAGAGCCATTTCCTGTCAAGAAGTTTGTCTCTCATTGGTCGCCTTTCAAAACCTCCCTCCCTTGACAGCATCGGGCGCACCCCTGATAAGAAACCGGACACGATAAAGACGTACAAGCTACTTGGTGCAGTTCAAAAAATAGAGTAAAAAAAAAATAATTGCAGTCACCCTCGAGGAAGAATGCGGGTTTCGGAGACAGAAAAGGATTAAAGGGCACGAGCAACGATGGAAAAGAGATTATCGGATTCTGCGGACGGCAGAAACAGATTAACTGACTTTTTCTGGTAAACATCCCAGAAAATAAGGGAAACGGCAACATTTTTAACATGAACACAAAGAAAAAATATGTTGTTTTTGGTGAAAAATATGACGTGAAAACAATCACAAATTTAACCTTCCTACCCAGAACGTGTGTAATGGACCTATTTTTATAATTTATTTTATGACACCTTTCGTTGGCTCTAATTGTGACCTCTTCTTTTCTAAGTGTTCCTAAATTGATAAACTTCATTGGCTTATAACTGATTCAGATGTACAGAAATGTTTTCCCCCCCCCTTTGACAAAAAAGTAAGTAAATGCTTTACTTAACCTAATCTAATCAAACCATATTACATAAATACACATAGAAATATATACGAATGTAAATTTAGCATTTTTATATGGTCTGCCTTTCAAATATTGTTCGACAGAAGTCACGCGTTAAAGAAATATTATTTATTTGGTTGTCAACATGTATCACTTTTTACTTTAATTCTGAAATATAACTAAACGAAACACACACAAAGAAGGTACATACTCTCAAAAATTTCATAATTAGAAACACTCTTCTAAAATCTTAATCTTTAAAAGATTATTGAAGTCCCAGAAAAATCTTGGATGCCAAAAATACATTCGGTTATAGAAAAATACGGAGTTATCTAAAATTATTCATCCGATTCACGAGTCCATATTTTCAAAACAAGCGACACCGTTAAACAAATACAAAAGAAAGCTGTATAAGTTTTACGTAGTGAAAATAGATTGCCCTCAAGGGTTCTTCGTGAAGTTATTCCCGAAAGCTGTTTCAAGATATTTCATGGAGCTATATCGCATTCAGAATCTTCTTTGAATTCAGAGCTGCATTCAGAATCTTTCATGGAGTTGGAACGGTCGAAGTGGACCAGATAACACAGCTGGCCACCTAAGTCATCTGACATGACTCTATGCGATTTCTTCCGTTGGGAGTTTGTAAAGGATAAAGTGCATGCTCCACCATTTCCCCAAATTTATGTGAACTTAAACAAAGCGTATCTGTTGCTCTACAATCAATTGCCACTGACAGGCATTGGCAGAAATTGACTTTGAAGGAAGAACATAACGAATTCACATAATTCATGCAACAAAAGAAATTGTATCGATCACTAGTAAAAAAAAACTTCTGTGTCTTTCCTTCGTATTCATATGTTAATTATCTTTCTGTGTCGTTTGTTTATGAAAACATGAAATTCTGAAATTGGATGAATCATTTTGAATAGCCCAGATTTGGAAGGAAATACATTAAAATAGAAGGGTTCTTTAATAGAGTACTTCCTGAATAAAGATAATTATTAAAGGAGAAGAGAAGAGAGAAATAAATAATTCATTAATCTAAAAAAACTTTTAATTATACTTTATGTGTTCAGAATGCAATTAATTTTGTATATTTTTGTTATTGTATACAAGAATCAAATCAAAAATTTTATAATGAATTTTTACTTTATAAATACGGTTTAAGGGATTACTGGAAATTTACCGGAGCGACGCCCCTTCTTTACTACTTAGGACCTGCTTCATCGAAATTCATTCACAAATTAGTCAGTAAAATAGTCAGATATGAATAAATAACTGTATTTTATTAATAATTCTTGTAATGACCCAATGAATTAACTGTTAATAGGGATGCGGAGCGGTAACGAATTCGCTTCAGAAATGAGAGATTCTGTTCATATCAATAACAGTAAAATTGGCTCCAAGTCAAATATCAACTATCTGACAATCACTCAACTTTCTTGTACTAATGTTGTGTGCACTATGATCTCACTAACATCCTATCTCGTCTCAATAGTTCAACACGCCCCATTTCTCTATCTTAATATCTCCACTTCTACATATAAGGGGATTCAAAAAGTACTTGTATTTGAAGACAGATGGCATCATTAAGGTAAATTGTTGTTTCCACCTCATGCTGCCATCTGCTAAACGAAGAGAAATAGATTCAGAGCTCATTAATTAGTTTTGATTTGATAATAATTTGCTACCGAATCAAAATTTGCCATGTCCAGTTGTCACCGTCGGCGAGACCCGGATCCATCTTTATGCACTGGAAATCGGAATTTCTAAGGACTTATAGAACGACCCTCGCAGCTTCGAAACGTAGAAAAATATTTCCATTCGGCATCGCATGTTAAATCCTTGAAATCGAAACTTCTCGGGATTTTATAATACAAATGAATCTAAATATCAAAAAAAAAAAAAGAAAGAAAGAAGTAAATATTAAAATATGTCTCAGAATATCAAAAATCAAACATCAACCACTTTTATGTACAATTTTACTAGAATCCGTTTAGGAATTATTTTTGTATCATGTCTGCTTTCAATACTACGTTAAAAGTTGTAGAGTTTTTGAATTGTAACTTCATTAAATATTAATTAAGAGATAACTTTATATTAACTAATAAATTTTTTCAGCTTCATAATCGATAAAAAACGATTATCGTTTCAACTATTCAAGTTTCCTTTCTTAATCAACAAAAGCACGCTCGCTTTAACATTAAATAACATTTTTTTTTTCATTGATGTTGTTTGATAAAACTCGATATTGAAAAAAATTCATGAACAACATGAACAGTAGTATGTAGAACATGTACACACTTTTCCCAAATTCAACATGTCATTACACGCATCCGTTCCACGGACGTGTGAAGTAAATTTCTCTCTAGACAACATAGAAGTGGCTAACCCTGTATCTTATCCGTTGGTGACAGAATCCCAGAACTAGAGACACCCTCCGCGGGCAATCGTAAATGCTATTCATTTGACTGAGGGAGTGTAAACTTTTACAGCCGAATTCTGCCACACCCTGCTTCTCCCTAAGACGTTTTGTGAAAAAGAAAAAGGGTAAGGGTATTTCTATCCTAAGTCGTAAAAGAGGCAATTTTGTGTTTGGGTAGTTAGAAACGCAGAATGGCGCGATCTTTTGTAGTCAGGCAGGCGGAGCCGAACGATTAGACCCCTTAGTATGTTTTCACTTCTGGTATCTATTGTACATCCTCGAACACCCAGATTTTGACCTTTGAAGAAAGAAAGCAAATCATCCTCGCTAAGAATGAAAAAGAAAAACATTCCAGGGTAGTTAACTTTAAATTAAATCACACCGATACTTATAAATAATTACATGTTAACTAGCGGATATATACGTTCTTCACACAGGCGAGTTAAAAGCTATAACAATCGCGATAGAAATGTATTTTTTCTTTCCTAATGAGGACCAAAATTGAAACAGTATATTGAGTGATTCAGAGTGAATTGCAAACTTGAAGGAAAGAATGATTTAGTAAATAAAACAGCAAAGTCACATACATAAATTAAATCCCTATAAGGGGTGAAGTGTACAGTTAATTAATGAAAGAGCTTTAAACCGTTCATGATCGAAAAATAAATTAAAATTATGAAAAAAAGTATTTTGTAAAATAACAATTATTATACTTTTTTTAATGATGCTGCAACTAACTGTAAAGTGTTATATTGATCTCTTTAGAAATTATAATATCGTTCTACCATTGTTTGATTCGATTCATCACAAGCTTTGCCCTAGATTGTTAAATTTTTCAATTCGCCCATGCATTGGAATATCTGCTAATAAGATATATTCGTATGGACAGCCCGATTTTTCATGTTATGTTACACTATTACGGCTGCCATTTGTTGATAATGGTTAAAGCTAAAACGCGGAAAATAGTAAAAAGGAGGTTTTCGAAAAAAATTCTCCGAAAATAAATTTGAATATTTTTAGGCGAAAATGGGCTTACAGCTTTTTTTCAACACCACAGCGAAGCTCTAATAAAATTTGTAGCTATTTCTATGGATATGTAAAACGGACAAACACAGTTATACATTTATGTATTAAACAATATAAAGTAATTAAGTAATTAAATAACATAATTTTATCAACTAAATGTCCCCAGATGTCGGTAGGATATTGTCATTACTTGAACTCAATAAGATAATTTGTCCTCAGGTTATGATTTCTGAGATAAGTCATGTAGTGAGGCTGATACACCCTTAATCTGTTGGTAATCAGTGAGGCTGATACACCCTTAATCTGTTGGTAATCAAAGTCCTCACGTTGACATGATGCGTGAGTTTGGGTATGGGGTGCCAGCTCTGGTTTGATCTTCATCAACTGAACAAGTTCAGAATTATGAGTTTCGTTGCCAACAGTCCTCTGTTATTACCTCGTTTGCATTATCTGAATTCCTCCACTTTTTAGGTATAAATAAAGCTGAGGAATCTTTCTCTGGGACAGGGATTTGGTTCTGAGCCATTTGTGGTAATTTCAGTCTTTGTGGGTGTTTTATAAATAGTCCTCGTGTTCTTTTCTAGTGAAATTACTCAACTAACCTGAGGTGACAATGTATATAAGTAATCCCATTGGTCATCAAAGAACAATTCAACTATCCTGATATCGAAAATAATGGGCAATCTGTACTTATTACCAAGTCCCCTGTATCTTTCAAAAACTTTCAAAACAAAAAACATTCATTATTTCTTTATAAATTAAAAGTTTTGAAATAGTGCTTCATGCATATGCATAAATGTCGTGTTTTTGAAACTTTACGAATGAGAAATAATGTGTCAATTTTTTTTAAGCCACCATAATATTTTTCGCAAAATAATAATATCTCAGAAAGAAGAAAATATTGTAAAAAAATGTTCTATCAACGACAATATTACTTAATTTTTACTAGCTCATCATTTCACCATTCGATGATTACCAAATTTCTAAATTTTGAGTATAATTTATGACCATTCTGTATTAATTATAAGAATAGATCTGATTAAAAGAGTTTGTGTATAAATCATACGTGTATTATTAAAGCGACGTAATTTTCTCAAAACTTTTAGGGATGCAATTATTACCTCCTTACAAACACATTAAATATATTCATTGATTTGAAAAGCTGTGACAGAACTTATTTAAATCATATATTAATGACAAAAAATTTCCGACATACATTTTAAAATTTTTATTAAAAAATCCTTTTAACCATTTTAGCAACTAAGAAAACATTTAGAAACCGAGCAATTTTATAAAAATACTGTAAATAACTCGTGCTGTCATCTAGTGGTCATTATTACTGTTAATAAAAATTCTCCTTAAATGAATTTTCTTTAAAAAGTCTCTTTCTTTCAAATATCAACCGAAAAGTGCCACGAAACGAAACAGAGGGAGGGGGGTAATATAACTAAGTAAATTTCAGAAAAAAGATTTTTCTATAAAAAAAAATTTCCTCTCAAATCTTTAACCTTATCAAAATTTCACATTTTTGTTTACCTTCTATGGCCTTTTTTTTAATGATAACCAACAGAAAATGCTTTCATTCATTAAATTAACCAATTATCGGTACCTTATACACCAAACTTCTCCGCTTTATTATTACAAATCAGATATATTTTAAACGCACTCGTTTCGATATGACATGAATTGTTTGGTTTAATCATGCTTACTAAGCAATAAGGCCAAATGTTGCTCCTTTGTTTTAAACAAAAAATTATGTTTCACTTTGAAAAATGTGTTTTATGGTTCCTTCTAACATTTTATTATTGGTCAGGAACAATCTTGATATTTTTAGTGGGAAAAGGAAAGAGCTTTTATATATTTTTATACATTGAAAACCTTGTCAAGTTGGATCAATTGTCACAAAAGCTGGTCAGGAGCATCAAATGGCTGGGTCAATCAAGGAATGAAAAAAAAAGTTTAAGACCCCTTGAGAAAGTCATCTTTATATTGAAAAAATCAAATATAAATCCTATTTACAGCAAATATAAAGAAGTCTACTTTGTGCACAATACAAATGCGGTTATACTGAAGTTTCCATCTAAACAATATTGCACCATATACCAATTGTCACCAGTGATGAAACGTGTAATTAAGGTTTTGTTGAATTTGCAAAGAATATTTGTTAATTCTTTTTATGCATCCACAATTATTGGAAGATTTCAGTACAGAAAAAAAAATTCAAAATACATGGATGAAACAAATAAATATTAATATAAAATTGTACAGACTGATTCTGAAATCCAAATTAATGGAGTTCGAATTAATGAATTTCTACTGCATATTGTATATTTGCCTTTCATAATTTCCCCCAGGAGACCATCACAAGATGGTTTCTGAAATTTTGATGTATTATCATCCACACATTTCTGAATTCGATACCAATCCTATTTGCAGGCTAAAAAAATTTCATTTTTCAAACGGTCATATTATTAACTAGAAAGATTAAGTAAATGACCAAAGCAACAGATACTTGAATTGCACAGCTCCATTAATTATAGGCAAGTTTGTAGAATCTTCGTACTTCAGTTCATTCGTTATTTTTATTTCTTAACCAATGGTATGAAAACCTCTAAAGCTGCATGAATTCATTTCTAATTGATGTAAAGCAAATAAATATCATGATCCAATAATTATACTTTCCCTTCGTCTGATGATCATTCGTATTTATCACTACAAAAATCTAAGTCATTTCTGGCTTTATTTTCGTGTGCAATACGTATTATTACGCACTTAAAACCACATAGTACACATTTTTCAAATTATGCATTTTAACTATATGTACACAGATTTATTACAGATATGTATAGATTACAGATATGTATAAAGATAATTTTTACATTTTTACGGAAAATTTTTATTACCCGTTTGAATAATAATACCGTTGTAAAACATAAATTCCAAGGTTTCACTAGTTGAAATATTGACTTGATAGTCGCATTATAACTCAGTCATAAGTCGAACGGACTCTGTATATATAAGATATAATAGAAAATAAAATTAATTATTTATTCCATCAAATTTATTGTCCACATCATCGCCAATAGATCTCGATACTGCTTCATTCATAGTAGGAAAAATTTCCCTATCATTTACTCCATCAAAAACAATAAAATGCGTACACATTTGGCATCTATTTAAAATGGCCATAAAACAGAGAGATTAGGCAAAGGAAAAGGTGTGAGCAGTAATTCGCTTTATTTGAAGACTGGGTGAGAGAATGGTTTCCAGCCTTGGGAATCTGTAGTGAAATTACTGTAGTAAACGGTACAGGTTCTATAAGTAAATTAAGGAAGCTATTCGTTGCAAAAAAAAAAAAAAACCAGGATTACTGTTCCAGGAAGTTCTGCTATTGCTTGATAATACAAGGCCACATACGGCTGGTGATATGGAAAAATTTCTTAGATATCTGGCTCAGGGAAATTCTATTACATCTTCCATATAGTCCTGATATCTGGCCTTCATGCGTTCCCCAAATATTTAAAAAAAAAAAAACATTTTAACAGATAACGTATATTTCGGATTATGAGGTGCAAATAGTTAGAAAGTTGTTTTCACCATCGATTCATTAAACAAATTCACTGAACGAATAACTCAATAGAAAAGACAATTATGTGGAAAGACAAGGTAAATATTCATCTTTATATATGCTACCCACTTTCTGCATTGTATATTTAAAATTTAAAAAAAAAAGAATACTTTACTTTCTAATATACTCGCTTATTATAACTTCGCAAACTTTTAATGTTGTTTTAAACCATTCTGAAAAGTTTCATGTACTATTTGTAACATTTAAGGGGGAAATCATCTCTCAATGTAGTTCTTATAAATCTTGATGTGCTTAGAATACGCACATTAGAAACATCAAACACAGATCTGATTAGAATATATATAAATAGTGTCATCATTCCATGTCAAGTTAATTGTTGGAACGAAACCTATCACATCATACTCAATTTTATTTCTTTGTGTTCTCACGTAAGAAAATTGCTTTTTTTTTTTTTTTTTACATAACTAAAAAATCAACTTTTTCTGCATTATTTTCAATGAAACGTGCATTTTAATGAAACATAAAAATGTATTTTTATGTGAACATCCCTTCCCAAGATTTATTACCTAATACGAATCAGGAGTTTTCAAAGTTAGTACTTACAACAATATTTAATGTACAATAGAAAAGATTCTTATTAGTTTCATCACCAAAGGACTACAATGTGGCTAAAAGATAGTTATATCATATAAATTCAAAAAAAAAAAAAAGTCATGACAGTATTTTTGTCAGAAAATATTAATAGAATTTTATTAATATAAATACTCTTCATTTCTTAAACATTCTTTTGAACTTTCAGTGAATAATTTTCTACTGATCAATAATTAAGAATTTTTAATTATTGGAAATTTATAACAAAACACAATTTCATGCTTCTTGGCAATCGAAAAGCTTTTCCTTTAAAGCCGGAATGATAAAATAAACTTTTTTACTTTCAGAAAAAAAAAATCCGTACAAAATGTTTTTTTCCCCCGCAAATACTGATAATATTGAATTTATTACATATGACAATACCTATGTCTAAAAAAAAAAATTATCGAAAGTTTTCTCTAAAAACTACTATTTAATAAAAACTTATTACGTTAATTTATTCTAACCTTCATGTTTATGAAAAATCATGTTCAACTGAAAAAAGATATTGATTTTAAAAAGTCTGCCACACATTATTTGTTAACAGTTCCCAGTAAATTCGATAAAATAACTTTTGATATGTTATTTTATATAATTCCAGATGTAATGAAGGGGGAAATTTTAATTTGAAATTTTTTTTTGTGTAATGTTATATTTATATAAATGTATTAAAAAACGAAGAAATAAATGTTGATCAAGATTTAAGGCTTTTATTACTTTTAGTGTTTGTTATCTCTACTAGATGGCGGCATGACTAAATCTTATATGTATCTAACATGTATATTTCCAAATGTTGCTGATACTGTATATTCTCGTGGCGCCATCTACGTAATATAAACGAAGACACAAACTGGCACAATATAATAAAGTGTTCTGAAAAGAGTAAGACATTTTGAAAAGAATAAAGAAATAATGAAGATTAGGATGAGTTTCAAAAAAAATAATTTATTCAAATAAACAAAAATCAAACACGACAAGAAAACAATTTGATAATATTCAAAATAAAGCGCTTTCAACTCATCATATGTGTGATGGAAAATAAAAATTATAAATTATTTGAAATGATAGATTATGTCAGCATAATATTGAAATTAAAAATAGTTATTTATTGTGATAAAAATGAGTACTTTTAACTCTTCTGCATCTTTTCCCACAATTATATTTCCATTTCTAAAAATTTTTTAATATTAAAATTAACATTTAACAGGATTTATATATTCTTCAATAAATCTCTTCACTCTTCTCCGGTTTGATTAACTGAGGAAAGAATTGGATACGTTGATTAAAAGCTCACAAATATATTAATCATACTGATCCACGTATTAGATAAGTTTAATAAATACTTGTTTGAATCGCAATGCAAAATGAAAGTTCAAATTTTTATTTGAGGGAACATTAATTTGTGATACAGTGTTCCCTTATTCTACAGTATTCTCCTGTCAGATATCAGAAAGCATCGCCGAATTAAGAGAAATTTATTAATAATAACGCATACTAACAACAAAACCTATATATTATTTGTAATAACTAAAACTAAAAAAAAATGCTATTTTGTTATTGATAACAGATTTTATTCCATTGAAATAGAAAACATAGAATAACGTCCCTAAAACTTGTCTGTCTGTGTAAAAATGCCAAATTGCTGGCAGCGCTGAAAAGGTGAAGTGGAATATTATAGAGGAAGAACTGTATTAAAAAAAAGAAATTAAGAACTCGATTGTGTTTCTCACTGTACGCTTTTCTATTGTAATCTGAAATAATTATAATTATTTTTTAAGCAGAAATAAATATTTTTATATGCACTCACAGCTCTATTCTAAAGAAATTAAAGAATGTTTTGTCCGAAACATTAGGAATGAATGGGAAAATATCAGTGCGGTATGGTATGTGGTTCATCCTAAGACCATTAAAGTCTTCTTGCATACGTAGCAATTTCCTTACAGTATATTATCTAAAAGAGGCTCATTTGACCGTCTGTGAACTCTAAGTCAAGAAACATTAGAACACAAATAAGATTCTGGCTATTCCTGCACCCGATAAATATCCACAGCGCCCTGCTGTCTAGTTCCAGGAAGCTTTAGCTTTGATAAATTATTCTTGTGCTTAGAAAATCCTTTTCAAATAGGAACATTAATGCCATCGTAAGCAAAGATGTGCTGTACACCCAATTTTCCGTTGAATTTGACACAGTGCATTTCATAGCATGACGAACAACTGTTTATGTGCATTAAGTTGTATGGAAATGTGAGTGAGGAATTTTTTTTAAAAATCTCATTTATATGCATGTATTATGATTTCGAGTTTTGACGAAAAAATATGCATATAAGTTAACTATACTTTATGGATATCATCATTTTTGCAATTGTCATGGTATTTATGAACGCTTATGGGTACAGTCAGACACCATTAACACGGGATTCAATAACACGCGAGTTCGCTTTACACGCGGATTTACTATAGATCCCCTGATAAGCAAATGCTTGGGATATTCCACCTAGACATTAAAATGCCTCAATTCTTTTTCCCCCCCCAAGAAATTCAGATTAATCTTTTGCTCGGATGACGGTATGACTTCCTTATCGCTTTCTATAAATAAAAATCGCCATTTCCCGGAAAGTAAAATGGAAAGTAATTAAAATTGCAGCAAACGATAAAAAATTGAAAATATTTGAAAAGTGATCTGGTAAGCCGAAACGCCCTACCTAAAATAATAGTAGCTAATAATATAAATGTAAACCCTAGTATTCTCAATACATGTACCTGTTTATCATCTATAGCGTCTAAAATTCAGCAATGTTTCATTTTACCAAATGAAATTAAAAATTTATTAGGCATAAACAAACATGAAGCAAATCGTTCACGGGGGGGAATAAATCGAAGCACACATAAAAATGCATTTTTTAAAAAAAGAAATTGTCATCTACCCGTTCATAAAATCAGAAAATAATATTAATACTGCAGTACTTATATTTTAATACCCTATCATAAAAGAGCTACTTTGACTGACACTGCTTCCACAATACAATTTTCACCAGTGCGATCTCGTGAAAGAACTATTTTTTCGCCAATAAATCACTAATCTTTAACTTTACTGAACAAATTATTTTTTTCTCAATCTATATTTTTTCATTCTTAAATAAACTGCTCCTGTGCAACTGTAAATTCAAAGTCATGTCTCATCATACAAAGCTCATACTTGATATTTAAAACGGCTTTTCATAACGGACATTTAAACGGTGACGGCTTTAAATAAAACTTCTTATAAAACAGCCAAGTTACTGTGCGATAAGAAAGAAACGGTATTGCAAGGATGATTTCTATCAATTACATCAAATGGATGGTTTGGTCAGAATTTATTTATCTCCCCCTCTCCCCCATAAACAAAAAGATGATAAGTAGCCAATTAGTATAGAAAGGTTTTGGATACATATAGATTAATGAGAATCACATTCATAATAAGTCACACCAGATTGATTGTTTAATAAAGTCACACTAGAAAGCAGTGCAATGGATATTAGTGACGTACTTCGGTCAAGTGACGGGGACGATACCTGTGTGATCTGCATCTCCCTCTCCAAACTCGAGCACGACGTATTTGAAAGATGTGGAACCTCGACCAGATTCAACGTGGTGCAGCACCCCTACACGGCGGATCATTAATAATGTCAAGATTTGAGCCCGCAACTCCACGAAAACATCGCAGGTCGCGATTTCGCGACCATGACCACTTGATTACCGCGGCCACGAGTCACAAATCACGTGTACTATCGAACACAAATATTAAATTTTACTTTAATCAATAAGTACTGTTACATATTTTACAAAAGTTTTATTATGTAAAGCATATACTCGTATATATGAGATATTATTAAGAGAAAAAATATAATTATTTCAGAATTTTAGTGATAGAAATGAAATATAATTTTAATACATTAATAAAAAAAAATAAACATATATCAAATCAGTGATCTTCATTGTGAAGTGCCGAGATTCACAGCAATATGTTGTACCAAAAATTGAAATGTGACGACAAACTGCTTTATTTAAGTGTGAATATTTTGATTCAAATTGGAGTTTTCCAAATTTTTATTGCAGAAATAGTCTTGCCCTGCGATTTCAATGATTAACCTTCTTTCATCTCTAGTAAATTCAATGCCACATCCACTTTTCATCAAGTCTTATTTCAGAAATTAGCATCTGTTTTCAATAATTTCACAAAAAAAGGGGGAGGGGGGGGCTCGCAAAATATACAGATGAAGATTTTTAACATTTTAGATTTTAAAACCTGTTTGAAATTTGCTTGCTACTCATCCAAATTTTTTGAATTCCTCTAATATTTCTTCTTCGCTGTTAATAATATTATATTTACTTTAACTCGCGGAAAATGATTAAACAATTTTTGATCCTCATCATCGTTCACAAAAATCCGAAGCTAAGCTTCGAAACTAATTAGAATTTGTGACCAATTATTAAAGTTTTTTTTTTCTCATTTCTTTCAAAACCAAATAAGTAACATGCGTATATTCTATTCAATGCATACTAGTTCCATTTTAAAATTTTAGGTATTTTTTTTTTCTTAAAGTCATGATAAGAATTAGGGGTTCCACAAAGCGGTTCGGAAACTTGTAAGTTGATAACTATATTATAAATATATTTTGGGGATAAATCACTTGGCCATTCATTCGCTTCGTCAATTACTCGCAAATCTTTTTTTTTTTTTTTTTTTAACGATAAGTTTGAATATTTCTTCTAATTGATTTCACCATCCGCAAAACTATATTCCACGTATTCGAAATACTTGAGACGCTGGCGAAAGATGAGGTAAATTTTAGAATCTTTGTTCAAAAATCAGTGAGACCTTGGTTTCCCCTTACAACTGAATACGGTCCTACAATCACAACAGTTGCAAGTTTATCACGAGGAAATTCAAACCTCCTCATGTTTCAAATACATTTCTAACAACGATACCGCCAGTAAGGCTTTCAGCGAAACATCTTGAATGGCGGTAGACTCGTCGACAGCTAAACTAAATGCTGTTAAATTTTTCAAATCACACAAACTTTTTTCTACATTTTTACTCTTTATTTCACTAATACGACGTCCACATGTTTGGTTAACCTTTACGCAGAAATATGTTGGATTAATTTAGCCAATTTTCGATTAATTTATGTCATGAATTTTGCCAACATTTGCATGTATATTCTTATAAATTCTGTGACAAATAATGAATAGGCAAGGAATTAATATATGGAAAAATGTTTGCAAAATATACAACTAAATTGCGAGAATTAACTCTAGGTGTAAGATTGCAAACGTAGCAAAACGAAGTAAAGACAAAGGCATTTTGGGAATAACATCTATTAACTTATCAAATGCATCAGTTAAATAACTGGTTCTGTATTCTTAAAAGGCTATATTGTTTGGCAACAGTGTAGTCATTTTCCAAACTATCAAAATATTAGCTTCGCACCTTGTTCGCTCTTTCATCATCACAACTAAAACCCTTGTTGCTATGAAGATCAAATTGGAAGTTTATAAGTTTATTCTCAGTTTTAAATTTAGGGGATATTGAGTAGGGAAAGTGAAAACGAATTACTCCAAACTATTGACGGAGTTTTGGAGTTTGCAATAGTAATTTTACAAATAAACACAACGACGTGCTATTATTGCCTATAAAAATCAAATTGCCTCAACTTTCTTCTTGAAAGATTCTATTTCCTTGTTCATATTTTTGTTTTTGTTTAGCTTATTAATGCCAAGCTATCAAAAACTCTAAATCATTTAAACACTCCCCAGTTTGAAATTGAAACAAAATAATTAAGTAAATTTAGAGCGCAGAAAATTAAGTTTCGTAAATAATTTTAGATTGCTTAATAAAACATGTCTACATACTAGAATGTTTGAATAAGCATGAAGTAGGACATTTGACTGATAAGAAAACTGTCACTGAAATACACGACCACCCACGCTGTGCAGATTATACGCACACCGGTGTAGGATTGCGTAAATACGAAGATGGCGCCTAGTTATGTACAAATGCTTGCTGATATATTTAGAATCCTCCCCCCCCCAAAAAAAAAAAAAAAAATCTGCAAAGTATATAAACATTGTAACATGGGCAATCCGCAAAGCTTCTCTTAACGAACGAACATCTGGGGTTTCTGTCCGATTTAATGTTTAGGTTTCGGACTAATTCCAACTAAAGGAAATGTGGTTAAGCTAATTGGATAAACTACAGAAAAGTAGTGAATAGATATAATCAAATCGTATGAAAACGACAGAAAAATATTGAAGATGTACAGAAAGGTACGGTTACAGAAAGACTGCAGTAGTTGAAAGAATGTGTGAATGTTTCGAATAGTGCCCAGAAGTTATTTGCGTGCCTTATGAACTAGATTCTAGAACAGAAGTCTTCAACCTGAGTTCCCTGGAACTTTGACAGGGGTTCCGCAAGTGATCACACTATTTGCTTATTCAAAGTGTCAATATGTTAGTAAAATTTTAGTTTTTATAAAAGATTGAATTCTTGAAGGCAGTTTGCTTGTAAAAATAAATATAAATAAATATTTTGTGGATAAAATACAAAATAAAATCTTGACTTTCGTAAAATTCACGTTTTTCAAATACATTAATCAGATGCATTCAAATACATTAGATCCCTTATCAGGCTCCGTTCTTTGGCTTAGTCGATGTATCTCAAATTGATATACCGACCAACACTCAATTGAAACTTAAAATTTAGTCAAATTGATATTATGCATTTTTGATTGATATTAGAAAAAAAAGTATTTTAAAATTACCAAAAAAGCTGTGTAACATCTGATGTGATTTCTTTCGACCTATGTACGCAAAAAATCTCTCTTTGTACGATGCGGCAAAAACAAAATACAGAAATAGATTGCTTAACAGTTTTGATTGGATGTTGAAGAGGATATTAGGTCGCAGATTTCAACAATTACTCCAGACGTAAGGATACTTTTCAATAAAAAGAAATCACAGCCAAGTTATTAAAAAATTTTCTTTTTATTAATTTATTATAATTTAAAATATTGTTGCTTTAGTTTATTATTCATAGAATATATTTTAGAAAATCAAAAAAATGCCTTGAGCTACCTCTCTATTAATTATTTTATTCAGATTGTTTCTATTGTAATAAAATAAAGATTCAATAATAATTTTGTAAATTTCAGTAGGATAAAGCTTTGATAACTTTTTTTTTTTACCGCTCTTTGATCAAGAGGCTCCTTCAAGTAATAGTTCAAAGGGTTCCCCGAAGTGTAAAAGGTTGAATACCCCTGATCTACACGGATACTCGATCCGACAATGGCTGGTCGAAGTTTCTAATTGACTACAAAAAAAAGTTTTAAAAATTGAAAAGTAATTGACTACATTCTAAAACTTTTATTATTATTATTATTATTTCATATGTGTTTGGCATTAAGTTGAAGTTTACATTTGCGTTAAGACTAAAATTTATGTGCACGAATCGAATAATAGACGCCAAAACATAAAAAAAATAAGACACTATAAACCTATACATCGAAAGTTACCTAGTCAATTTAACAAGACTCGTTAAATTTAGTTATCAATCGACGTTAATAAATTACATTTTAACTGAGAGTCGTTTAACAAAGAGCCGAATTTATCATTACGTATTCATTAAAATAGTACTAATTTCTTAAGTTTATAACATTCTTAGTTTTAAAAAAATATTCAGAAATGCATTTTTAACTCATACTTTTGTACCTTTTTTTTGGGGGGGGGGGAAGGAATTCTGGGTATGCAATAGTGAAAAAATATTCTTACCACACAAAAAAAAAATTTATTTTTATTGAAGAGGAAATAATTATTTGATTATACATAGATTAGAAAGAAGAGGGATAATTTTAAGTAAAGATGGGATCCATCTTAAAAATTTCAACGAAACATTTTTTTTAATTATTAATTAAAACGTTTTTCTGAATTTCACTTGGTGTGTGAGTGTGTGTCATTCAAATTTTCGATCGTTAATTTAACCAACTTCCCATCAAGCTAGAGCTTTGAAATTTTGGGAATCGTTAGTAGTCGCCTAACAATGCAATACTTAGTCGTTTGCGACAAATTTTAACTAATATTTCAATAATTTTAATAATTCAAAATATTCTTTCCTCTCGGCGCTTTTAGGATTGAGGAAAAAATTTCTTTCCCCCTCTGGGAACCCCGGGCACTCCCCACGCCACATGAGGTATCGTAAAAACTTTGTACTCACAAAGTGGAGATACTATCTCCCCTTTACTATCTCCGTGATAGTAAGGGTTGCTGACTTTTAGTCAGTAATCATTCGCAAAAAAGAAAGTTTCCAATATTTGGCGCCATGTCTTATCACAATAATTTTTTCTGAATTCTGGTTCCCATTTTTTTTTTTAATAGAATGACTTACAAACTTTCAAATGCATATTTTGATTTTATGAGTATTATGAATTTTTTAATACGCTCACAAATGTCTCTTTTTAAGTAAATTTTACAGTTAAAAATAATTAACAGTTTTAACTAATATTTCAATAATTTTCTCTAATAAACTTTGCCACCATATAAAAACGTTGTTTTTAAAAACGTTGGTTTTTATATCGAATTATTCTGTATTTCACTTGGGGGGGGGGTCA